>VXBX01009069.1:884172-993173 GCA_013400415.1 Scytalopus superciliaris
AAAAAAAGGATGTGGCACTGGGCATCTAAGTATTTTTGCAGCTGGGAAACATAAAAGGCACATGATTTGCCAAAGACCATGTAAAGACTAGCAGCAGAGAGGTGGAAGTAGAAAGAAGAGCCCTAACTCCCAATGTCCAACGCCAGCACTTCCTTTGCAGTCGATGCCGGTCTAGTCCAAAGCTGTTCCCTCCCAGGCGCGCTGTGTTTTGCTGCCACACAGAGGCTGCAGCTCACTCCGGCACCCGCGCACCCGGAGCGCTGCCCAGGGCAGCCTCACCACTGCTGGTGGCATCGGTAGCAGGGAGAAAAACTTCAGCTCAGGGCTGAGTAGTGGATTTAAGAAGGGGGCTGTAGGGGCAGAGAGAACCAACACAGAATCTGGAAAATTTCCCAGAGTGCGCATCTGACCCTGCAGCAAACTTCAGAGGATGAAGATCAGGGAGGCATAAAGATGACTAAATTAGATTTATTCACAGTGGGTAAGCTACACAGTGTTTCTTTATGTAAAAAATCTGCACATGATTCCCTCTGCTACTCCATGAGAAAAATTTATACATACATGATTCTCCATCTGTTATGATTCTAACTCACTAGTACTAGTCTCTTGGAGCAAAGAGATGGATGAGATGACCTTCCAGCTTTACCCTCTTCTAAGTTTCTACAACTGTGACTTCATAACAGTTTAAAATTTTGAGAGACCATACTGAGATCACCAGAAAAAAACCCAAAACCAATATGCATAAATATAACACATCCAGAGAGAGAGATACGCTTTTGCTTCCTACTGTTTCAGCTGAAAGTCTTCAGTACCATATGGATTAGACAGGTATGTAGGTAAGTAGGTACATAAGTAGATGGATAGATAGATAGAGAGAGAGAGAGAGAGAGAGAGAGAGAGAGAATGTGTGTGGGTGGATGGATGGATGGATGGATGGATGGATGGATGGATATAGGCCTATATACTACCATTGATATGACTGCAGCACAGACAATAAATCAGCCGTGACAAATGCCTGGTTGTATCATGGCTCTGGCTGCCTGCTTCTGTGGCCAAATAGTTTTTAGCTCCTGCCTTCAGTTGATGGGTTTGGGTCAACCCAGAACTTTAATTTCATTGTTTGTAAACTGTATATAAGCCTGCCTACTCTGCACCAGGAGGGTGAAATCATACAAACTTCAGGAAATTCCTGGAAAATCAATTGTCCTGGCAACAGGTGCTACATGAGTGCAAGCTACTTCTAATTTAACACACTGAGTTTAAACCAGAGAAATTATGGTCAAGCCACAAGCTCATGCACAGAAGATAGCAGGGAGACAGATTAGAAGAGGTCACTTTCCCAATTGCAGAACCCACAGCATAGGGCACTGGTTCTCAATTTAATCAGCTAGTGACAGTTCATTCTGAGTAAATGTACATTTATTACAGTAAAAGCAGGAGCATAAAATGTATAAATTAATACATATATGACAAGGAAATCCCTCTTCCTTCTGCCCAGGCTTCATGTCAACATGAAGACCCAAGTTTCAGAAATTTAGGGAAAAGCATGTGAAACAGCAGCTAACTTCCAGACATTTGGGTTTCATAAGGCACTGTGCAAATCCCAAGTTCCCACATTGTCTGAATGAAAACAGGACTGATCTCTCTTTGAGTTCGGGGCTTGATGCAATCACAGCAGTAGCATCTGCCTGTCAGTGGCTCTGCCAGTATTGTAGTCTAGAGCGTCTTGACAGCTGTGCACCTCCTACACTTGGAACATCTCCAGCTGGCTGCCTTGGCTGGCTGGGTGCCAGTCCAAAGTGCCCTCACTAGAGCTTTGCCTATTTTCAGTGAAAGAAAGGCAGAATAATGGCAGATCTAGACTTGAAAAGATCGCTGGACCCCCAAGTCCAGCACCCTGCTACTCACAACTATTTACCATTTGTGTAGCAGCCGACACTTTCTAGTCATAAATGTGTTGACTGATGGAGCTGTCTCCCATCTGCCTTAGGATACTGCAGAGGAAGCTACCAGTCAAAATCAGTTATGTCCTTTAATCCCAGCCCATCATGACTCCTATTTTTAATGAAGCAGTGCTCTTAAAGAATGTCCTGTGTTAACCTTGGATGTTGATTTAGAGTGACTGTCACCTCCTCCTCTGTGCCTTCATTGTTCATTACTTTCTTATCCTCCAGCAGGATAAAGTTATGGCTCTGATTTCACACATATTGAGCCGCACTTCATTACTGCTTTCCCCCCTCACTTCTCTTTTTGGTATCCTGTTTATGTTGTTTTACTCATAGGTTCGGAACTCCTCCTGTCTTTCCTCTCTACTTTCTCCCCACAGAGCTCTGGAGTTTCATAAACACCTGGCATTTCATTACTTGGTAGTAGATCTTTCACCTTTCACTTGAAAGCTTAATGTGATCTTTGGTTGCTGACCTATAGATGTAAAACATATTTTATTAAATTTTGAGACTAGTTTTTCAAAACACTAGTTATATAAAAGACATAATTTTGTTCCGGTCAACTGTGGATTCACTGTTTCATCCCCCACCATGTCAAAATCAGTAACTCTTCTAAAATATTTGTAAATAGGATTTAACAATTCAGAAGTACGAAGGCTCTAATTCATATGCTTGTTGACATGTGCTTAAATTTGAGCATGCAATAAAACGTAAGCATGAGAGACACAGTTTTGTTCCACAGGAAACACATTATAAACCACAAATAATGAAGCAATTGATTATCACTAGCTTTCTTTTCTTAGAGAAATGGGAACAGATTTTTGACAATATTGTATCAATAAATTGCACTTTTCATCCTTCATGATAAGCACATAAGTTTGCTGAAAATTACACTGCCTGAATTGTGGCACGTACCATAGATACTGGCAATATCTGACAAAGATCACCATGCAAATCTAACACTTGATTTTCACAACCTGAATTTAACAACGGAGAGAAAAAATACAAGCATTGCCATTAAGGATGGCAAATCTTTAAACAATCAATAAGTCAGAAAACAACCAAGGATTTGAAAGTGCTGTGGCATCAGGTTAGGTCAATGCTTTTTGTCCTTTGCTAATGATGTGTTTAGATAGCTCCCTCTTTACAAATAATTCACATGTCAACTCTTTCACAGTTAAAACACTGCACCTGTCTGGGAGAAGAAAGTGGCTTCAAAGCCTGCCTTCCCTCATTAATCACCATGTGAAAAAATGTTAGAGGTAAAGCTGGACTAATCATGGGTTAGCTGCAACCCCTGAACAAACTGAGAGAGAGAGAAAAGAAAATGAGGAACATTTGCTGAGAATTCACATTCATCTTTGTTTTTCTATTGTTCTCTTCTTCATCCTCATAATTTGACTGGAAATGAAGATCACTCTAGGGTTTTTTCTGACATTATTGTTACACATGACTTTGTTTCTCTTGTATGGGAAAATAATCAGTTAGCTCCAACACAGCTGTAGAGTTAATTTCTTTTCTTTTCCTTTTCTTTTNTTATTTACCGACAGCTTCAGGAAAAATGAAGAACATGTTGCTGGTACAACGTCATTTTGAAAACCCATGATTCCAATTAGCTTCAAGGTAAAGCTAACTTCTTATTGAGACTGAGCTTTAAACTCCTATCCACTCCAGTATATCCAAATCAAACCAGAAATGTCATATGCTATATATCTCAGTTCAGAGTTACTTCTCTTCTTTTCCCATGAAGCTGTCAAAAATATTGGTCTTACTTAAGAAACTCAAGGTATTAGGAAAAAAAAACAAAGCTAGTGAGTTCTATAATAAAATAAAAGAATGAAAGCATGAGAGCTACAAGTAGTTTCTAGGCTGCAGAATGAATATTTTTTTTCCCCCACTCTCTTAAGCTCTTTCTCATTGACCTAAGGATTCAAACACTGAATTACACTCCTCTGATAGAAGGTACTACTGGTAATTCAGTCCTTGCTGTGTGTCCTCTACCTTATTCAGCAATCATCCAACTCTTAGATTTCAGGGCTGGCACTGTATCCCTGGCCTTTTTTCAACCAGATGCTGCTGACCAGATGTTTGTAACAAAGAAAGTCACCAACAAGACGCAAAAACCTCCAGACACAAAAAGATATGGAAACTTATGCGTTGGATAAACTGAAGAAACTGCCTAAAATATGGAATGAAACAACATCCCTTTGCTCTGATGGGGGAACTAGCACCTTGCAAAATGTCCTGTCCAAAAGTGAGTCAAACTCTTGTACCTACCAAAATATCAGATGGTCATTAAATTGGGTCCTTCAGAAAAACACAGCCTGGGCTGTGGGGAAAGAATACGGAAAGTGTGAGAACTGCTGAAGAAGAAATGGGAATGTCCATATTCATTTTGGTGGACTTATTTTCACCCCCAGGTACGAGTAGAGCAGAAAGAAGAGTTAAAAGTGATCTGCACCTATTCTGTCACTTTAGACCTTATGGTTTGTTCTGTGCCCTTCCAGGGCAGGCAGCAGCTTGGCAGATCTGGAGCTGCATGAAACTTGGGTGAAGTGCATCCTAAAGCAGGGGGACGAATGCTTTTCAGAGCCATGAGGCACCAAAACTAATGGCTTTGTAGGGAGCCATGCATTTGCTCTTTGCAGTCCTGACACCTATTATATACATAAAATAACACAGGAATTTTTTTGAGAAATAAATTGTATCTGTTTTAAGCTTAGAGAGCTTCAGCAGTTTAAGACATTATGAACAGATGACATCCCCAGAGTTTTTTATGAACTCCAGGCACTGAAACACTCTCCGTCATCTCAGTGACTAACCCTGCACGCACAGGAACAAACATGATCAATTGCGTGAGCAATGCTAACCACAAAAGCACTACATATTTGACTCCTGACCTTAAAAAGGCCCTAAACTACAGGGAAATGTACTCCCACTGGCAGGAAAATGACCTGGTGACAGCTTCTGTACCACAGGAGATCCTGTCCCTCCCCAAAGGTTGCTCTGCCTGGAAGTTACATTCTGAACCATGACCTCGGGGTGAAATGTCGGGGACATCCTGCTGGGCCAAACACTTCCCATCTAGTCTGGATTTTGCCCTTTTCCTTCCCTCAGGAAGCTGTACGGCATGTCTGGGCCAGTGCAAAGCCATCTATTTGTAAAGCCAAGTTTAAAGACTTGCTGAGACATTACAGTTCCAGCCCTGGAACTAAAAGTCCGTAACCTAAGTTCCAGGTGCATGGAGTCATTTGCAAAGCATGGTATCGTCATCACAATAAGTTACACAGCTAAGACATGCATTAAAAGAATGTACAGTGTTATTTGAGAAATCTGCTGCAGGAAGGGAGCAAGAGGGAGCAGAAAATATAATTGTGATGGGAAAAGTTCTGGCAAGGCATTGGTTGAACAAAGACCAAGCTACACATTAAATATGACCACATTGTTTCTGTCACATATGGTATCTTTGTCAAATTGAAATACTTTGAAAAGAAAGTCAATTGCTCTGATCTTTAGATTTTCTAGGAAGGCCTCCAATTAGGCTTTTATATCAATTAATTCATTTTCACTCATAAGTCACATTACAAAACCTGAAAAGCTCAATTTATAGATCCAGAAATTATCAAGGGATTAACATTTTAACCATTTCACCCTTACTCCATCAAATAGGAGGAGTTCAGCATCTCTACAGACCTGATCATTTGGGCACCCATACATGAAATTAAGAATTTAACTTTAGGCATTTGAAAACATGTAATTTCTAGCATACTATATCTTAAAAAACAAAACTCTTCTTTTTTTATTTCTTCTAAAACTGATATCTCCCAATAGGATATATGCAAGCTGAGTTTGCTTAAGAGTCTAAATTCTTAGGACCCTGAAACAAACCTGGGTCAAAATAGGAGAAATTTCTGCTATTAGAATTTTCTGGCAAAATTCAAACAAAATTAACAGCTATACACTCTCCTTAAATGACCTGATCCTCCAATCATCAATGTGTGCCTATGCATTTCTATGGGCTATTATCTTTAGACTGAACAAAAAGCCCCAAAAAACTAAATACCCCACAGCTAACAAAGTCACCCCAAGGAGCTGAGGAACACGTGCTCCAACTTTTGTTTTATCACAGGTAGATCACAGAAGCACTGCTACGACTTTAGGCACAATATGTGGTAAAAAGGTATTTGCCTACTTTTAACATTCATATTGCAGAAAATTTATGCAGATTTCTCCTTCAAATTTTCTTCTAAATTTGCCTCAAAGGTTAATCTAGCCTTTTAGCAAAAATTTGCTTTTCTCATACAAACTAATGTCAGACTGTTTATGCAGAGCAAACCCAATAAACTCTGGTGTAGAAGGCGGCTAAGTTGCAAAGATGAACGCTGAGGGGTTTTTGGAGCTTCCAATGCCACCACCCATGTGCACACATTCCCTAACTCTCTCTCAATGTGCACATCCTTGGCATGCTGAGCAGTCCTACAGTATATCACTGTGCCTGGGTAACTGGCATTTGGCTCATAACAAGTAGAAACTGCCACAACAACCCTTTTGGAAATACAAAGTGTGGCAAAAAATAGTACAGCCTTAATTTAGGCTATGCTACATAGGTTAGCCTGCTGTAACTTTGTTCAAAAGTTGGTTTAATCTGCAGTTTGTTCTACAATCAAATAAGAAAGTCAGCTTGAGCTTGGTTTCATGACCTGCAGAGGCCTATCTGAACCTGTGATTTATGACAAAATCAACTGATAATACTTTTTTCCTTAAATTGACATAGATAAAACTCAAAAGCAGCCCTTCAAAAGAGGCTTTCAAGACTTGAAAGTGTGATTTCTTATGACATAGAAATACTAAATTCTTCACAGGGAAGTGGTCTCTTTAGGCAAAGTTTGTACCTCTTTTTGAGAAACTCAGGCATGTGGTATAGTTACCATACATTATTTTTAAAAACCATTGAGTCTCCTCAAAATTTGACATAACTTCCCCTTCAGGAAAAAAAAAAATGGAAGAAAAAAACATTCACACAAGAAAAGAAAAACAACAACTGAAAAAAAAAACCACTCCCTCTAAAAAACTAAAAACCCTGTCAACTATCTGCTTAAAACTTACTTAAAAATGGTCTTAAACACATGGTTAGAATTAAGCAAGTACTTGCTTCCCTAATCAAATATCTAAGTGCATTTACAAACTGCTGCCTTAGGGAAGCGGAGCACAGAGTCTCCTATACAGGACAGTAAAGGTAAATCCATTAAAGCATAAGGAATGCCTGTAGGTCTTTAAATGCTGATACACTTCTAGCTGGGTATGGGCTATAATGGAGGTTAGACATGGTATTTCAAACCAGTAATCTTTTGGTATTTAATACACCTGTGTCTATAAATTAATTTTTTTTTTTTTTCCCCAGCAGAGGGGAAAAAACTTGGCCAATCCAAAACATGTAAGAAAAGGGGAGTAAATTAAAAGTGTTATGGTCACTATACAGCTTTGTGAGGTTTTTTGTCTTCTCTAGTGGAAAATCAGAAGTGTCTTGTATCCCCTAATTCTGGCTTTCCAGGCCAAGACATAACTGAGGTTGCAACTTTGGGGCTATTTCCATGAATCACATCTCACCCAGAGGTGATGCTCCCACAGGCACCTGCCCTGGCCTGGATCTCACCAGCCGTTAGAAAGGACCAGCACATTTTCTGCACTCAGGAAGTCTCATAGGATAAATGTGGAAGACCAGTTTTATGTCTGATAGTTCCTGTCGCTTAAACTAATTTTTGTCTCAGATGAACATTTAACCAAAAGGCGTATCTAGCACCTGGGACCAGCTCCTTTGAAAGGACAGTTCATTTCCCTTCCCCTTCCCCGTTGCCATGGCTGCCATCACAGCAGGACCTGGTCTCAGACACAAAATCACTCATGTAAAAGAAAGGCTATGAAAACTCCTGAGGTTTGAAACTCACTCAAACCCAGCCCAAACCAGTCCCAGCACACTGACCTTTTGGGCATGTCAGAAGGCCCCTTTGTCACTAGCTTAGAGAGAAATCATCAGGAAATTGTGCAGGGAATATACAGTGACCTGGAGGCTTCTCCAGGGCCTCTCCACCAGTGATAACCCCAGAGGAATTAAGGGCCATCACAAGTCTCGCTGCTTTCTATAGCAGATGCAAGGTGCAATCCCTAACCTGACATCTCTGCACCAGAGCAGACTGACGTTTAAGAAAAATCCTCAGACACTACTAACAAGAAAGAAAGCCAATAAAATGCTTTTTACTGCACAGACCATTCCTTCTCTGGGGAGAGATGGAGAGAGGCTGCAAACCATACATGCATTTGTTAGCTACACTGCTTATCATGATAAGGGAATGCAATTATACACTAAATGGAGCTGAGATTTTGTTGAAACATAGGGTTTTGAATATACTTACAGAAGCAGTTGTGTTAATTACTGGACAAAACAGTTTTGATTTTTTTTACCACTAATTTATCTATTTTTCCTTCTTAATTTATTTTAATTGAATGAGAATGTAAGTCAAAGTAAATATAGAAATCTGCTTCTGATACAGTGCAAATGGCTTCTCTCTTCCCCTCTGCATGCCCCAAATGGTGATAGCAGAATGCTATGTGATACCTAAGGTGAGGCAAGGAAAAGTAAAATGACTAATCCCAATAACTTCTGCCTCTCAATGCTCAGCTGAATTCTCTATAGAGGAAACCTGCCTTGATGACTATAACTTACCTCTTCTCGATGTTCTTCTCCAGAGCGCTGGATATACCACCTAATAGAGGCTTGTTGGGACTTAGGAATACATTCCAGAAAAGTTGAATTAAATTCAATGCCAAAAATCACCTTTTCATCAGCAGTTTCATGACTAATGCCTGGAAAGCAAACATGGTACAGGAGATTAACCCTGACCTGCTTTTTAAAGCAATGGGAAAATAGCCTGATTCAGAACAGATGCTATAAGAGTGAGTGAATTATAAAAAAGCAAAAGGAAACTTAACTTTTAGCTTAAACTATAACTATGAGGATTTAGAAGCAGCTGCTAACCTTCCTTCAGTGCAACTGGTTTTTAAGCAGGTCAATAAAATCTGTATCATGAGCTTGCTTCATTTTAAAGTTGGGGCTTTCACCTCTGAGGAATTTAAAATCTGCCCTGTATTTCTCCTTTAAGTAATGCAACTACTAAACCTGAGCTACAGCTGCTAAAGTTAGGTTGTATAGTCTGGTCTGTTTATCCCAAGCACTTTAAAGGAGTCACAGGACTAAAGTAAACTGAAGTTTACCTTCCTTCAGTATAATTTGAAATGTACATTTCAGACCAAACACTGAAGGACCCATGAGAAGATCTGGACTCCTTTCTTGGTCTTCTGTAAATCTGGGAAATAGTTTCTAATCTCTGCATCTTCATTCCCCTTTCTAGTCTGTCTTATCTGTTTTAGCATCAGACTAAAGCTGTTTCTTAAGCCCTGAAAATACAAAAAGGAAAGTGAAACCTGTGGTGTATCCTAAGTCAAAAGTTAGCTCAACAGCAAAATGAGTAAAATTTTGCATTATGCTTTCAATATAAAAAGTACCTAAACGAGATCTATAGAAATTCAAGCTCTCCACATTATTTAACTGTGCCACTGAGATTTCAGTAGAGCCAAACTACTTCATGCAGCCAGTGAAGTCTCTGGGAGGGAATCTCACACAGTGGAGCACTGAATTTAAATAGGTTTTGGGGCCATAATGTTATTAATTATCGCAAATGGCATAGAAAAGCCAAGAGCCTGGAGTGACACAGGTCAGCTTCATGGTTTTATGGCACACAGGAGTCACCTCAAGTTAGAGAAAATTGCTATTGGTGGCACTACGTCAGGGGGAAGGATTAATACCAATTTCTGCACTAAGTCCTTTCAGATTTGTCTAATAAAGCTAACTCTTTCAGTATACCTTTATCCTTCCAGGAAAATGTGACATTGTCAGCCTTTCTGTTAGGGTTTCTATAACCTCAAGCTTTGCACAGTCTCAGATACCAGTGTTTGGAGAGTCATGGCAAGAAGCAAGTGAGGAAATTCTGGCCCTTGGGATGAACAGGAGTTTTGTCTTTGATTTTGATGGAAATTAGATCTTACCCTGACTTTTTAACTATGTCTGCAAGCACACATGTACAGTCAGATCCCTTTAGACTGTGCAACAGACTTCAGGCTTTGATCCCGTGGCAAGCAGCTCTGATTTCTGTGCTGCCTCCCACTGAGGTCTGCAGCAGGCACCCAGCACCACAGCAGCACAGAATAACCAGAGATCAATGGAAAGGGATGGCTTGTCCCAAAGCCAGTGTTCAACACAGGGATACAATCAATACTGTTTTGTCTGGATTGTTCACTTTAATAAGTGGTAGAAGAACCCCAGACAAAGCCATGCTTGGGTTTGAATGCTATTAATTTATTTTATGCTGCCACAGAGATTGCCGCGTAACCGCAGGGTTTCATACTGACAGTGTTCACTGCAAGAGAAGGGCTGCACATGCCAAAGGAGCAAGCCAGAAAGCCAGACCATTTGGCATCTGAAAAGAGGGTGTGGGAAAGGGAGGGGAAACCCAGCAGTGAGAAGGGGGTTAGGTTCTTCTTAATAACAGGAGTATTTAAGTAGCTGTGGGAAGGGGAAGGGGGTGGTTTGGCAGATGCAGCTGAGCCTTGAGACCTCTGTCAAGTGTCTGTGGCAGAAGGGGAAAAGATGGCATGTTCCCCATTCTCCCCTGTGCATTTCCTTGTGGGATTAGCTGCCCTGTTTCTAGATGAAGCATCACGCACATCTCATTAAATGCTTTTAAGGATGTGTGTGATATTTTGGTGTCAGAGGCACATCTCCCTGCCCTGTGTGAGTGCTGGAGAGGGTCACCCACAGGAGATGCGAGGGTGCTGTCCCATGCTGGCTGTCCCTTACTAGCCCTGGCTCTGCAAATTTAACTGTGGGAGGGGTAATGGATATGAACTGAAGGGAAGGTGACTCTTGAGCTCAGCAAGTTTTTTGCAGACAGACAGACCTTCATAGCAAACTCTGTTGTCTAAGTTGCAAAAAGAGCAAGAAAGGTGAAAAATACTCACTGTCTTCCACATCCCAACATTGTGCAACAGGGTCTCCATACTTGACATCTTGCCTTCTGGCTCGCCTATGGGAAGAGCATGCAAAGTTGTAACACTTCAGACATAATTGCTGGAATTCAACAACAAAATACAGATGAGCTCAGCAGATGTGGACTTGCATTGCTCCCACCCTACTGCTGACAATTACAGTCTTAACTAAAACCAGCCTTACCCTCAAAGCAGCATGTGGCCTAGAGAGATTTGTACAATTGACATCAAGAGAAGAGCCTGTGATTTGGGAAAACCACTGGGAGGGCAAAGAGAAAAATGGAGATAAGAAAGTCTGCCTAAAATAGTGTGTAATACAGTGACAGAAAGACTATCTAAACCTGCTTTAGGAGCATGGGTCTCTTGACTGGGTGGATTGTCTTGGAAATACCTGAAAATATCCTTAATGTTATAGATCATGAAAAAGATCTGAGTTTCAACAGGTGGTATTGAAAACTTATCTCAGGATTAGCCTATGATAATAATGACTAGTAAATCAATCAAGAGAGAAAAGCATATGTTTTAGTTTGTTAAAAACAGTTGAAATACCTGGTTATCTTTCATCTTTATGGACAGAAAAAACAGAAGGCAGTAGTCTGAGATGATCTACTACTTTCCACAACTAATTTGCCTGCTAATTTCTGAGCGTGTTACTTAAAATCACTGTGATTTACTGTCATTTCAGTGTAATAGTATTGGTGGGGGAAAAAAAAAGAAAAGTAAACTCTCCCTCTGTATATGATTATGTTTATCTTCTAAGAGCTCCAAAAAAAGTTTTCATTTTAATTCTTCAGTAAAAGAATTGGAGATCCAAGAAGAAACTGGTTGTTTCCTCACAAGCAACAGCACTGGGACCTCCAGTGTGCAGAGCAATGCCTCTGACAGAGAGCAGGTTCCCAAGGCTGACCTGTCCAATGTGCAAAAGCTGTAGACATGCTGGAAGCACAGGCTGTTGTACAGAAGGAAAATATTCAAGTAACTGATCTACTGGAGGATTCCCAGGGCCAGTCACCCATTCTTTGTTTAGGAGCCATGGACTTCTGGCCTCCCCACCAAACTGCACATCTGTTAAAAAGCATGGATCATCAATCTCCGTGTCCCAGTCCACCTCAGACTTCAGCAAGCCTCGTGTGTCACTAACTTTGCAGTGAGCCTGAACACTTGCTTTTCTCCTTTCATTTCTGCTTCTCTGAATTTAGTTTGCTTTGGCTATGAGGGAAAACACATAAAGTTCTCTGACACCATAACCTATGAGTCATTAACTTCAATGGTTAGTTTAATTGCTCAGGACCCAGCCCTGTGACCCCTAAGGTAGAAAGTGTCATTCCAGAGGCTGAGTTCAGACTGCAGTCTCACTCACTGCAAGAATTACTGTCAGGAGGGCTTGAATGAAAGGGAATGAAGAGGCTGTTAGAGACTCTGGCTCCAGCTAGATCTGCCAAAAACTTCATGAGACACATTCAGCAGCTTTGGCACTGCATTGCTATAGCCTGCTCTCCCTCTGTCCAGATCCATGGTGCTATCCCAGCTGGGGATTTCAGAAAATTCAGATGAAGCTTCTCTCACTGTGGAAAGACTGCTCCCAGTGTGGTGAAACCATGGTACCTAAATCTCTGTCTCCCTCTCATGGCTAGACCACAAATACAATTGCTCAGTTAGGTCAGGGAATTAAATATGTTTTATTATTGACCACTCTGGGACACTATGTTAAACTCTGCTTTCCAAGTATGGTGGTGCCCTATGAAAAAGTCAGAAGCTTAAGAGAGGCTCTTGCCTCTCAGGCAGAGTTAGCCACAACCTGGACCTCCATCTGAGCATCTCGTGCCTTAAAGCATTCAGCATAAAAAAGGAAAGTGATGGATTTATGATGTTAGCTGCGGTAGCCAAGTAACTGTCACACACACTTAAACAAAGCTATGTTGTCTTCACAGCTCTTCGAGCAGAAATGTGAAACATGGCCAGAGTATGATCACATTTTAAGGCAAATGACATGCTAAGTAAAAAAAGCAACAAGTTATGAATTGGAACATCTAAAATTCTTGCAAGCAGCAGGATCTTTTACAGCATGTTGGGTTTTTTCTTACCTTTTAGAAGTGGGGGCATATCTGGAACACGAGTTCCCATCCCAGGCACAGTATGGGTCTCTGGCAAGGCAGCAATCTGCACAAGCCTTCCCATACGTGTGACATCTGTGCAGAGAAAGCTGAACCAATCCATCCCTGGAACCAATGTACAATTGTTGCTGCAAATCAGGCAAAGCGAATTAATTAGAAGTGTTCTCCAAGAAGCCCACTTAAAAAGTTCCCTTCTTCTGTGCCACAGTTGCAGACTTTTAACCTTACCCCAGATTTTACAAAACAAGGGAGAATTCTCCCTTTACTGTAAAATGTTTTTCAGGGCTCACTGTGAATTGGCCAGTCCCTATCCACCCCTGACAACACAACAGAGAGGAAAGGGGACTGCAGTCCTGGAAAGACATCAGAACTCAACACCCTTACACCTTTAGATTTGTGCTGTAATAAGGAATCAGAAGCAAACCACGGAAAGAATGGTTTAATAACTCACTTAATAACAAGGGCCTGGATAGCCATGGTGGTAAGAATATGGGAACCAGGGGTGACCTCCTGTGAATAAAACCTCATCTTCTGCTTCTGATGCTTAGGTAGGATGGGGATAATGTCACTCCCCTCTCCCCAAAGCACGAGCGGATTGCCTGTTGAGACAAGGGTGGTCCAAGCTGGAGCTGGCTCATGCAATACCTCCAGCTGGCCTGCCACCTTTTTTCAGGGGAGATGGGACCCAGCTGTGCTGTGCGTGCCTGAAAGGCAACATACCACCTCCTGTGTGAGAGAGGCGTATTGCGCCGAAGCTGCTCTGGACACTTCTGCGGGGCAGGGGGGGGTGGCTTTGGTGTCCCACTGCCTCCTGAACACGCACGTAGCTTTCACAGAGCTTGGAGCTGCCATAAAACCATTTCCCACCAGGAGATACCCTACTGGGACTGGCCTATGTGCTGCCAGGGTTGGACCACCCAGATTTAGTCTGCAATTTCAGAGGAGGGGGACTGGTTGTGTGCACACAGCTTTTAGCACAATGAGAGTCTGATCTTTTTTGACTACTAATAAAAAGAAAAAACAATAATAGTAATAATAATTTATTACTAGACTGTAAAGAGACAAGTATTTCTAGAGGCCAGAAGAAGAATGTGCATTGACTTCACTCACAAATCCCACTACCATATGACTAAAGATTTGTTTCCCTGAATAATTACCAGCTTGGGTATACAAATTACTATTTGTAAGTAAACATGAATTAGGCAGGCAAACAAGTTCAAACATATCTGCTTCCTTCCAGATTCGTGTTAAGAGCCATCCATGGAAAGCCCGGCCAGTAAGTAACAGGTGTGACCTGCAAATAAGTTAAGTATTCAGTGCACCACATATTCTCCAGTAATTAAACAAGCTTGTGATTACCTGCTTCTGAGAAATCTCCATGATTGAGATAAATGAAGGATGCTGAAAAATAAATTAGTAAGGTGTATTAGTTTAAAAATTCCTTGTTCTTAGTGAAAACGATAGCAGAACTTAACATACGTCATCATCATGGCTAGGCTTTGCGAACGAAGATTTGAGACTTAACATACAGAAAGCAAATGAAACTACAGATCCATTTGCTTAGTTCAAACAAATATGGAAAAAGAAAAAAAAAAAACATAAAATCATGAAATTCATGCTTCCAAAAAGAAGTCCCATAAATTTCCCCTGCTACAAAGAGGGAACTGGTCTTAATTCTTAGAGTTTGCTATCTACTCCACCCTGGGCAATGAGCCTTCACATCAACTTTAGTTCTTACTAAGCATTATTTGATAGGCTTAGATGCCATTTAAGGGATACAAAGGCAGATCCTCTGCAACAGGATGTATTTCACTGCTATAAAAGACTGAAATTTTTGCCAGCAACTGATGTAATAACAGCACAAAGCTCAGGGTATTATCTATCACCCAACAGAAGATGATTAATCTAAGCCTATTGTTTAATATTAATGCAGTTTGAGGAAATATGGCATGTTTTTTCAGCCATTCACTCCCTTCAATTTTCTGGATTTGAAAACATAGAGGCGACAGTTATAAATGTTACCAATAAAAATGTGAAGGAATGTCTGCTGAGTAGAAAAAAAACCCTCTCTTTTTTGTTTCAAATATGATATGGCATATTTTCCCTTGACATTATGTTTTAAGAATGCAGTAAATTGGTGCACACACTGGAACTGCTGATTACTTGGCAGGGCACTGAGTAATCTTGGTATTTTCTGAGTGAGATTTTTAATTGGTGTCCAAAACAGTGAGAAGACGACATAGAGATCCTTTAAGTCAAAGTTTCATCACACAAACGGCAAATCAAAAGGCAGGTGAAGAAATGAATTTTGAAGTAATTGTTAATGATCCTGTTGTCACAGCTGGAAACGTCTCTAAGCCCCAAATTCATTTATTCAGTATGGACAAAAATTAGGACTAAAGCCCTGTATAGCACATAGGAGAGAGGATGTGAGGAAGTAATCAAAATTCCATGTATGAAGACAAACATTGATGGAAAAGCAAGGTGAAAACTGAAGAAGAGCTACACAGCATGAGAAGAAAGCAATTCAAAAATTGAAGAAGAAACTAACAAATAAAAAAAAAAATCAGTAGGGAAGACAAAGGTCTCCATTTTCCCAATGTCGACATCATCTCACCCACACCATTGAAGTTAATCAGAAATTGTGCCCGTGCAAGAGAAAGAATCTTGGGCATTTTACAAGTTGTATTTATGAAGAAGTTGCTGGTGTTACCAGGGCTCCAGTTACAGAATAACCAAATCACAATTGTAAAAAAAAGTGAGTCAGCCTTCACCAATACATTAAAGCACACTGATAATCAAAACTACCTTTGTCTTATTTCCCTTATGTTTTCAATTCCTAATGTTGCTATTTTAAAGAATTTTTCTGCACCTGTGAAATTTTGTTTGTTTGTTTAAAAAAAATATAATTGTACCTAGAATACTCCCATCACTGTGGGCCATAGAAAATTTTGCTTTAAAAATAAAATAATAATAATAAAAAATTTGGGCTTATAATAAGATTTCAAACTAGAACAAAGCAGACTAAATGAGACTTTCAATAAGTTTGAAAAAATCACAGTCTGTTTCATTTTGGACATTTTTCAATTGACTTGCCCAGAGAATACCAAGCCATTTAAAAATTTACATAGTGTCCCTCTGGATACTTGAACTGGTTCCAGTAAACAAACCACCAGACAAAGTCAGTTTGGGTCATAAAGTCCCCTGAATAATATTTAATTGATGTTGTGGCTATTTATGCTTACCTTGAATATCTGCAGCTCTTCCAGGACCACCTCCTCCTTAGTCCACTTCTCCTTTGTGATACTCACAACTTTCAGGATTGTGCCTACATCTGAAACAAACATTCATCATGTAAAACCCACAGTCATGTTTCAGTACATATGGGCCACTCCATTTCATGCTGTGTGGATAAAGCTAATCCATCAAGGATGTAGCTTTCAAACAGCATCTATCCCTATTGTATCTATTGCTGCCTACAGAAATCTATAGAGTACATTTATGGTTTTACTGTCTGGCTGAGCCAACACAATTGTAGGCTGCTCCTGGCAGGGATGGTCTATTGCTCCTGCTACACAAACAGACACAAACACAGGCAAACATGTCCATGCTCCCAGCTAGAAGTTTATGCACATTTTCTTGAGCCACAATTGGGGCCCATCTGACCAAAGGGAGACAGCTCAGGGAATGAAACTGGCAAAAAATTATTTCCTCTTTTTTACAGGATTAATTTGCTTCCAGTATAAACCCTTACATTATTTAATGTGAGGAGTTAAACAATGCACTTTTGCTCATTTATTTTTTCATTTGAGGAAATATTCGAAAGAAATCTCCATTCAGCATCAAAATCTTAATTTAATCATTACAGAAATTACTTCTTTGGAGTTATCCAGAGAATTTTTGTAAGTTAAATCTACTAATCAATTTTAACCTGAATTCATGTTTGATGAAGAAATTATCTGCTCATTTCATGTCAGACCATTACACATTAGTGAACCTTGAGCAGCCTTAAAAAGAACTCAAAAAATGCTCAGGGAAAGCGGGCTGGATGCTGGGATGTGGAAATGACACAGTGCTGCTTAGTCCTTAAGCACTATGAATAGTATTGAAATGACAAAAATTAATACACTATAATGGAAGGAATGAGATTTTCATTCTTGTTTTCCCAAACTGCTGAAGATCGTATTACCAATCAAATTCAAAATTATTTCAGTTTGCCTTATGTATAAGAGCTTTTTTTCAAGTTTTTTTGGGATATAATTGCCAAACCCTCCATATGTCCAAGCTGGTTGTATACATTCAAACATAAAATAAGATACTGATCTGCTACTGCTTAAAACCTCCCAGGTTATTTGTTATATCCATATTCAGCCTCTCTATATAAATATTTGAAATTTTATCTTTGAGTTATTTTTTTTTTTTACCTTACAATGAATTTAGAGGATAAAATAGAAAAAAAATATGTACTTCTGGAAAAGAAAACTGACTTTTAAGAAAGGCACTGCAGGAAAATAAATGTCTGCATATTATGCAGTGCCATCTAGTGACTGCATGGTACTTGCCAGCCTTGACACCTCCAAACCCTACTACATTTGAAGAGTTGCTATTAGTGCAGGGAAGGAGCACTTAACCTGGGAGTATTCAAGTTGCTGGTCACTCAATATAACTTTATTCCTATGAAAAACTTTATAATGGAGGACAGCAAACATCTGAAAACAACCTTTATAGCAACCAGAAGAATATTTTGCACATTTTTACAAGTGAACTCATCTTTTCATACAGCTAAATTCCAACTTACTTTTTCTCACTGTTACCAGAAGAAAAGTTGTAGTGAGCACTCCCAAATCCCAGACATCACACAGCTTGGGAATGGGTTCTCTTTTCTTCTTTGTTGACTGTATTAAATATTGTTTTCAGGAAGCAACAAGGACTTTACATCATCATGGTAAAAGTTCATTCCCAGCGTTCTCAGTAAAAAGGTGAGAAAACATCCCTTTAATGAACTTCTTTGTATGAAACTGTGCTTTTCTCTCTGACATCACAGTACTGACTTGTGGGGATCATAGAGGGACTCTCACGTTGTCTTTTTTTGGAAGACAAGTGTTGTGAAATGTATTTTGCTGAAACACATACACAGTCCAAGAGAGAGGCTATCCATGGACTCTGTGTGATAGTGCAGCTGGGAAACCCTTGAAGGCTGAGGCATTCCATACTTTAAAACACATGATGCTCTGGGACAACTCACTCATTTCCCCAAATTACTTCAGAATATCCATATCTATCAAATTGTGACAAAAAATCTACTCATAGGCCAGATAAAATGCTGTGCAACCCAACAGCACTGGGGTAGGTTTCAAACTGAAATTTAATTTCCCTGCAGCTCATGGCAGTAGTTCATCAAATGCACTTGGATAAACTTGTCACCTCCATGTACCTTAGTTTCACCTCCTGTGAGATGGAGATAATGGCAATGACCTCCTTACTAAAGCACTCAGATCTGCCAGTGACAAGTACTTTATAAGACCTATGTAGAATGAGAGCGAGAGAATGTCAAATTATTATTAAGAGCAAAAAATTCCCATGGAGCAAGGTGGTAGATGATTACTTCAGAAATGTTATGAATAGGTATGTTAATATTTCTTAGCATACCTTGCTGTTGAATTATTCATCCAGTGATTCTAAATTTAATTACTATGGTAAAACTAGACTTTTTCCTTAAGGCATATATCTATTATAAAAATGTAAATAGGCACATAATTATCATTAGAAGAACTGCAAAGCAGTTTCCCCCCACCCCCGGACAGAGCAGTTTAACCTCCCTCTGTTCAATCCTGGTTGTCATGTTTGGAGCTATCATGTTGCTAATTTGTATCTTTAAAACTGTTTGAGTGGAATCGTTGCCCTAGGCTGAACCTGAAATCTTTCTTAACTGTTCAGTGTCACATGAGATATAATGCTGGAGCATCATGTCACCACTGATAATAGGAAGTACTCCTTGAAGCTATTAAGGTTCTTTTTTTTTTTTTTTTCTTTTAATTGTTTATTGATGTGCTTCCAGGAGGAACTGGAGCCAGACTACCCTTAACTGGTTTATCACCTAGGTATCAGGAGGCATTCAAGTCCCGACTTTAGTAATCTGTTGATCTGACAAATTAATTTAGTCCTAGCATTTGCATGGAGACCTGGAACAGAATCAGAAGAACCTAAAGGCTTCCTGAAACTGCATGCATATGAAAAAGATGGTAATCAACAGGTTTATTCAGTATCTGTTGGGCTAAAAGCATTCTAAAAGGATGCAGTTTGTGCAGCCTGATAGTAGAAGTCTTCTCTCATACCTGTTCCAAGGAAAATAACATCATATTGCCCGTCCTCTGCCATGACATGATCCACCACAATCTGAGTCAGACGATAGTCCACGTTGATCCGAGTAAACACCGGTGCTCCCGTCACGGGGTAAACGGATTTGTACATCAGTGGATGACGCTTAATAAAGCTAATAACTTCATCAGGGAAGTCTCTGGTAGACTTTATGAGTGGATCATAGGTTTTGCTTGGACACTGAATGAAAGACAGAGAACAGGAAGATGAGAAGAATTTTAGGAAACAAGTATAAGTAGAAATCAAGTTTTCCATGAGAAGTTTTGTGAAGCCAGTAAGAAATCAGATTGCTCAGTGCTTTTTCTCATCCCAAACCAGCATGTTGTCAACAATATTTCGTTTTTTGAAAACATTGCTTAAAAACTGGAGAAATTCTCATGATGGGCTCAGTACGTCTGCAATGAATTCCACCTGCTCATTCCCTGCCCCACTCACAGGCAAAATATCACGCTGGGTATTTTACAAAGACAAGAAGACTGAGTTTGGAGGGAAGGAGACCTGTCATGCTCTCTAGCTCTCTTTTCAAGGCACAGGCAGTATCACGCAGTTAAATTTGCTGCACGCTGGTCGGCGCAGCGCAAGTGGCTGCCAAAAACAAGAGTGGGGTGCCCTCCTGTGGCAGTCATGGGAAGAGCGCAAGTATTTGAAGGGCAGCATCTCAAGGGGTTTTCTGCTTTTAGTATTTCTATTCCTCATTCCGTGGCCGAGTTTCTGCCTTGCTGATGCAGTGAGTCAGAATTGGGCAAGATCCTACCCGCATGCCCTGATGTTGGATCCTGTGATAGAAGGTCCCTAAGTAAATGCTTTACCTGTGTTCATTTTTCCAGATTGAAACACCCACAAGTATCTTTTCCCTGTATATAGCTGAAAATCAGAAACCATAATTTTTCAGTGAACTGCACAACTGTACATTCTATATCTGTTCTTTTTTTTTTTTCTCCAAAAAGAGAGATTGTCCAGGTGCCAAATGATACCTATAGCCCATATTTCTCAAAAGTAATTTTCCTTATCCACATAGCTGACACTCTTGACCAGACCCATTGCTCAGCTGCTGCAGCATGCTTTTCTCTAGCTTTGAACAGCACAGTCTATGCTGGTCCAGGAAACCTGCCACAGTGTTTACTCCTTCAGACTTCCTCAGCCTCACTTAACTCCTGCTTGGATTGACTGCCACTTCTCTTAGACCCATATCAACAAACTAACCACTTCAGCTGTTTCTTTGGCTTACACAAAGAAGTTGGTTCTCACACATCTTGCCTGCAAACCACGCACAAACCTACCTCTTCAACCTCCATCAATTTGTTATTTCTGTGCCTTTTGCGGTGAGCCCAAAAAGGTATTTGCAAGGTGAGTCACGTCAGTGATCCTTCATATCTCATGCTCACCTATCTCTGCTTTTCTTCCCATAGCAGTTTTCATCTCTTTTCTGTCCCTTGTTTTACACTTAGTTTCTAATCTGAGAAAGTTTCTGTTTTGAATCTGGAGGCATTTAGACGTGTTCATGGGGCACCAGAAATCCTGAATAAGATGAACTGGATACACTATTCCAGCTGGTTACACCCTTTCACATATAAACTGATTGCTTTCTTTTTTAACTAAGCAATGCCTGTGTTTCCTGCCAGGTGGAGCCCTAACACAGTCTGTGAAGAAAAACGCGCTCAGTAATGTCTTTGAAGTCTGAAAGGAGAACGTTAAGATTTGTTGTGAAGTTGCTTCTTTATGGCAATTTCGACAGAGAAGATTTTACTTCATATTGCCAGCCTTCCATTCGGACATGTGTTGAATCTATGGAGACAGCTAAGGGGCTTGTAGTTAGGACTTGTTCCATTATGTAACATTTGGCATTATCCAAAACATTTGTATAAGGAACAACACACACAGTGCCAAAGGCTGAGCTTGTCCTACTTCCATTGCCGATAAACTTTCTTCTCACAGCCATACATCAGCCTCTAGTAGCGAATCCATCCTCGTGGGCTCAGTACCATCCAGGATCTGTGTTTCCCCTGGGTCTCCACCACCTGCCCTCTCCCTGGGCTGAGGGATGCACAGAGCTCACCCTGTGATTATGCTGGCTATAAAGCCCTTGCCCAGCACATTCAGGTATGACATTCACATTCATGAGGATGAATTCTTCATGAAGTAAACACAGCTAATACAATGTAGAATGATTCTCATCATACACAGTTCTACGAGAACGTGGCCCTGTATAAAAACCCTAAATGCAAAAATAGTAGCAACTAAACACAAATTTCTGACTGCGAAAAATGTTCTCAAAAGTATCAGAGACTACTTGTATATTCAGAAACCAAATAGGCCAGAAGAACACAGATCAGCTGATGTTCTACATCCACATTTATGGCCACATCTGAAATGTCTGCCGGGGTCAGTGCCTGATCTACCTTGGACCCCAAACACTGCCACAGCAGTGCCACAGCGGGGGTGCCATTGGGAGCAAAGTCCATCATTAGCATTTAACAGCACAGTGACTATAGGTCTGCACTTGAACCTGACCTCTGCTTTTACTTAACAGAGTTGCAGCCTGAGTGATTTAACAACCTACAACCTATTTAAATTCCTTGCTTGGACTGAATTTTATGGCTATCTAGAGACCTACCAGACTCTGTGCAACTGTCCACTTGTTTAGTGTTATTTCAATCCACAGGAGCTAAGCCTGTGTATCCCCATCTTCAAAGGATCTGAAATTGTTTATGCAAAAAAGGTCTTATGCCTCTGAATCACCTAATACATTTTGACAATTTCCCCATGAACAGCAAATCTATGCCAATTTGAATTAAGATAAATTCCATCATGTATTCAGTGGTTTTGATTCACTGTAGAATTTCATGTATGGCTGTGAAAGAACTGACAATTTAAAAAAAAAAAAGTAGTATTGTTCTGTGATAACCGCTCAAAAGACAGTTGAATACAAGCAAGAACGAAGGAAAGTCCTATAGAAAAAAAACAAAAACAAAACCCTCCCCAACCAACCAACCAAAAAACAGTTCCATTGGAAATACATATTGCAGTGAACTATCCCTGGGGATTTTATGTGAACAGTCCTGTAAGACCTTCTCCCTCTGGCTGTCTGGGTATGATCTCCCACATTCTGTTTTCTGCCGTGCTTTTACAAATTGAAGTCATTGCAAGGTTACATTTTTGAGGTGGGCTGTAGTCATCTTGGCTTTTGAAAATAACAATATCCATTGAACAATTTCAGAAAAATATGACTTTGGGATTTAAAAAAAAAAAGACATGGAGATAAAAAATAAAGGAAACTATAATACAGGATAAATGTTTCAGACAGCACAATAACTACAGAAACTGAACTATTCACAGTTTCCACACAAGCAGTAACTCAGGAATGAACATTTTCATCTCACCCTAAGAACAACCAAGTTTCAAGTCTGTTGCTTATACCACAGCCAGACCACAAAAACCCTACTGATTTGAAAAGCATGTTTACCTTTATGGATGCTGAAGAAAAAATTCTTGAAATAAACAGGGAGAAACATGCATGACAACTTTAATTGTCTTTGGGTCAAAGTTTTGCATTAATGTATTCTATGTATGATGAGAAACAAATTCAATTCTTCAATTCCCCAACCATGTAACAACTCTCATCCCTTTCACTGTGTACTAGAGGTTAATTTTCTCTTCTATGACCATTTTCTGTGGTTCATGTACTCACTTGCTACTCCAAGTTACCATCTGCATTTTTTGGAAATCTGCTGATTGCTCACCTATTCACAATTTGATCCCCACAGTCCATTTCTATGTGACATAATGGAAGGAGCCCCTTGGGTCTTAAAGATCTCCTAGATTTTCGCTAAAAAATGCATCAGCAGGGGAAGATGAGAGCAATGACATCGCTCACTATAAACCCCTAGGATAAAAAACCTAACAATATGGAACTACAGAGCTGCTACAGTAATCCCAAAGGCCCAAATCCTACCATGCATGATACTGGAAAATCTTTTGCCCGCGTGCACAGTTAATTTAGTAGAAACAAGGACTAAGAGTCTGATCCAGAGATCCATTTGAGTTAACAGGGCTTTTTCCAATTATTTCAGTGGATTTGGATCCTATCCTAAGACAGCATGACCACCAAGAACAGCTGGGCAGGTGTGACCCTGTTATGCTTGGCCAAGGGAGTTATTTCCAGAGGCATCACTCACCGTGGCATGATAGATGGAACAGGGGAATGAGAAATGGATTTTGGCCACCCTTTGGCAAAGTCCTCAGGCAGTTGTTTAAAGCTGTGTCCACCCATCACTACATAATTCCTGTAGGCTTATGCTTCCTTTCCTAGCTCTCAATAGGATGTAGGATGGTAAAGGCTGCATGGTCAAGTGGGTGAGTGAAGCAACCTTTCATCTCTGAAAATGTGAGTTCACATCCTGTTGCAGGTCTCATGATAATGATGCCGGTGTTCTCTGCCCAGTTCATAGAGGACGTTTATTCCCATCATCAGCACCAGATGCTATCTCCGATATGTGACATCTCCCAAATGGAGACAATAAGAGACTGGCTTTGATATCAAATGTCACAAGCATAGGTTGGTGGAGTTGTTTCACATGGGCTGGAAAAGAATCTGGCTCCATAAAAGTTCTTACAGCACCCTCACTGTGCTCTCTCAGCATTTCCTGCTTTTGCAATAGGGTGGGATTCACCTCTCCTGACCTAGATTTTTATCTTTGCTGCGTGTGATCTGCACAGAGGGGGTGCCCATCTTTCACTTTTTGATAGAGAATTCCAAACAACCAGCTCAGATTTGATGCTTTTCTTCTAGATAGCTCACATCAAGAAAATTAATCACATTCAATTAGTCAAATTAGTACTGCTAGGTAAGAATTTTGCAAGAAACTTATTCACCATATAACTTATTCTTCTGAGGTTGCTTAGACCTTTGTTGCCATGAATGATAACTTCATACAAATATAAATGTTAAGAAATTAAAAATAAAACTACACCACCAACAAAAGACAAAACCTAACAGAAACAAAATTGAAGGTGCAAAAAGTATCTCTATTCAGCCGCGGTATAAACTCTGTGGCACAAAACTTTAAAGAATCAATTAATTAAATCAGTTAATTAAAGTTTTTGAAATGCCTTCTGTGTGAGCTTGATTTGACAATAATCACTCTGGATTAAGTCCTGATCCCAGGTGATTTACAGAAATGCCTTTTATTCCCTCACCTGTTATTTGTATCCAAATGTAGTCATGAGGTGGGAAGTTAAGGCTCATCTTTCTCAAATAAAAGCAAATGTACGCTGAATTAACAACACCACACAGATGTAAGCTTTTCTCCTATTTTTCACTTGTCATATTAAATTTGCAGCTTAGCAGAGTGCTGGATGTGTAGATCTCATACAATACTGAGATAGACGGTGTGACAGTGTTAACATTATGTGGGAACCGTGGCCAAGATTTTCAAAAGGTGGTGCCAGAAGTTGGGCTCCTAAATAAACCTCCAATTTGCCAAACTGCATAGTTCTTCACTCCATCCAGTAAACTCAGTAAGTGCTGCTGGCTCTAACACCTATTAAAACTGTAACAATTATTTGGGAATGTAAAACCATATCCTCTTCATTAATGATGCATCTGTAGTCCAGTAATGCTGATGTCTACTGACTTAAAAGAGTATGCTGTTTCCTGGGAGCTTCAAAAGGCTTTCTATTTCAAATGTCCTGAAAATCTCAGTTTGAAAGTATCTTGTCACATGGATCCTTAGACCCACTTCACTGAGACTCAAGCACCCATAGGCTTGATACTCAACAGGGACCTGATAATACTGAGTGCAGTAGGCACATAATTACATATTGGTGCATTTTATAATGTCCAGACTGGGAACTTTTATGCATTTCCCAAGGAGAACTAGGAACCATGCTAGCAAGTCACTCTTGTGAGCATTTGAAGTATCCAATGTGAAATACTAAAGAGTGAAATATTTCCTAAACCTCTCTCATATTGGAGAATTGGATGTTTTAGTCTGTTGCTTCCCTCCTAGGGGACGTGTCCCTTGTCCTGGGAACTCCTCCGTCCTTCCTCTTGAAGGTGTTTGTGTTTTCATAGGTTAATTACTTCTCAGCTTAGACAAAATCAGAAAGTGCAAAGTCTTCCAGGCTCTAAGTAAGTACCCTTATTACTGATCTATCAAGAAAAAATTAGAAAAATAGAGGAACTATCTTCAACCAGTCAGTTCTATATTAAATAGGGACCTCCAACACACTAAACACTGAATTTGTAGAGTGTATAAAGAAATGCAAAGGTTGCATCCTGAAGGGTTAGAATTCAATGCTGAGTACCGGTGTGAGCTTCCAAGATGCCCAGAAGTACTTTAAAAATGGGGTACTTACAAATTTAGGATCTTTGTGTGGATTAGATGACAGTTTAGAGGTGACTCTCAGGGCATAGGCACTTATGTGCCATTGAAGATTCAACCATAAGCCATTCTGAAGGTGATACTTTGGTTCTTGAGTGGCTTCTTCTCCGCAATCTGATCAGAACTGCACAATACATTTTGCACTTTGGACAAGCCTGCAAAGTCTTAGTGCTTCTCTGCAAGGTGCATGAGTTGTGCCAGAAGGACTGGACACTCAGTGGGGAGACTTTCATACTAACCTTGCAGCTGCTCAGAGTGAGCCAGGAAGAGGGTGGGGGAGAGGGGGAAAAAATCAGGTTTGTAGAAGACAAACAAATAGGGCAGATTTTAAATGGAGTCAAACTCACTCCACCCCTACAACATAAAACTTAAGTCCCCTCTAAGGGTTTGTAACCCACTGGTTATTTATTCTACTCTTCCTGTGTTTGTCCTGAGCACTTTGTATTGCTTTTCCATTTAACACACCTGTGCTGTTGATAGAAAAAAACCTGAGAAAATTAAGAGAGCATTAATCTGAGGCTAACTGAGCTGAGACCAGCTGGGTGAGTGAACTTGACTTTGCAGGTGGCACTTTGCAATTCTCTGCCGACCTCTGCCATCAGGAAAGATGACAGAGTTTGCAGGATTTCAAAAGGCTGCTATGAACTGGAAGGTGATTCATGTTGGGGAAAACAAGTTGGTAAGTAACAGGAGGTGTAGGAGGCTTTCTGAGGAAAATAAACCCACAAAGTGAAACATTTCACTTAATTAAGCAGCCCCATTTACAGTGGGGAGATCAAAGGAGAAAGGAACTGGAGAAGCAAAGAATGCAGTCTGTCCCATAAAAGATACGTGAAAGAGGAAGATAAGTCTAAAAATAACAAGGGAAACCTGTGCAACCCTCAAGTTTTATGAACAAGCTTATTAAAGCAGAAAAATTAACCAGACGGGAGGACAAGGGGAGGCCTTTTGGCAGACAGTATTTCTCTGTGGCACAGCCAAGTCCCAGCAGGATGGACACCACAACTTGATCAGCCTGTGTACTGGATTAGCAGAAGAAATAAAGCACGGGATTTCACTGAAGAGAGGGAGAAAAAGCAATGGAAAAAGAAAAATATGAAAAAAGATGAAGCTGCATAGGGGAAGCTCAGGTTAGATATCAGAAAAAGGTTTTTCACCCAGAGGGTGGTTGAGCACTGGAACAGGCTCCTGAAGCAAGTGGTCACAGCACCAGGTCTGTCAGAGTGCATGAATTGTTTGGACAATACTCTCAGGCACGTAGTGTGATTCTTGGGGTGTCCTGTGCAGGGTCAGGAATTCAACTCGATGATCCTGATGGGTCCCTTTCAACTCAGTGTATTCTATGACTACAGGAGACTCTCAGGGCACGTAAGGAAGCTTGCTTTAAAAAAAAAAAAATTACAAAGAATTTAAGAGCTCAGGTCCATATTAAGATCTGGAGTGGAAAGAGGTGAAACATTAAACTCTTCAAATGGACAAGAGCAATGTGCCAGGCTATTTCTTCTTGTAGCTAAGTGACCTAGACTGCAAGATTCTTACTTACTTACTTACTAAGCTTATTCAAAGCTTAGTTTTTGATTTTTTGGCAAATTAGCTAGTAAAGTATCTAGATCCATCAAAAAATTTGGTGTTGCCTTGAATAGCAGTTAACAGTCCTGTGTTCTGCAGTAGATCAGTGTTAATCTGAGTCTTTAAACACTGACATTCCTCTAAAAATCTGACCTTCATTACACTTACCATCAATGAAATGAGGATGACATGACAATTTCCAAGTGGGTGCTATGAGTTGCTGTGATACCGCAATGGTTACAGTTAAATAAACTAGAGAAGTTCTTTCCTCCTAATTCACTGAAAATCCTCTCAAATGCCTTCTGTGATTACCAGGAGGGTGTTATGAAAACTCTTCTTCAGAATGCAGAACACACTTTACAGAAAGTCCTCCATGGTTTCCTTATTAATGGATAATTTCCTGAGTGAAATGCTAAGAGACTGGAAGAAAACTGGACTTGTTGTCTGGGCACAGCTGCAGACATGCAAGTCCAATTTTTAAACAGCTAAAACAGATAGAGCAAAAGCTCCCTTGGTTATCAACTCGCCCTTTGTGTTGGGGCTGCCCAGCTCACTTTTTTTTTCTGTCTCCTTTTATTTTCAGCTTCCAAACGGAAATAGTTTTGAAGACTTGCCTCTGTTTAATTCCCATTATTTCTACTTGACCTTTAATACCACTAAGAGAAGTTAAAGACCTGTATGTTTTGCAGTGTTGGTGGTGTGGAGTGTGCCAGAGGTGCTCTGTCACCCTGTCCAGGGGTCTTCTGATGACAGCAGAGGGCATGCAGACCTTGCTGCAGCTCCAAGACCACTGGCAGGCAGGGGCTCCTGCTGCTGCTCAGCATTGCGAAGGCATGATATCATGGTCGTGTTTGGAGTTTATCTCTGACACATATTGCCACAGGAAGCATTTTGTCAAAAGTTTGATATCAAAGTGGTCACAGCCTCTATAGTGAGCAGCTTTATTTACTTAGGAGATAAAGGCAGCTGAGCAGAAAGTTAAATTAGGGTAAGTAGTCTCCTGCTTCTGTATAAATGCTGAAAGGAAGTCAATGCCTCTCTCAAAGCCAAACATCAAAAGAAATGCATTTCCTAGTATAGCCATTTTTAGACTTTGCCAGTAACTTAAGATATAGGAGATACAAAATTTGAGCAGTGTTGGCTATGCCAGCTGTAGGCAGCACTTAGGAGGAGCTTACATTTCAAAAAGGTTCAAGTAACTTAAAAAAGAACAGATTATCCCTCTTTGGCTTTGTTCTGAGCATTCCTGAACCACCTCATAACTGGCAAGAAGTGATGAAATTAATCTTTAAGGAAGAGTATTTCAGCATTCACAATGCAGTGTTCTGTAAGGCTCATGCCACTTCATTCTTTGCATTTGAGTACTGTACTGCTTTTTCAGATCCTGGCCTAAATCTGTTCCTATTCAAGTCTGGCATAGCCCATTACGAGAGAAGAGCAAGGCATGAATCTACTTATTTGAATACCCCATATTAAACTACTGAGCCTGAAGTATTTTGCAGTCCAGCTCACTAAGACAACAGACAAAAAGCTAAGCAGCAATACATTAACTTATCTATATAGCAAATAATGCAGATGTCTTTCTTCTGAGAGCTTTCTTTAGTAAATCCACTTCCCTTCTCAGTCCTTGATCAGGCAAACTCCTACAGAAATCCACTGACTGTGGAGGTTCAAAGGACTTTTATGATACTATTTTCTCACAGCTGTTATCAGGTGCCTAAAGGAAGTAGTTGGGAGGTTAAGGGTTGGCTTATGGAAAATATCTGTTTATCTTTAAACTTTCCAACTTTTTAAATACTTGCACCATGGATATTCACATCAGTGATAAAGATCAGCATTGACATGCTTCAGCATGACATGTTTCTTTCCTTGTGAATCCCAGCTCAACCATGTGATGGTTAAAACACTCAAAAATGCAATGAGCTTATGACCCATCTATCTGTGCAGAGTTTTCATCCTTATGGGGCACTCAGAGTTTTTCAAGAGAGTTATTTTAATCTCTTTAGATGCCATGGGACCAGCTATTGTTCTCACTGGCACCATTTTTGCACTTAAAACTAAATTCTTCTGAATTTCTTAACCAATCACGGAGTTGCACACAATTTAAAAAAAAAAAAAATTGAATGCAATAGTCTTTTCTGGGGCCAATATATGTCTTGTGTGGCAGGGAGAAGCATAAGCCTGCAAAGCCTAAAATGCCTAAATTAGGTGCGATTTTCTCTGTCAGTGCAGATCCTGTGCAGGCCACATGAGTCTCTGAGCTGCCTTGGTCTTTAGAGAGAGAGCTGCCTCTGAGACTCATCTGCAGCTGGGAAAAGGGAATCAGCTGGGAAAAGGGAATCAGTGCTCCGGGCCTGACCTGCCGGGCCCTGGGACCACCATGTGCAGCAAACAGCATGAGCTTGGACCATGCAATTCAGTATGCAGGGAGGATGAAGAAGAAAACACAGGGACATAAGAAAATGTGTGAAAAGATGAACTAAATTAACTAAATAATGTGGCTTGAAGCAAAGGTTACATGCTTATGTCAGAGAAACAGAGCAGAAACAACCAGATGGCTTCTAGGCAAGGTCCAGCCTCGATAGCTCACTGCTGGGCTGGACTTACGCAGATGCCTAATGCTAGTTCACTGAATACCTGACCAAGAGAATGTCAAGCTATTCCAGATAAAATCATTGCTCTTTTACATTCTACATACAAAGTGCTGTTCAAAGTTGTGATGATGCTTTTAAAGTTGATGTATTTTGAGAAAATACCATATCTTCCTCATCTGTAATGCTGGTCTGTGCTTTTCCAAACTTGATACCATGACAGAAGTGGGAAAAGCAAACTTTAATAACTATTTCAATATTTTTCTCCTTGTTTTGGCCTGACTGTTACAGCTGAAGTGTAAGAAATTGGGATTTAGAAATGTTTCCAGATACCAAACTTCTCTTTTCTTTGTGTTACTTGCATTTTATCACATAAAATCTCCAGCAATTACCTCCTTATTTTACTTCAAAACACAACACATGCACAAAGACACAAAACAGAATCGATGGCAATATCTCAATGATTTTAACAGACACGAAGATAACATAAACACAAGACTTCAAATAAAATACCTCATCATAACTTAATGCTCTGTAAAGAAATGCCTTTGGCTTTTTATGAAGTGTTGATGCCTTAGAGGTGATCCCGACAGATAGAAATATAGCTATACAGTGGGAGACCACAATATGAGAGACAATCAGGAAATAGACAGTCTGGACACAACGTTATCTCAGAGACATGGAAAAATGTGTATTTATATACCTACAAGGTAGGTAGAAGTCTGAGCTGTCAACAGAGGGGAAAGAGTTGAGAGGACAATTTGAAACATCCTGGGTGGAAAATATAAATTACCAACCCAGGGAGGGGTGTGAAGCACGATTGCCTTTGAGTAAAAATAGAAGTATGTAATTAAGGAGACACTTACTGTACCAGGTCTGGGATATGGGATGCGACCTTCATACTGTACCCACCGATGATCTGCACTCTCCTTGTGAGCGTAAGGGCCATTGAACACAGCTCTGATATCTGCCATGCTGTACACACAGACTGCAGAGCCCTTGAACACAGAGCTGAAAGAAAAGGTGAATCGGTATGCAGGCTGCAAACATCTCTTCACTGTCTCAGCCAGTGAACCAAGTAATTGCACAGAGTCTAACGGGCTTCAGATCAGTTCTGCACCTGAGAGTTCATTTAAGTCGTGCTAAATAACAATGTGTACAGGTCTGATAACTACACATACTTAATGTCACTGTTGTTACAGTTTAAAGCTTTGCTTTTTTGAAACCTAGATTAGCCTTTGGGGGCACTGGGTAGACTGTCATTTGTTCTGGTGGCTGACAGTTTCAATCTATCATTTACTAGCTATTTTGTTTAGAATTTCATGCAAATGAAGGCATTCCTTTATATTGTGTTCAGATACAGAAGTCCATATATTAGTGATATTATGGATGAAGTCCCTGAGAATTACAAGTTGCACTGGAAAGACTATATATATATATATATATATATACACATATGTGTATATAAACTAACATTTATTTATTATTCCATGTATTTTTCCTTTTTTAAATGTTTTTTTTTTTCCTAAAAGACCAAGCAATTCAGTTTTCCAATGAACACCATGACAGGTTGTTGAGTGCCATGCACTTTAGTTACTTTGTAAGCCACTTCATTCACTGTGCAACATTTACTTCAACTTTAAATATTTTCTATGGTTACATATTCTAGGTAGCTACTGTGGTGACTGCTTCTGAATTAAGCATTGTCTTGGCAATTCTTCAGTATACTCATACCATCAGCATTTGGCTAGTTCTTATTATTTACACTTAACTGAAAAGTTCTGGAGACAAAAGATTTATTTTCTTCCTGACAATTCCATACAAAGCACCTCACTATTGCAGCTGAGAGGTCATTAATTAGTGTATCCCCCTGAGATAAAGTTGGGTTATTCTTTCATAAACTCTGGTCTTAAAAATCGCTGAACTATCAGTTTAGAAAGTAGTTTTGATACTGAGAAACAGCAGACATCAAGATGTTGCTTACAGAAAGCAAACAGTGGCTGCTCAATAAATATGATAGAAATTTATAAATTCAACTGGATGACATTGAAATAAACTAGCTTGCTTTTGATAGCTACATTTTCACTGTTTTTCACAATCATTCTCAAAACCCAGGCACACAAAGGTTTAGGGACATAATTTATTTCCATTCCTGAAAAATATTATCCTTAGTGACTACAGCCCTGATACTGGAAGCCTTGTTCCAGCAGTCTCTAACTGCTCTCAGGAATCAGGGCCTAGTATAGAAGATCTGAGTATATACAGAGTATAAAAGACTTAAGTAAGATCTTTAGTATTTGTTTCCAGAGGCAAACATGATCCTAATGCGTACCTTGTTGTAGTGAAGACTCCGTATACAAGCGGGTTTCTCTCGTCTCGTGTAGAAAGTAAGAATATATCTTCTGCAATGGGAAAAATATGTCTTAGGATTTTTTTTTTTTCAGTTAAGCATCCACAGATTATTTCTGCATTTACCATTTATAATTTGGAGATTTGTAAAATTATAACAAAGCTTTATTTTAGTTTGAATTTTAACTTACACCACGTGAGTTTGTGCTAATATTCTGAAATGTGTCTATTTGCAGATAGTCTGGGTTTTATACACAATCAATTTTTCACTTTCCAGCTTTTGGAGGGGAAGGGAAAAACCCCATAATTCTGATCAGATCAATTCTAGTTACAATCAGGGACCTCTGATAAAAGTCAGATATATTACTAGCAGTGTTTGGACGACAAGTAATATCAGAACAAGACATAATGCTTGTACAAACTGGGGGTGAGGTGGGGGAAATCAAAAAAATCACAGGCAATGCTAATGTCAAAATAGACCATTAAGGAAAAATCAACTTACGCAGCTCATCAAAATGTGTGTCTGCCCCTTCAGGACCAGGTATGGAACACACAAGTCTAGCTTTCAGGAAAGTTGTCCACTTGTTTATTAGACTCCTTTGGCCTCCCATATCATTCTAACAAAAATAAAATATTAAACAAATAAGAGGTTTAACATATGGCAGACTTTGCTTCTTCTGTCTGAGTTCACAGTTTGATCTTACCACAATGTCAAGGTCTTCTTTCCATTACTTTTATTTTTCCCAAAACAACGTAGGATAGCCTTTTTATAAGTAGATCCTGTAGTTACTTCTCAGCTCAGAGAGTGGGCAACTCAAATCTAATTATACCCAAATCTGATTGCAAAGTTCTCTCAACTCTACAACTGGAATGCTGTGAAAACACGTCTCTATCATGTGTTTCCTGTTCCCTGTGATGCTAACTTTTGCAATCAGTTATTCTTCAAGAACTCTTTACAAACTAAATAATAGTACAGAAGATTTTCAATAGATTTCTCAGAAAAGAAAAACTATATTCATCAGCAGCCTACAATGTAAATACTGCACTGTTTGCTTTGTGAACATAGTAGACAGAGAAATGCATTCCAAGGAAAAACAGTCATATTATTTTAACAATAATTGGTATTGGAAATATCAATTTATCCTCCACAAAAGGGACCTGTTTTTTTCATTTATTTTATTATGGGTTTCCAAAACATACACATGCTTGCCCAAATTTCCTTTAGTCACTGGAGAAAGAAAATATCTATAGAGGGTCACTTGTAATGGGAATTACCCTTCTGAAGAGGAGATTTCCTTCTACTTATTTGGATCACTCGAGGGATATGGGTAGTGGATTTTAAATTTTAAGAAGCTGGAACTAGGAGTTTGCTCATATACTCCTTCCATTGAGTACATGAAAAACCTAATTAATTACATTTATCTGTACCCCATTGGTCCCAAACAACAGAACTAATTAGGGTGCACAAAGCTATTTAGGGCCCCAATTTTTTCATTCTGACAGCAGAACAAGAATTAAAACACTTAACAGAAATGTTATCATCAACAGTAGTTTCCCAGCTGTAGGTTATGAATTACCCCGTGAAGTTTGCCACTTCAATCATTTATGGGATCGGTGCTGTAAACCTATGCACCACAATTTCAGTCCTAAATATTCAATTCCTTCAGATTCATTAGGAGAAATCACTTTTTTGTTAATTGTCTTTGCAACTCAGAACCAGCCAGTACGAAACACTGGATGGTGGAAATTACATGTCATTTCCAAAGACTGTATTTGGCCTTTCAGGGCTGTATCGTACATATTACGGGCATTCAGAAAGATGGGTTTAAGTGGTGAAATCACTTCACAAGAAGTAACACTTCTCTGGTAACGCACTCTAACCACTTTCCCTTTTCATGTACCTGCTACTTTTAAATAGATTAGCTCAGCTGGAAATGATTCCACTTTATCTATCGCCTTTGGAACGCCTGCTCTTACACGAACTGCTGCCTCCTCTTGATTTCCTGAGGTCCTGCCAAGTCTGAAGCTTTGCATCTACCCAACAGATTTATTACAAAGGTGTCAAAATTAGCAGCCTGAAGCCAATAGCAAAAAGCTCTGCATGTGTGTGTTCTGTTCAAAGGCATGGCAAACAAACTTTGTGGTGCAGTTCAAACCAAACAATTAGAAAGAAGCAAAAAAGAATCTTAAAAAGCAAGAAGTGTTAAGCTTTTCTTTCCTCTGGCAATTCGGATCAGCTAAGAAATTCTCACATTGCAGGCCTTCCACTTTGATTTCTGGTGGATGCAGTGAAGCATCACAGGAGGCGAGATGAGCTCTCTCTAAATGCCTGGCTAGGATCAGAAAAGAGGGAGAAAGTGATGGGGCTGGAATGGAATAAGGACCCTTGCCTAGCTCCAGCTTCTGCACAAGATGGAAAGATATGTACTTGTGTTTTACACCCTTAAGCCGTGATCCAATGCAGCATTTTCATAAATACTTATTTTAAATGTATCAGTAGTTCCACTGAGTAGCTAAAGAACTGTGTGAACCAAATACTGTGCCCAAAGGAAGCAATCTTAGCAAGTGCTATGTGCTTTAGAGTATAAGTTTCCACTGAATTTAAGATGTGTCCATATTTTCTTGCTCTCAAGACATGACACGATGTTAACCATGTTATTGAATTTAAGAGACATTAGAACAGACATTCTGTAGGTGTACCTTACATATCCAAAGGCTGTCAAAATAACACTGTATAGTTTGTAATGGAACAAGGGGAATTCAATGACCAGCCAGCGTTCCAAAAGCTACTAAGTCCTTCTGAAGCCAGTGAGTGACAAATTTATGGTGCAGAAACTGAGAGACTGAAAAGATCTTTCACTAATTTAAACAGTTGCACATATAATATGCTGACATATCCTTCAACATGCTTCTTCCTACTGCCATGGATGAATGAAATAAAATGTACATTTTGCTAGAAGCATGTTTTTGTTTGCAGTTTTGGGACTTTGGGGGGATTTTTTTGATTAGTAGTCATACAGTACTCTTCAATTCTTTATGTCATCTCTGATTAATACAGTGTCTTTCCATTCCTACTATGTGCCCAAGATTCACTGACTGAGAAAGTGCAGGAACTGACAAAGGCCTTGATGATTTTATCTACATACAGAATTAGTCCAGCTCAGATCAAGGAGGTTCAGAAACTATGAACAGTATAGACGTATCTCTGCTCCTGGAGTTCAAGTAGTATGTATCATACTAAGCTCTGTAAATGTCTGGGGTTTTTTCCTTACATTATTTTTTGGTGCATATTAGGTCAGTCTTTGATCCATCCTGAGGCTTTAGGTGACTTGTTTTTAAGTGGTAAACTGGATGTACTGGAATGATTTTTGACAAGAAATAGGGTCTGAAGACAAAGAACTTTAAATATTTCAGGGAGATGGCACAAGAAGACAAGATAAAATTAAGTGCTGAGAGATGGGTAAGGCAGTGTGAGCAAGCCTTTCATTCCAAAAATATGGCTAATCTCCCTGTAACAGCCAAGCACCCTCAAGTATCTGAAATCTTATCTCCCAAAATATCACTTCTAAGCACACTGGATTAGCAGTGTTTACTATAAACTTTGTTACTGGACAGATGAAGGCACTTAGGACTGCATATTTCATTTTGAATATAAATAAAGCTTTAATTAGCACTTACTGCTTTGTACTCTCACAAGTTGTAACAAATACCAACACTTCTGCCTGAAATACCTTCTTTTTAACAGAAAAAAAATACCTTCTTTTTAACAGAAAAACGTGCCTGTAAAATCTTGGTTACTTGTGTTTGCCTGAGTTAGAAATTTAGATAATTGTCAGCTAGAAGGTGGGCCATTCAATCTGTCACCTGTTGAGGAAATACTACCCCAATATATCACAAAGATTTAAACACAGAAATTACCTAAAAAAATGGGGAAGTAATCTATTATGACTCTAGCAAATCAGACAGACTCTTAGTCTACAGAAATCCTAAAATTTCAACCCTTTTCAATGAGCTGGTTGTAGAAAACAATTTGCTGGAGTAAGAAACTAGGTTTCTACCAAACTATATTAAAAATTCAGGTAGCTGACGTAAAGCTTCAGTGAGCATGTAAGTGTATGGCTTTATAACATCCAGGAAGAATGCTGTTTAAATGCCACGGTGTAAAATTTGTGAAGTAAATTAAGGTCATATCATACACCACTTTTGGGAGACTTCCATGGAAATCTCAGTTTTCTGATTTCAATTTATGCACAACTGAGCAAAACAACAGGTTTTTCAAGCCCTCTAGTTAAAGTTTATCATGAAAATAAAAGCCATCAGAAAAAATATTGCTCTATGATCAAATGATTTAAAAATCAACTTATTAAAGACTTTCTGTTGTATGTATTTTCTATTCTATTGTATCTTATATATATTATATAAATGTAGCTTCATTAAAATGCACAAATGTTAGTCTTGGAATCCAGTAGGCAAGAAAACAGATGGCAATGAAGCTAAAGAACATCTGCATCTTTGGGGGTTTAAATCTCTTATTTGTTTGTAAGTAACAGTGACAAATTGAACATTAGAACAAAAAGTGCAGTTATCTGAAAAATCAGTCTACATCAAAGATGTCAAACACTGTGATTCATAAAACTTTAAAGACAGTAATTATCCTGAACAGCCTCTAAAAGAAAGAAAAAAAAAAAAAAAGAAAAAGAAAAAAGACAATGAGTGGAATTTCTAGAAGCAGGTTATTAATTACAGCCAGTGGCAAGATGTGCAGAAGAACCATCCAAAGAGAATTCCTGGCCTGAATAAAAGGAAATGCTGGAGAACAGAGTGGGAAAGTGCTGAAACTGCAAAAGGCCCTGGAGCCTTTCTCTTATTGAAGTCTAACTACATTACAAAGCCACCAGAAACAAATGGCATCCCCTGCAGCAAAGCTTTACATTAGGGAGGGGCAAAGAGTCTTTTAGTTGACTTTATAAATGGAGAAACAACCAACAATCTTCTTTCAACTTCTGTCAACAAATTCATAGTTCTTTTATAATTATTTCATTTTACTTTACATATTTTAGCCCCACCTGACTCTGTTAGGTGCTGACCTAACATGGGAAAGTTAAATTTCCTCTTGGAATTCAGGTTCAAAATGTCTTGTCCAAACCATACTGATGTCAGATGAAAGATTCCTCCCATGATTTCAGCAGGCTATGGGTTGCATCCAAAAATATCAAGCAACACATGAAGCATGACTTGGAGAGAATAAAAGTACACTTGCAATATAAACAAGAGAAAGAAGGCACATGAGACTTTAGATCTTTGGCTGCTCTGCTATGGATACACTGAGTAAACTCGGAAAAGATAGTTTTCCTCTGTGTCTGCAGTTCCAATCTCACCAAGTGGTGTCTCTGTTTATTAATTCTGCTGTTTCTATGAGATTACAGAATCTTTCCTGGGGAAAGCATCTCACTATGGGTTTACATACTGCTTCCAACCCCTCCAGACACTGCAAATACTGCTAGTGTGTAATACTTCTGCTGCTTGAACTAGCTGATGCAAAGATGAGGATCTGAGGGATTCAGCTTCATGTACCACTTCCATATTCACAGCAACATCCCTGGTGAAGACTTGCCTCGCAGAATGATGCAATTCCTTGGCCTACAGACTGTGCCTTCTCAGGTCTCTACCACTGTGGTAGTATTTGTGCATAATCAAACAGAGCTGAAGGTACAAACACACACAGACCCCTGACAGAAACTGCACAGTGTTGCACTTCACCTCCACAAGAAAGCCTTGAATAAACTCAGCCCTCCTGATTTCCAGGGTGATGCATCAGTTTCGTGTCTTTCAGTGCTCCTCACACTATGGGAGTGCAGTTCCCCTAGCTTTGTGTGGCTTTGACATTAAGCTTTCCTCTAGGCAAACCTGTTTTCAGAGAAACCTTCTACAATAATTTTTCACTTTTTTTTTGAAAATTGGACACCAGAAACTTGAAACAGAGAACTCAGTCTGGAGTACAGTTGTGCAAAACCCCAGACTGCCTCTTGGTCCCTGGGACTCTTCCATTCTGAAATCATCATCCCTCATGCTTCAGAACCTAATTCACAGCTTGTCCTGGCTCTCTGCTTATTTTCCCTGTCCTGTCCCAGAGTCACCATGTCAGGCACCAACAGGCCCATCAGTAGTGCAGTGTATTTGCTGATCTCGTAACCTGTCACTACTCTGTACCAGCTGACAGTTCCCTCAGCGTAAACCAAACTGCTTGTTGCAAAAGAATTGGACAGGATAAATACTATCTTCTACAAAGTAAGATTATAGGCTGTGGATCAAATCATTCATTGAGCTCTGTCCACGTCCAAAGTTGATTGCACAAGGAAGGTCAAATATAGATCTAATGAGAAAAAAAACAAGCAACAAAACAAACCCAAGCAGAAAAGCTGAACATTTGCCTCAACTGATGTCTTTGCCTATCTAGACAGCAGGATTAGGCAAGTGTACAAGTATCTGTAGGTAGGATTCTTGATCATGGAGCTACAGGCAAGTCAAGTTATTTGATGGATCATGCAATTAATGTCAAACAGGAGATCAGAATTTATATAATTTGAACAGATTGAGAGCACTGTGAAACTAGACTGGAGCACTGTGAGACGCAGCATGGGGATAAACTGGTCTCTTTCTGAACAAATAGGCTTGAATTTGCTATTCAGAATTTCACATTCTTAAATTAGAATGCCTTGAATTTCACATTCCACGGACCCAGTAGAGCAAAGCACCCTTTATAGGCAGTGGAAAATATGTACTGAAGAGAATTATTTGGGTTGAAGACATAAGGAGTCTTCCTCTAAAATGTAGTCATCTCTCTTTACTGAAAGAATTGAATGCCTGATAACTAGTTTTCTTGCTTGGATATATACAAGTGCCTGAAGTCACTAGTGTGGGACAGTGTGACCATAGTATTGATAACCACAGGGTGAGAGCTAGGAAGGGCATAAGACCAAAAACCAAAGGTAGGTCATCATCTTAGAGAGTCCTTTAGAATTTAGAATCCCAAAACATCTGCATTGACAGCAGTGTACTCTACAGTAAAACTGTAAACCACAGTACATTCTCATATTAAACATACTGACAGGAAAAAAAGACAGGAAGATAATTTTATCACATGAGGAAACGTCAAAATCAGAAATTTGCTACTCTTAGAGATAGTTGAACATCAGAGTCAAAGCACTTGGAAGCACAGGGACTCTGGATTAGACATGGGAACTCCAATTAACTCTGCAGGCTTCCACTTCCAAGCCAGTGGGTTACTGACAGTGTCTTTTACAATGAGTCTCTCTGGCTACTAGGGTCGTTTCCAGAGTTTGCTTCAGAGGTTGTGCAGCTGCATTTCCATAATACAATTTTTTTAAAGCTCTATCTTGACAATTTCTTGTAATTTCTTTTTCATTTTCCCCGAGGCTTAGTAAAGTTCAGTCACACCTCTTTATACATAAGCATAACTTACATATTTTTGCTTCATCTGTAAATCATCATTCCCCCTCCCCCCCATTATATTATTGAAACACACCCATGAGGGACAGAAATATACAAAACTTCCTATACTAATGCTTCTATCCTTGCCAATAAGGAAAGTTGGACGAAAAGACCTGACAAAGCCTCATGTTATATCTCTTAATCCATCACAGCTAGAAGAAGATATGATAAGGAACTGACCTGTCTCCAACACATCAGCCCTTAAAAATTAAATTAACATGATGAGCATCTGCTTTTCTATGTAATTTGAAAACTTTCAAATGGCATATATTACACAAATGTTGAATTTGAAAGTCCAAGAGGAGTTGGCTGCCGAAAGACTCACTGCTGCAAAGATGCCCAAGGGGCAAATGAGGGCCAAAGTTGTTCTAGAGATGACTTTTTTCAGAATGCTTTTAATCATTATCATTGAGAAATCAAGAAAAAAAAAATTATTGCCCATGGTTGGCATTGTAGCTAGGCAATATTATGGTGACAAAGGAGGTATGTAAACTTGTAATACACAGTAAGTTAAATCTCGTCTGGAATGAGTTGCCTCCAGAACTGGAAGCAGGATAGCTGCACGAGCGTGGCTCTGAGCCCAGACTAATTAGCCCTGCTGAGAACATGTTAACATGGCTATTTCGCTTCCGGACCCCAGCTAGCAGGGCTGAACACTAAAGCACTGCAGTATGAGGACAACTCAAATGGTTTTGGAGATCAATTATCTACACAGTTTAGCATTACACAGTATAGAAATACAAATAATGTTAATGACCTAGTTATCCCTAGTCACAGTAAAGGCACGGCTAGACTATTTCCAGGACAAGAAAAACACCTCTTAATTTTTACATACAAGCAGCCCTGTGGCAAAGCCCACCAGAGAGCCTGGACTTGGAATCACAGCAGAATAGCTCCTGCCATTCTGGAAATACAAATTGCTTAAAGCACCAGACGGGAGGCAAGGTCATAGCCTTGAACTCTGCTCATGTTCATGGCTTTGGAAATAAATCACATCACCCAAAGGTGGAATGCAGGGTGTGTCCAGGGCTCTCGACTCAGGAGCTCTTAAAATGATTACATTCCAGTGTGCTTAGAAAGCACAGTTTAACCAAGAGGGCTGTGCCTAATTGCTATATTCTTGTCCCCAGGTACAGCGTGGTATATATAGGGCTATAATGGCATTCCAAAAATTAAAAAAAAAAGACAAAGAGCTCACTTGTTCCCACCAGAACAAAGGCTGTTTCTGGACACTGAACATTTTGGGAAATATGGGAAAGCATAGGGGGCCAAAGTCTGATTTCTTGGCAGTTCAGGTCTCAGAAACCAGTCTGTAAGACTGCACGCCCTAACTTTTGCAATACATCACCAAAACGATTAAAGAGAAGCTTGTAACACAGCAAATGCAAACCGCTGTAATAATAAACAGAAATTTCATACTGCAGCAGAGACTACTGCTTTTGGCTGATTTCCACTCCATTCCAATAGAATGAGGTTGTAACTATGAAAAGATGTGTTTCTATATAGATAACAAACAAACAAAAGCTCCAAAAATTTTCCTCCCTCCCTAGAATCTTTCTATGGACTCCTCTATGTTAGGATTTTTATTTCTCATTTTATTTGAGTGGGGAAAATAGGAGGGAAATCTGTGTCCTTTCTAGGGCTATATTTGTGTATATGTGAGGTTGCCAATAAATAGAATTACAGTTCTGTCATTATTTAGTCATGGATATACACAAAAATGTATCTGCCTTGTTACCTGACTGCACAGGGCACAATGCATGGATGCCGCAGTTTTATTTTATTTTTATTCAATATCTTGCTCAGTGTGTCATGACTGTGTCGTCTTCAGCTGATGCAAACTGGTTCAGCAATGTGGGCTTGAAGGCAATTTAGCTGTAAAAGCTTATGCCTGTGTTTCTAGAAATAGAAGTGAGTCCACGCTTTTAAGAAGTTAAAGTTTGTATAATCATTTAATATCTGTATGTGTAACTATATACATTTTAAAAAAGAAATAAACTGCTGGCTAATCTTCAATAGCATTTTTTCTTTTTACTTATGGCCTTATGTGAAAAGAAAGCAAATAATGGAAAACAGTGCAATTTATATTAAGCATAAGCATACCATAAGTAGTATCAGGTATTACAGATAGGGCAATGATACTTCTGCTTCCCTCAAACCAAAAACAGGAAATGCCATTTGCCATGATAAATTACACAACTGGTTCTGAAAGTGACTGTTGAAAGCACTTCCTCCCTTGTCCCACTGATATCCTTCAGCAATACACAGAATTAAGATGACGTAACCTATATGATTGCTATGGAGCGCTACAGTGGCTGTGTCAGTCCAGCACATGCTTCAGGACCCTGAGTATGGTGTGAGGAACAGGACAAGGGGCAGCTGTTTGACTCTGGGCAAAGAGCTGCCCCCAAGAGTGTTGTAGTCTTCTGGGTCTGAAAGTGGCTGGGAAAGGGGAATGCTTTCCAGAGAAGATTTCCCCTAAGGGAGAGGATCAGTGAGAGACAGCATTGTTGAACCCTTAAAAACTAGCCAAAGAATAGGCTGCATTGACTAAGCTCCTTATTAAAAAGAAAGCCTATTCTAATTTCAGCATGTGTTTTTGGCATTAATGTACAGGAGCCGTAGGGCACAGTGAGGTAGAGAGAAATTGAGTTCTAGTAGAAAAAACCCCCTGTGTTTACATTAAGTAAATTGTTTCAAAAGTTGCTGGGCACCTCCCATCCACTGTCACTCTCTGCTTAGCAGTAAAAGAAGGCAAAGGCTTAACTTTGTGCTGTACGTGCCACGTTAATGAGACAGTGAAAGTAGAAATTGTTATGTTATCAACTGTTGCAATCAAAAATGTTGTTCCTATATCAGAAACAATTAAGCGTAGCAGATATTTCATACTAGAGCACAGATTCAGAACATTTGTCCATAAACATGAGCTATTTGCATATTTTAATTTATATTAAATATCCATAATAATTCTATTTTTATTATAATAATTAGCATCCTAATTTTTTTTTTATTTGAAGGTAGTGTGTATAAAAACAGGAGTCTGGATTATCAAAAGAATTCTGGAATCAATTGGAAGTGTTCAGTAAATAAAGAAGACAGTGCAGAACTATTAATAATCACCTTGCTTATCAGTTTTCATTGTTTTGCTTTAGCTATTAAAAATAATTACTTTTTTCCCATTAACATGACTCCTCTACAAATACAGTCATTAGGATTTCCTTACCACACATTTGCTTTTATTATGATATCTTATCTTCTTTTTTGTCTAGGTAAAGGATGCTGGAGATCTCTAGCTAATATATCTTAGTTTACTATACTCTCTCATGTGCCTTGGCTTGAAAATGTTGTCTATCAATCTCTCCTAATGCATTAAGTGCTTTCTCATAATCAGCAAATGCCATGTCTAGCAACAAATCATATATGTTTGCGTTTCCATTCTGCCATTAATCACACTGCTGTGAAATACCCAGCTAAAGATTATCTATTCTTTTGTCTGGCTAAAAACCTACTAGAGGACTGATTTATGAATGAGTTTTTTGTTTTCTTAACACTTTAGGTCAAGGACAGAAGTGTGAAGTGGCTGTGGTCACTGAAATCTCAACTGGAGTTTACTTGACTACAGAGCAGCTGTTGATTTACATATTCATACACTTGTCCACTCTTCATTTTTCAGTGTATGTCCATTAGCTGAATGGGTGCTCTTCTCCCACACTCATCTTATTGCAGATCACAAACAACTTACTTCTTTTGTTCACTTACTAATATTCAAGTTTCTCAAGAAGATAATTTTCACTGCCAGCACAGTCACATTGCTCAGAAAATGCAACTCAATGAAAGCTTCTGAGTGAAATATCATAGAAATGCAACTCCCTGTGTGACTTCTGTGATGGTGTTGCTGATATCTATTTCATCACATAAGACAAACATTTGCTCAAAGCTTATATTTATTAATATGAAGACAGCTATCAAGTCTCATTTTCCTAAATTTTACCAGTGATTCCTGGGTACCTGGATTCACTAAGAACCTGAGGACAGGACGGGAGCACTTATACTGACTGTTTCTGTTCCTTCAGAATGTAGATACACAATGTCCTATGGGACAAGAGACTGGGTAGAGAGTGTGTCTGACACAGAAGTCAGACCTTCTGCTGCTGTCGGAGGAAGACCTCAGCAAAACCAGCTGTTAAACAGCAAACTAGAGTGAGCGCTGTCTTCATGTGCAGGAATTGTTTTTCCTTCTCATTATCATTTGAGGAGATTTCTGCTTTTGACAGAGGTGCTTCTCCAAAAAGAGTGCAGCTTGTGAAGGCCTGAGTCTGCATATACCACAGGAGCAGAAATATTCCATAAGGGGCAAACCCAGGCATAATGGAAGAGTAAGAGAAGGCAGCAATCATTTAAGGGAGGCCAGACACCAGCCAAATGAACTTTTTACACTGCAGCAGACCCAAGGTCAGGTTCCTACTGGTCAATGGGTCAAGGACTGTGCTTCTTCCCAAGGGAGGAAAGCTCCGGGCAGATGTAGGTGTAGCTCAGAAACTGTACACAGTTTTAGCCTCCCTTCACCCCAACTGATTAGCAGGAATGTGAAGAAACACTGACTCCAGCTCTCAGTAATGCCAGGGAATGATGTACAGAGCTACGCTGAAGGGGTGGGCTTGCATATCCTTGCATTCAGTGGGCACTTTCTATGAAAACCCAAATATCTTGCCACTGTGTACACTTCGACACATTAATTGTCACTGAAAGTTCATGAAACAAAGCAGGTTGCTGTTGCATTTCTGAAGGTCAATACTTTATCATTTGGACACAGGATTATAATTTATAAGCATATTAGCTTTTTAAAAAGAGGCACTCAGTAAATATCAAGTCTAGTTTGTTGACAAGTAAATTTCAGATGGCATTAGTAATCTATTTTCAGAAAAATTACTATGATGGGTCACTGGGTAATAAAGGGGAAAAAAGATTTCTTGCAGAAACAAACTGAACTTTGTTTAGTTCTTTTCTTTAAATAAAATAAAAAAGATAAGAGTCCTCACCTTGCAAACTCTCCCAACTCTGGAAAGGATTGTCTTGTCAGATGTGCCACTATCTTGTGATATTTCTCGGAAAAAGAAGTAGATTTTATCGTCATCTGGGTTATAGGTGTCTGGGATGGGAAATGTTGCAATAAATTTCGCTCCTAGAAATTAAGAAAAAAATAAAAAAGGGGGTGTGTTTAAAAATATGAAGAAAAGCCTTAGTACCTGCTATTAAATCTCTTCATTTCTGTTGCATCTTTCAGTGAAATAAAAATATCACTACACAGGCATGCAGTGGTGAGTTTCTTACTAACTCCAAGTGAAAACCATCATGGAGTCTTAAGTATTTACTCTTAATGTGATTGTTTTGTGTATATATCTTACTACCACTTGCATAAATATGCAGCCCTGGTTATCATTCTCTGGTTGAAAACAGAATAACTCCCAGTACAAAATACTGCCTACACAAATCTACCTTACTGCTTTTGCCACCAATACAAAGCTAACTAGGTTTTCTGAAATCCCCTGGGGGAATTTAAGTTAATTTAATTGCACATTGAAGCAGTTATGAATACAGAAATACACTACTGTTTACTAGGGATAGTTTACAAAGGAATGGAAGGAGCTTTCTTGGTGTATGGGATTAAAAATTTAATATAAATTAAAATTTACTAAGTCAAAAGTTTCCTACATGTCTGTGATATACAGCAATTTTGCTGATTTTATCTGCCGAGTCCAATATAGTGTCATGCTAGAATTCCCCAGTTAGCACAGCAAACTGTAAAACTGTCTAGTCAGTCTTAAGGACACAGTTCCTTGTGGATGAAAACAGACTAGCTATATTGATGTAATTGTTTGTTTGGGTTATTTAAATCTGGTTTTTGCAAGAAATGCCTTATCTTGGTATGCTGGCCCATTATATTATTTCTGGCCTCTGCCAAAGCATGGTCTCCAATCCTGCTCTACCTGCTCACTACTTGAGGGCTTTGGGGTTTGGTGGGGTTTGTTTTGTTTGTTTCCTTTAAATTTTTCAATACAATCAGAAATTAAAGTAATTCAGGAGTTCCTGACTGCAGCAGAGCAGGCAACAACATTGTCTTGCACAAGTGAACTTGGGGCAGTGATTTTTAAGACATTCCCCAGCATACTGGAATAGATGAGCTCTTCTGTGGGCACTTGAATCAATGATGTTTTTCTTTAAACAGAAGTGGCTATACAAATACAGTGCAAAGAGACCCTTGACTCTAAAATACATTCTTTCAGCAATAAAATACACAGTCTTTGTCCCTCATTATCACGTAGGCTGCAGTAGAAAGCAATAAGGAGGGTGGTGTAAGAATGCAGAGCAAATAGAGCACACTGGTGATATGGGGGGAATAGTATTGTCAGATTTCAATGTATCTTCATGCCTTTGTCCTTTTCATAATGATTGTTACTTTATATTAGCCTGGAGGAATTTTCACCATGAGCTCTACGGTACACACAGGAAAAAAAAGAAAGTCCTTGATTCAAAAGTTTGCAGTCAAAGGCCTGAACCAAAATTGGACATGTTTAAGTGCTTAATGTGCACCTTCATGAGAGAAGAGTAAATTTATGGGTCAAAATAACCACAGTGCTGCTTCCATTTTAAACCCTTCTGACACTACAGAATGGCGTCAGCAGGAAAAATTAAATGATGCAGGCATCCAGATCTATAAATTTAAGCTAGGATTTCAAAAAGAGCCTGAGGAAAATACTCAATTACCCCTCAGGGCCTGTAAGGCTACTTTGAAGATTAGACCTCTAAGCATGAATAAATACATAAGTATTCTTCCAGTATGGTTTCTTAAATATGTGGTTAGCTAAATAGCCATTTAATAGGAAAACCTGCAAAACACTTTTATGCTATACTTTTGAAATTCACATCCATTTTTTTTTAAACCTACATTCACAGCACAAAACACTGAATGTATGGGTTTTTTTAAATTAAACTTCTTGCTTTCCTTGGCAAGCCAAATGCAAAAACAAATGTCTCAATACCAATTCCTGGAACAGATTTAGAAGAATCTCTAACAAATTAAAGGAACACAAATATTTAACGATTTTAAATCACAATTGAAAACACTGAAGTTGAAAGTTAAATCCAAACAAAAATACACTGTAGAAGATATGAAGACAAAGAAAGTGAAAACAATTTAATGGAAGAGATAATGATCTGAAAAGCTCATTAAGTTCTGCAAGTGAGATCTTTGTCTCATCTTTTGTAACCCAACCATCCAACATATAAAAGTGCATTTAAACTGTGAATCAGACTTTTGGATTCTTTGCATGGGAAACAAATTAATAATTATGATTTTAAACCACTGTTTGTTTTCCCATACACAGAATTGTCCCTCCCTAATTACTTCAAGAGAAGATATTTCCACATATTAATTTCATTACTAGATTCTATGCAACCAAACAGGGGATTACAGACATCTTGAGTCCTGACAATAGATGGTACAGGTGTTGCACATGCTTTTTTAAGCACACTCATGTGGCCTAGTAGGAAAAGCTGATATACCTGGTCCTTCACTGCTGGGTTGGCTGGAGTGGTCATGTTTGCTGTTGGCTACCTGCTGGCTGCCTCACCCTTCTAAAACCAGCAGTAATTTTAGACAGTGCAGCCATGTGTGCCTCAGTAAGACCTATGAAGATGTCAGGCTCAGAAAAAGAGGAAAGGACTAACTATCCCAGAACACAAAGAAATGAAAAAGCAACCCAAAACAGTGGAAGGCAGCAGGTCTGTGTAGCTGAGCTGCCAGAAATATGTGGTGTGATAAAATGCAAAGGATAATGCTCACCTTGATTACTGTAACCACCTAGAAGTCAAGCTCCTAACCCATAATCATCCATGTCCTCTCTTAGGGAGGGACAAAGTGACAATGAATAATCCTATTTTAAGACAGACTCCTACAATAAGCAGGGTGAGTCACCCTCTGGAAGTGTCACCTCTCTCAGTAAATTACAGAGACAAGCAAAAGGATTGAGCTCAGACAGGATGCAAGCTTTTGCCTATTAGAGCTAAGGGAGCTGAATCCCATCCAAAGTTCACAAGATATAAAGAAATCATTGCCTGCAAGAATTTGCCCTGGAAAAGACCACTAAAATGCTATGGAAAAAAAAAAAAATTAAAAGGGAAAAAAAAAAAAAAGATGAATGCTGTTCAGGGAAGGCCTTGTTCCAGCTATGGCCTTAGCTTCCTATGAAGGAGGGAGGAATGTGCAGCTGTTTAGGGCATGCCTGTGTAGGGCTTGGGTATCCCACCACAGGATGCTCTCCTCTGCCCACTGGGCTGGAGCGGGGCAGACTGGGCTCCAGTGGGCGGCTTTGCCATCTGGAGAGGGGCCACCAGCACCATGTGTCTCATCCCCGGCGATGGCCACAGGCGAGGCAGCTCCAGTCAGTGGCTGTGGGAATGCCTGATCCCTCGTCTCTGTGGGAGAAGGGCTGAGCAGAGGCAGCATCCCCTCTGCTTCAGAGCCACCGCGTGCAGGAGTGTGAGCATGTGTGAGCCTGAGTCATGGGAAAGATTAGCTGCCTTCCTCCTTTTCTCCTCTGTGGAGCTGCTATTCAGTCATTGAGATTAAGACGTCTTAATTAGTCAAGATAGAGATGCCCTGCAAGGAACTGGAAGGTATCCCACGCATTTTTCCCTTATGCTTTGTCTTTCCCTCCCTTCCCTCAGGACAGGATAATTCTGTTTTCAGAAACAGAATAAGACTAAAGTTTAAAAATATTAAGGTGCATTATAGCAAAACTTCCTTGGCCCTCTGCAAAAAAACAAGCTATACATTTTATGCTTATCCTAAGTAAAACATGAGTCATGCCTGGAAATAATTTATTTCTAATTGTACAAGTATTCAAGCATGTACAACTTCTCCTGGAGGTCTAACACATGCTTGGTAAATGGGTGATAGATTTAGGGAAGAAGGGATTTAGATGAGATGGGAGTTTTAAACCTGAAATCAAGTAAATATTTTCTTTATACCAATATGGCCTGAAAGCACAAAAGTATGTAATTGGTAACATTACACAATAAACTACAAATATATTGGCCACCTTATGGCTTAGTGCAGAAACTATTTCGTCATTTCGAGTTGCACTCAGAATTTTATCCAGCCTTAAAAGGTCTGTTTCAAAATATTAAAAGCACCTAGTTTATATCTATGCCTCTTAGTATAACACTGCATGGATTGTGTATGTGAAGTCTTAGACAGAGTGTGGCTGTAGGTTTTTATATGGCTGGAAACAAGGTAAACCTGAAGAATATATGGGGTCTTCAGTGTTTATAAAGTGTGGGGTAATTTTCACCTCACAGTCTAGCACACTAAAGCTGTTTTTCAAACCCAGACATATTAATATACTATTCTCCTTAGAAAACTCTCACAAATACATACACTTTAAGTGAAAACAGAATAAATCATGAATCAATCTAAAGAAGAAAGGCAGACACCCCCCCACCCAGCCTCCAAACTATAACACATAAACAGTTCTCAAACCTATAGTTTATTCTGTTTTCTTGTACTGTTCCTTTGCCTCAAACTGCTCATGAAGTAACAATAGTAACACAAAGAAATGTTTGGAACTGGACATTTAAGCTCTACATTCTTTTGGGCTGGGAACTGAACCCTGTAAGGCTCATCAAGGTGGATCTATACTAATGATAACCCCAGATACTCCTCAGGGTCAAACCACAATAAATTTTTTTTTTTTTTTCTTAGCATATTATTGCATCCCTTAGGAAAGCAGCTACCCAGACATCTTTCCATGCTTAGCATCTGCAGGCCATCAGTGATAAAACTGGATATACACTTGCAAGGGCTAATTACAGTTAGAGCCATCCTGGTCCATATAACTTACAGCTTATTGCTGGTCTGCACTGCACCAGGGGTGTGCAGAAATGAGAGACAGGAGAGAGGAGAGGTGGGACAAGAAAGGTGGGACAGGAGACGGAAGTGGGATAGGTGAGCAGAGTCAGATGTGATTTTTCTAGCTATGCAAGAGACTGCTCCTAATCGGTTTCTCCTTTTTCTCCTCATCTCACAGCAGAAATCCTGGGGTTATGGAGCTACATCTGGACACAAACATAAGGCAACAGTATAGGAGAGGAAAGAGAAGGGGTAGGGAAAAATAAGTAAGAAAAAGCCCTCCCAGCATTTCCTCTTGTTGAGGTCTCAAAGAGTTAAGAGGCAAAATTATCCTTTTTAGAAGTTGTCTGCTGGGAAGACAACTTAACCCTGTGGTCAGCAGGCCCTGGCTTTACAATACACCCATAATAGTTACACAGGCATCCTGAACCAGGGCCAGTGTTGCCACATCTTTAAAGACAGTTGACGGCTAAAAGAGAGATGCTTTAATTGAGTAGAGTTAGCTTGTGAGTGAAGTTTTCCATGTTACTCTGTGTGTGGCTTGAAACTGCCTGGGTGCAAATGCAGCCAGTTTTTCAGAGGGTTTACTAGTTCAGAATGTTTTTTAACGGGCAAGAAAAAGCAGTGTTTTGCTTGGGAAGCTATTTTTGTGTGCCCTTAGTGGTTTTAAAATGATCCTCACAGCAACAAAGGGTATTTTACCCCCTCAAGAAAAGGAAAAGGAAAAAAAAGACCTCCTACCTAAAAACGTGGAGTTTCTGGTCTGTCATTTCAACATGCTGTATGGAACAGCTTTTAACCAGTGATTGGAAAAAAAGGTTTTAAAAACAAATAAATTTGCAGCAAGACTGGAAATAGAAGCATTTAAGTCATGATATTACTTCAATTACAGGACTATATACAGATCTATAGATCAGAGACAGAAAGCATGATTGGGTCTTATGCTCCTACTCTTTCCTTAATTAGCATTTTCACCTCTATGACTGTTCTCAAGTGCATTTTTGTTCCACTGAGCTTATTTTAAAAAAGCCTATGTAATCCAAAGATACCATGACACAATATCTATATTTGTAGTTACTGGACACATATTTGTATAAGAAAGGAGCTATTAACTTCAGAGGGGCAGGGACAATGGAAATGACAACAGCATATGTTTGGGATCTTACCAGTAAGCCAGTAATGTTCAGAAATGTCAGTTCTGATGTAATGGTGGTCGTGAGAAGGACCCAGAGAACGTGTTAGAGCAGTATCTTTGCCAAGGAAATCAGAAGCTGTTCCAGCATAAAGATACTCATCTGCAAATAAAAAAGAAATAGGGTTTCTACAGCTGTGGGACAAACAAAATTGAAACTATTTATGCTTGTCTGGGTGAACAACACCTGTGTGTAACTGGTCTATGAACAAATTTAAAGTTTAAAAGTATTATTTACTTATATTTCAAGTGGGGTTTGGGTTCTATGAATTTACTTACATTTAAGTGACAGTAATATTTTAATTGTATGTCTGAGAAGTAAAGGAGTCCAAGCCTAATTTTAGGCACTCAGGAAAGTAAATTCCCCAGGCTTTAGTGGGCACTGGGCTCTTACGGGTACAAGGGTGTTCTCAGTCTGAGCATCCTGACCCATGGACCTGGGGGCTGTGGTGAGGACATGACCATGTATCTATTCAATCTAACTTTCATGTCCCAGGCTTGCCTCAGACCCAACAGCTTTGCTGCTCCTGGGCTTGAGCTAGAAAAACATGATGGATGCTTCCCCATGGGAACTTTGCAGCTTGGTCCATTCCTGATGTAGGGATCTCCATCCAACATTTAATTCAAGAAGAGGAATTCAGGCACTATGGGAATTTTTTCCAACTATTTAATGTGTTAATGTCAGGAATATGGCTACATACCTAAATCATCAGCATTTTAACACAGAGAATGGCCTCACTAAGATAATGAGACATCTTGAATAAGGCAGTCAGAGTTTTTGTCACAAGGAAACTACACCTATAACACAGTGTCGTGTGTTTACAGTCACTATGTACTCTTTTGCCAGCTTTGTGGGCACTGCAGACACTAAGTAATGCACAACATTTTCTGTTTCCCTTCAGATCTCACTACTTTTCAAAAAGAAGTGATGAAACACTATCACTGTGAATTTACTTTTACCACACAGTGCATTATACAATCCTTTTCCCTGTAAAATAAGAAGATAGCTTTATTGGTTGGAAGAGGTTTTGTTTTTTTTTCTGCTTAACAACTTGCAACGATAAATTCCTAGAGTTCATAAAAAAGTTCATATTCATAAATGATAATCATACAAAAAGTTATATGATGCACTAAAATCCCCTTCCAAGATTGCCTTCTCCAGGTTTTCTGGTACTCCAGGGTGGAAACATTTCACAAAATCTTTTAGAGAGAAGCCTTTGTTGAGAGTGAATGAAGAATAAATACCATTCAACATAGACGTTTGTGCTTTCTTTTGCAAAAGATGTAAATGCACTTCAAAAAGAAGATCAAGGGGAAACAAAAAACAACAAGCCAACCCACAATCCATGATCCACAAGCACTTTATTTGTCCGAAAAAGATCTATCATCTTTCTTTTTACCGCGTTATCATTGTTACTTCTGCATTATTTCCATGACAGTTTTGGAAAGCACATCTTTCAGACAGCATGTCGCCTTTGTAAAGAAACAATAGTGCATTCTGAAAGGTATTTGTCATAATGAGGAATGGGTAGGGTAATTGGTGTTTGCTAACTGACAGGCACTCAGCGATCAATAAATCTGAAGGGCTAACAGAAATTCTCCATCCTTGCTTAGGCTCTGCTGACAAGGCATTTTCAGCACTTCTCTCAGCTTTTGGTATCTCTCATTCCAAGTTCCAGCTATGTCCTGGACAGTTTTGGTGAGTAGTAATTTGTAACAGAGGATGGATAATGAGCAGGTGATTTTTCAGTCAAAAAGACTACTTTTTAATTTATCTGTGGAATTTATTTGGGGTGAAATGTTATGTAGTACTCAAAGAGACGCTAATTATTTCTACAAAGAATGAAAATTACTCAGTTGTGTTAACTTACATATATGAGTGAAAATATAATCAGATATTATTTAGCTTGTAAATATCTGTTTTCTAAAAGATAAAAGTAATCTTTATTATCATTTGAGCAGTAAATAAAACTAGACAGAGAGGTGACATGGCAAGGGTTGTTCTTCTGATCAGTAGCAGAGATGGGAAGTGATCTTCCCTGAGTTTCAGAACAGTATCTTATCCATTAACTATAGTGCTCTCCTAGTACATTTGGGAATAAAGCAAACATCCAAAGATAGGCCAAGAACACATTCTCTGGTTGGGCCTGTAACTCTTTACAGTGCTTCTTGTACATTATTGTGCAGCACTTGACACCAGGGACAACTGAAGAAGGGACACTAGAATACCGTGACCATTAATTTTAGCTAGCCCAAAAACTCTTATGTAGCAAAGTTCATGTCTTAGTCAGCTAAAAGACAGCAGCTTCTTCATTTCACAAGACTGAGTAGAACAGTCAAAGCACTAGAGTGCTACTGAAATTAGGCAATGCTGTAATAAATCACAGAGTTTTATTGCATTTTAAAAAAAAATTAAAAAAAAAGAGTTAAAGTTTCTAGAATCCCATTTCAAAAATAGACTTCATGGTCATTAAACAGTACTAGGGGTCTCTGAGAAGAATAAGCACTGGCTTTAATCTATTGTTTTTAATAAAGGAAGTCCTGCCCCATCTGTAGGGTCAGAATCACAAATCATCTATCTTATTATCTGAGAATAAAGACTGAACATTAGTCATATTCTTTTTATAACACAGAGTGACCGATACTTCAAAGCACTGTCACCACTGTTCTTTGGCTGTAAATGAAAACGTCATGGTGCTTCACTCTTATCTTGTATTCATATGCTTGATGGACAAGTTAAATGAAAATTGTCCAAAGCTATGAACCAAACCATGACAAAAGTAGCTCTTATAGTGATTTGAAATGCGGAGGTCAAGCTGACATTCCTCAGCCCCGATGTCAGACCACACAGCGCTGCGATGCATGCAGCAGGCAGATTGCACTATCTTGTTCCTTGGCTCCCAGCTTCAGAAGTGGCTACTCGAGTAAATAGAAACCTCAAAAATATATTTATGGAAATAGTGGATGTCAGCAGACTTCAAAGGGAAGAACATATTGATAATTGCAGAAAGAGGCCCAGAAGGGCTTCAAACATTCTCTGTCCATGTGGGTTTTTTTGTTGTCTTCTTAAAGGAGCAATGACTGGGTGAGGATGAAAGTGCCTTCCTGCCCAGCTGACACAAGGCTTCACAGCCCTTCTAATGCCTCTGTTTGTATTGCTGCCTTTCCAGCTCTTTGGTGTCTGAGGGCTTCTTCAGCCCTGAAAGCACAAACCAGCCCTGGAAATATAACCAGAGCCAGAGCAGTTCCAGCAATGACATCTGCTGAGCCTCTGGCCCTGGGCTCACATCCAAAGCCATCAGATGTCTGAGAGGAGCACCTGGCTCTGATGGTTTCTTACCTGCCATCACTGAAGCAAACGGCTGCTGAGGATCAAAAGGGCACTTCAACCTGCCTGACTCCAAGTTCTGAGTGTCCAGACGGAATACCATTTCCTGAGAATAAACACGTATTCATTAACCTGGTGTGGCTACAGAGAAAAACTCACTTAGATGACCTGTTCTAACATACAAAGGGAAGGTGTGTTAGATCATGCCGCTGTCATCTCAGCATTGATATTTACAGTCTGTGCCTCTGTTTTATATCTGGATTTTTTTTTCACTCATTCTACTGTATCCTGGTCACTCTATAGTGAAACACAAATCTTAAAAAAATACAATTATTTTCAGAAAAAAAGATGCATTTTTCATTTCTACTCAAATTAAAAGCTGGATTGTACTTAAAAGGCACTGGCTTCTATTTGGGAAAGTGCTGATAGACTGTGTTGCAACAGGAGACCTCGATGGGATTCTGTCTGACTCTGAAATTTCTCCAGGGACTGTTGAAAAATGTTCACAGCAGACACAGTTCAGCCACTTTTAAATGAAAGCAGTATTTGCTCTCTCTGTTATTTTTAACAAGGCTAATGATACAAGAGATATCAGAATAGATCCTTCCTTGTAGAAGGATCCTTCCCAATACAGTGTGATTAATTCCTGGGTTGCAAAACAAGGGCATAGAAGAAGATAAGGAAAATAAATTATTTAAAAATTATTCCTGATGTTTTCAGTGGGCAATCAACAACTCAGTTCCTCCAGGAATCAATTTGAAGTTTTATTACAGTTTTGAATTGCCAACAAAGATTCTTTTACTTGCCCCTTTCTTTACTTTCCTGAAAGTACAATTAACCTGAAACCCATGGAGAGTCCTGATGAAGGCAAATTGGCAGCTCAGAGGAGTAGAGTGAAGTCTCTGCAGGTAAAGAGACCTGATCTTCAGAATTCTGCTCCCGTTAAGAGAAGGAAGATTGCCTACAGAAGAGCTTTTAACGTATTTTCCTACCTGCTGTGATAGTTAAAACTCCATTAGTGTTCAGGAATCAAATCAATGTGTGTTAATGTCTATTGTAAAGACAAAACTTTTGAAGCTAGTTTAAAAAAAAAAATAAAATCTAAGCACCTCCACGATTCAAACAACTACTTTAAAAATAGCGATATTATTTTAATTGTTTGTTTCTATACCTCTGACTTGCAAGAGGCCTGAAGAGTAAAAGTGACAGGCAACTACACCCAAAGATGGCCACATAGGATTAGACTTCACAGCATATTAATTCAATTCATCCTTAATGCACATCAGATTATAAATGACCAAACCTTTCTATTTTATTGAAGTGCCTCCTAAACTCTCTAGGTACAGAAAACAAAGCCCAGGATATTGAATAATTAAGCTCCTTAAAAGAAAAGAAAAATCAATTCCAATCTGTGAATAAATTCCATTTCCTCAAGCAATCATAGCTCACAGAAAGAATAATTTAATCATCAAACAACTCACCACCTTTCCAAAACCATGGAATATCAGGCCAACCAAATTCTCATGCTACTAAAGTGAGCCCACTAAAACACAAAACTACATTGAAAATGAAACACTTTTTTTTCTGACAGAGCTATGCTAGTGTTCCATTCTTCTTTCTTCTAGGATGTGCAATCCTGAGCTCAGAGAATCCTTGCCTTATCACGTGTGAAGAAGCTGTCTGCAAGTCTAGCAGTACCCAAGGGATTGAGAGAGTTATAGATCAACAACAAATATTTCAGACTTCCCCAGACAAACTAATGGACACTACCAGGCATTCACACAGAATTAACCTCCTGCTTTCACTTCAGGCAAAGCTTTCAAAGAAAAGAGCATCCCTTGGAGAGCTGTGGCTGACAGCACCAACCAGGCCAAGACTCTTCTTCACCAGCCAAGAGAAGTTTTGGCAGCAACTGGAGCAATAACAAGATGAGGACTTTAATCCCCTTTAATTGTGTGATACCGTTGGGGATTTGTACTGCTTCAAAAGCAGTGTCTGCTGTGGTTTTGAATCACCTGATCCACACTGTTTTCCTCTCTGTTTTCACAGCACTGGCACTGGCCAGGAGAGCACTGTGCAGATCCACCAGCAGCTTTCAAAGGTCAGCAGGGCACTCCCTGGTTTCACAGCCTCCATGGGGCTATCTCAGGACTTCACTCTCCCAAGCAGCCCACAGCTTCTTGGAGAGGTTGCTAATTACCAGACATTCATTATCTGTTCTTATAACCCAGAGATTTTTAAAAAATAAATTAAAAAAAAAAAAAAAAAAAAAAAAAAAAAAAAAAAAAAAAAAAAAAAAAAAAAAAAGAAAGAAAGAATTAATCTGCATTAAAAGTGCTTTGAATTATTCCTGTAGGATTCAGAATCCTTCAAGGCTTCAGTTCCTACAAGGAGACACTTTCAATGGCCTGTTAAATTCACATCAATGGGTCTGTCCTCAGCACCCTCCTGTCTTGTCACCTTTATCTGGAGAGGCAGTGCAAGGATGGGGGATGTAGGGTGTTTGGGCTCCAAGAAGGAAAGGGAAAATATGCCTGATGCCATTCAAGGCTGATAACTCAGTAGGAGGCTGTAGAAGAGCTGCTCCATCTGATGAGGCAGGAGCAGCGTTGAACACAGTCCAACCTACCACTGCAGCTGAGCAGCTAGGAGGAATGTGGGAGAGGCAGGACTGGGAGACAGTGAGAGGATTAGGAAATACAATACCAGGATTCTTCTTCCATTTCCTCCCATAAGGTAATTGGTCACGTCTAACTGAGACAGACCCCTTGTCTAGACTGGCTGCCGGACTGAACAATCAGACCAAATCCATAGTTTCATAAGGTGTGATGAAAGCAACCTTCACAATGTTGCAATGAAGCAGGGCAATGGTAGAGTGAATAAGACATCTTGTTAATGACCCAGAGGTAAACCAGAGCGTTACTTACACTCTTACTGAGAGCTGTTCTGTTCCATTCAGCCGTGTATTTGATCATTCAGGCTAAGAAATCAGCATGATACAAGGGATCTAAAATTTCAATTGCTTCAACCTGAATATTTAAAGTAGCAAAGCAGAGAAGTCTACAGAATTACTTAATTGTAAGCCAAATTATACAGCATATTCCAGACAATACCAGGAGCATTAATGGCTTATTAGGGAAAGAACACCACCATGCAGATTTCACACTGCTTCAGTTTCCTGTAACATACGCAGCACCTCTGAGCCGGTCTGCCAACCTACAGATAGTGTGGAACATAATGATGGGTCTCAGTCTGGGCAAGAATTAATCCTGTTTTGTTTTGGCATTTTTTTCCTCCTGTGAGAATCTGCTCTTGATTCCATATATTGGTGATAGAACAAGGGAGAGTGGCTTTAAAAAAAAGAGAGTATGCTTAGATTATATATTAGGACGAAATTACTTACTGTGAGGGTTGGTGAGGCACCAGCACAGATTGCCAAAGAAGCTGTGGGTGCCCCATCCCTGGAAGTGTTCAAGGCCAAGCTGGATGGGGCTTTGAGCAACCTGGTCTAGTAGAAGGTGTCCCTGCACATGGCAGGGGAGTTGAAACTAGATGACTTTTAGGGGCCCTTTCTACCAAAATCATTCTATGATTCTGTTTAAGCTTATTGCACTTAATAACTTTAGGCTTAATAACTTTAGACTTAATTTCTTATATTCTCAAACGTCAGTGAGACCCAAAGAAAAGAGAAAGGTATTTCTATAGCAGCTTAGGATGCCTGCATCACAGGCAAGCAGCCAGACAGGTCACATCTCAACACTGTCTGAGAACAGCACCAGTGGTTTAAATATAGCAAAGGTGTTATACATATAGGAGTTAAAAAGAGACTTGTGTACTAAGTGGCTGCTTGACACAACACCAACATTCTTCTGTTGTGGGGGTTAGGTCTCAAACATTTACCACTTAGGATAGAGATTTCTTTGTCACCAGCAAATGAAGACCAATCAGCTGCTAACTTCAGTTCTGGAATATGCTGCTAGTGATGCAGGACACCGAACACCTCCTAAGTGACAAGACTGCAACACATTGCAAAGTCCTAATGTGCCATCCTTGGACACAGGCTCAGAGGCCCTTTTCCAGCTGTGTATTACTCTCAAGCACAAGGAATAGGAAACTATCTCTGTGGACCAAGAGAGTATACATACATTAAAAGATAGAACTACAAATGTCATCTTGAACTCTGACTGTATTTGCAAGCATGTAAGGAAAGTATGCACAGAAATGACTTACTAGAAAGCAAGACATCTGGGTTAGATGTTCTCTTCACTTAGTTAATCACATGGAAGGGTCATTCTGACGAACTTTGTGTATTAAGCCTGAGGAAAGTGCTTTGTTCAAAAGCGATAGGCACATATCAAATGTGAGAACAAGAGTTCCTGTCTGACCTGCAAAATCCACCATTTCCCCTGTTATTTATGCAAGTTGCTGTCAGGTCATTTTTTTACACACTCACATAGTATTGTCCAATCTATGATGAATGTTAAACAAAATCAGGGCTATTCCTTGACATGTCAGAGTAATGAGGAAATTAAACTACCTCTTTGTGAGTTCCAAGTTCAATGTATCCACAGAGAGGGTGAAATGCTCCTGTGCCACAAACATAAACATGGGTTCTGTTGTAGGGCTGAAGGACCCTGATAAAATTGGCACATTCCGTCTGTTGGGAAAAGAAAAATAAAGGTTAATTTTTATGTTTACTCTTGTCTTTCACATTATACATTCTAAAAAGTTATAGCCATAGCACTGGTGTATTTAAACTCAAAACTACTGTAGTAGAGACTGTTTACTGAGAAGTTCAAAGCTGTGACAGCTACAATTTTGCAGTGGTGATCTAATAGGGCAGTTCATCAGTCAGACTTGCAAACCTAATTCTGCTGTAATGTTTTCAGCCATGACAAGCTGTATGCTCACAGCACAGTTTGGAGGGTATCTGTTCACCCTGTGTTGTAGCAAACAACACCTGCCAACAACTGGGCAGAGGTCGCAGAGCCACTGGGTTAGTCTGGCTACCAGTCCTCCTACCCAACTCAGAGTTCTGCACCACTTTTGATACCAAAGATCACACAATTAAAATAATTGTGGTGGGCTGACAGGCTTCAGCATACTTCCAAGGGTATGCTTTGTGTATGAGTGAATTTTCTCTGCACCAACCACAGCTTACAGGTTGCTTTTATTTGGTCGTTTCTGAGCCCAGTGGGATTCTTGGGTCAGTCCTGCCTCTGTCTGGGCTGGGTTCTTGCTGGTAATACATCACAAGCAACTGCTACAAGCTGCAAGGATGCTGCATGGGCTGGGAGGAAAGGCTCACTGCAGCCTTTCCCCAAATGAAATTAAAACAGAAATATATAACAAGTATACATGAGATCTATTGATATGTTCAAGCTATCACCCTATACCTAAGATACAGGCAAGCTGCAGAGACAATGTAGGAAGCAAACCCAAGATTTTTATCATATATGTCCAAAACAAATATTCCCCCCTCAGGATCCTTTCCTGTTTCTCTTAGTGCAGAAATAGATCAGCACAAATCTTTCATATACAGCAGTATCAGAATATTCCCAGTGCTCAGCAGAGGTGTTGTTTAGGTTTTGACTGCTGTAAAGATAAGGGTAGCAGTAAGAATAAAATGTGGAAGGTCCTCAGGCAGAGTGCTGAGACAGTGTTTTGAGCTGGATTCCACCTTGGTAACTGACACACTGGATAGAAATCACAAGATTTTTGGAGAGAAAAGGAAGAAATTTTATTACACAGCCAGGAAATGTTTATAGTGGGCTCTAGACACACGTAATCTGATCTATGCAAAAGATATGAAAGTTGTATCGTATATATGTATATATGTATGCAACTTAAATATACTTCCTAAAGAGACTTCCTAAAAATTTGTAGTTTCAGGGAAAAGCTAATGAGTCTGAGATTTTCTTTTAACCCTAACTGCAGCTGTCGGCAAATTAAGTTAATTTGTACTCTGCTCTGCTACTATGCTTCTTTAATGAATTATAATAAAGTTACATTCAGGATATTCATAAGAAAAAAAAAAAAAGGAAGCATTTTAATGGGAAAAAAGAGGATTTAAGGGGAGTATTGCCTGGGAAACATTTCAGAGGAGAGACCATTCATCTCTCAGTTGCATTTATGACACACAAGAACAACCTAGCATGATTGCTACTTGCAATATTGAGCATTTTTTCCTTGAAGCATTAGTATTTCAATGAAAAAGTAGAAGTGCAGTACTTGTTTAATTAAACAAAAAGTATGTCAGTTCAGAAAAAGTTTAACAAGAGCTTACTAATGCATTTTGTGTATTTAGAAACAAATACACAGATATTCAACATTCTCAGTAGTAATAAAAAATATACTTACATGGGCATCTTTCCCAGCTAATTTGCATAATTCTACCTTTTCTTTTGCTGCAGGCCAGTAAATCTGTAATATAGTGAAAATAAAACAAAGATTAGGAAGATTATAAATTGTTCTGTGACTGCAGATTAATTATTTCATGAATAAACATTTAAAACATATTTATGCATGTTGAAGGACTTTGCATGCATATTGAAATGAACATGACTTCAAATACAGGATTCCATTACAAAAAGTGAAGAGGCTTTAAATCAAACTCCATTCTTTGTTCATTTCTTTATAGGCTATATGTACTTTTAAAAAGCATTCAGTTAATCTGGCTAAGACACCTTGTCATAGTATGTGTTTCTCTCAGTTATGATGAGCAAAATCATCTGGAAACTAAACTGGTTACAAAGCAAGGCAAATTACATTTGTGAGGAATTTGGTCCAGTGGACTTGGCAAAGCTGTTATAAAAATAGTTGGCTCTTTCTGCCAATTTTCAAATGAAAAGAGTTTTGTTCAAAAAAATAAGGATAGCTTAAGGGAAATCTGTAAAACAAAAAGTACCTTTGACAGAAATCAATAGTGCATGGTTAAAATATGTCACCCATCAACACTAACTGAGTTTACCGAGAAAATTACATAGAAGTTTAGAGTAGAATCATGTACCTTACATAATTGGTAGTATATATTGTTATTGTTTCTTCTTTAATCAGCCCTGCAGAATTCTATAAAATAGGTTTTGATGTAGAGGGATCCAGATGACAAAATACTATCAGTTACTGTAACCTCAACTGTGTTAGTGAAGAAATATCAACAAACAAGCTCAGGTTTTGCTTCACTGATTTCAATTAAACAGTCAGAACTGAATATTACTGAATATATGTTTGAATCTATTAAATTTTAAAGAGAAGCTAAATATAAATTCTTCCAGAATCACCATGCTAAATATGGATCTTTTATACTTCTTATTTTGACAAGGAAAACTGTACCCATTTCTCATGACTAATAATAGCAACACCACAAATCACACTAATTTTTAAGCAAATATTGATTAGTAAATTGTTCCAAGTCTTAGGAACCAGTATGCAGGCTATTAATAGTCACAGATGCCTTAGAGTACTGTTGAGTCCCCAGTCACACTTTATACAATCTTAGATAGCAAATATATAGGAATTAAGAATAATTATAATACACATTAGGGGAAAAAAAAAAAAAACATCATCAAGGAAGGATGTATGAGTCAACGACATGCAAAAGGATTTAACTGCTGTCAAACTCCCTTTCTCTCACCCAGCTTTTGGCACCTTGTAGGATGTGGTCTGCCACATACACAGGCTCAGTTCCACAGGGGTAAGGAAAGCAAAACATGAGTGCCCTGTGTCAAATACCTTTATCACTGTCCAAAATCTACAGTCACTGTTTCTCTCAATCTGGAAACAGTCTTTTGATTTCACTTCTCTTTCTTCCCAGTGAAAATGGATATATATTTGCTTTCTGCAAGGAAATTAATTTCCTCTCAAGTGAATTTAGTTACCTCTCTGATAAGAAGCTCTTAGTAAAGATAATGTATTTTAAGTTACTTAAACCTTAACCCTTTAGAGCAATATTTACGTAAAGTCAGAGATAAGACAATATCACAGTTCTTCAGCACTGGAGCAGAAATACTTTCCCAGAATTATGTCCTGATAGCATCCAGGTAGGAAAAGGCAACCTGAATTCAGCTGTGCCAGTGTGCCTGAATGACAGTGCACAATGCCAGAAAGTACAGAAGAAAGGATTGGGAATTCATTGGGAAGAGCTGCAGATAGCTCCAGTAAGCTCCTCTGGTCTCTGCCTGAGCAGAGTGGGATGAGTCTTGCATGTAACACTGGTAAGTTTTAGAGGTGCCAATGAAGAAGAGCTGATGAACAGCTAGACAAAAATAAGATTACGGATCTCCAAGCACATATGGAAAACGAGACTTGTCTGAGCTGACCTTTGATCCACATGTGCATAAACTTTATGCCCAGTTCTGCCCAAGATCCTTGAATCAGTAACAGATAAGCCTAGATGTCTTTGAGGGCTTTCAGACATTTTTGGCCAAAGTTTAGATATCCAATTAGGTAGACAAGATGTTCCTTTGTAGCCTTTTCAAAATGCCCAGCTCAAATGCCACTCAAGCCAGGGTGAGCCTGCAGGTGGCCACTGTTTCTACAGCTCTTCATTACTGGGATAAAGTACTGCTGCTGTGGGTGCCCCAGGAGTTCCCTACTGGGACAAACTGCTGCTGTGGCTGTCCCCCAGAAGCTGCTGCAGCTGTTCTTCACCAAGGAGAGGGAGAGAGACACTGCAGCTAGCCTTCTTCCTGTAGAGAATTGTTTTCTGTACTGTGTTTTCCTTTAGTTTTTTTCCTGACTGTGTTCCAGGGGCAGTGGGGGAAGTCCCTCAGCCATTTGTCTTTGCCTGGAAAAACCACCTGGCAGCCACAATTTGTCTTTTGTTTCTGTCCTAGGGGCTGGCTGGGAGACTAGAGAACGATTTTTGCCTTGGTTGGTTTAAACCATTTTCCTTTGTATATTTGCAGTTATTGCTAAGTCCTTTTGGAAATTGTTATTTTTTACTTATATCTCTTTGCATTGTCTCTTCATTAGCGGAGAGGACAGGGAGAGTTGAAGCAAAAGGAGAGTGGCTTATTTGGAGTTCTGTTTCTCCAGTTGGTTTGTCCAAAACCAACACAAAGCATCAGAGGTATTAACAGACTTGACTTGCACTCAATTCTACTACAGATTCCTTCATGGGAATTAGTGCTTGTTGTACAAGACTGAAATATAAACACCCCCACTTCTATGATAATTGACCAAAGTCATTCATCATTAAAAAAATCAATTATTTTACTCTCTAGTTACTCAACAGCCTCAGTATGTAACGTTACACAAAGCCACATTAGACAATGAAAAGCAAAGCTAAGTGATCCAACTTTAAAATCAATTTGCAATTATATATGGGGGAGTAAAAGTGATATGTATTTGCTTTCCATATGAGAAATGAGAGGTTCCCAGAAACTGTCAGTTCTAAATTGAAATAGATCAAGAAAATTGCATAATAAATAATGAGTTAATGTGCTGAGCAAGAAAACACAAACTTCCTTTTTTATTACAGGACATGCGTAACAGTACTCCAGATCTGGTTCCCTCAAACACCAACACAAATAATATTACACATCTGACTTTTCTGTAGGGGGTGAAATCAAGTTTTAGTATTATATTTTATTCAAACGAGTTATTTAGTGTCACAATATGCAAAAACTGTAAGACTAGATATTCCAGAAGTTTCTTTTGTATTTAAGATCATTGAGCTTGTAGATGGTTTGAAGTTTAGAACTTGGTCTTTTTTTTTTCATATTTTTTTTCCTGTTTAAATGCTGAATTCACAATTGTAACACCATACTTAACAGATTCTTTTTTTCCCCTAAATTCCTCAATAAGTAAAAACCTCAAAGAATAGAATAAAACCCCCAGATAATCAAACACTACATAATAATGGTGACAACAACACTGACCTGTAAAATTATAATTATTTTGTGTTACAAACAGTACAAATTATATATTTAACGTATTTTATAGTTGCATCTGTTTCTGAAATGTCTGGAGGAATCTTAGAATAGCTAACTGGAGTTACTAAATTTAAGGCAAGAATGCAACTAGTTGAAATACACAAACTATATACTTAAATAGGATTACTTTTTTCTCTTAATCTTCAGTTTATTTTCTTGGTAAAATATCCGTATCAAAATTCCAAAGGTTGGCTACTGTCATGATTTCCTGATTTTATCTTCTATAGCCCAATTAAAAAAAAAAGAAAAAACATAAAACCCCAAAACCTTTTAAATCATTCTTCAAATATTTTCTTAAATTTAGCAACAGGAAAGAAATTAAATTCTCCTAATAAATGCAAGTTAATAAGTTCTTTGCTAGCAGAGTGAAACAAAACCTCCCAAGAGTACGAAATTAAGCAGTACATAAGTGTAGGACAGATAAGGTATCACTTTAAAGGGTAGCTGGAAATTGATTTCTGATTAAAACAAAACATTTAAAACCACAAAGGTCCTTTCCAGATCTGGAGCAGGAGGTTTCTAAAAGCAACACTTTTCCTTCCTCCAAACATGCATTTTTACTGTAAGAAAGGAATGAAAAGGAAAAAGTGCAAATTTTATATATATATATAAAATTCATATACATAAATTGATCTGTTGGAAGCTACATGTGTATAGTTTTATATATACATAAAGAATATCTGGATTCATCTCATTTCACCTCATTTCAGCTGCCATCTGTCATGAATTAACAATACTGGTTACAGGTGAGTATTTCACTTATTTTTCTGTATCTTTCTCTATCCAGTTTTGTTCCTAGGCTAACACTTATGGCTGTAAGTCCTTAGGAGAAACAATGTCTCAAAAATAAAACAGCCATTCCAAATAAAATGGTTTGTGAGAGTAGAGCTTTTTTAAGAATTGCTTCTAATTAAGCTACTAAATCTGCAATGTGGGACTTCACAAAATGAGTGGAAAATTATATACAGTCACAATACAAGAGGATCACAAGCTATGTAAGCAGCTTAAAAACCCATTGATCTTATTTCACCTGTTTGTAAAGATTCAAAACAAATTTTTAGTTAGGCAAGGAATAACTTATGTTTCCAATGAAAATGGAGCATGCTACAGAAAACAATATAACCTGGTAAGGAGACATTATTCCACTCTAATATTGTACCTAGCTGAATAACACTAAGGTGGTAGAGGTCCCCTTAAGTACTTACTAAATTACCGCGTGGAAACTGATTAGCTCAGCTGGCAAAAATACGCATTATTACAGGAAAAGTAATTATGGTCGGATAAGTAAAGAACTTGAGTTAGAAATTTACTCAAGTTCCTCAAGAAACAGTGCCAGAGCTCATCCTATTTTGTGCATCCTACCTTTACCAGCACTTTACAACAACCCATGCAGGTGACACTAAGTTGGGGAGCATCACTAATACAAATGAAGTAAAACTATGCAGGAAGAATCAAAGGGCTCCAAAGACCAGAATTATAAACAGCCAGAGAAAACCAGTATAGACTTCTCATAAATAAATATATATTACCAACTGCAGAATTTAATAAATATTAAACCTGAAAGACCAGAGCAACAAGATTCTGGTCATTGGCAACAACATTCCTAAAGAAGTTGCATGAAGTATGCCACAGGGCCTCTTATACCAGATTTGGACCAGGTTATGAAAGGAATAACTGCTACATGAGGTAGCTGCTGCTGATAGCAGGGAGTGAGACCAATTGACCAACATGACTCCTTCTAGTTTCAGGTCCCCAAGATAGACACGCTTATGCCAGCAGCAAGCACTTGAGTGTCCCATTGAGGCTGATGGCTTCCAGCCGTCCTGGGAGTTTCATTAGAGCCTCTTGCTGCTTGGTGCTGCACACGTGCTTCAGCACTTCTCTATCAGTGCAGTCTCTGGTAGGAGAAACCCCAAAGTACTCTATTAGTGGCGTATGTAGCACAAGCAGGATGTGTCCCTATCAGGAGTGAAGGACATTAGCTGATCAGCATGTCTTGTAACACTCACACACTGAACTTGGGGCCTGTGAAGAAAGGGATTCCTTCCTTCCTTCCTATTTCAAAGGAATAAGAGGTGGTAGAAGCACTTAAACGAAAATACACTGATTTTAAACAGCTGCTTGATGCAGCAAGAGAAGGACAGCTTTCTTCCCTTGTTTTATTCTGTGTACTAGATATTCATCATATTGATGCTTGAGGCAAGGTATGCAGTAGAATTACAGCTTTCTGGGCATCAAAATGTCTTATTAAGGCTTTGTGAAGCATGTACACCATAATTCAGAAGCTCAGGCTCATTGATATGGGTAAATTCCCTGTATGACAGTCCAAAGAACAAATCCAGACTGAGCTGTAAACCCACTGTCACATTGGCATATGCAATATATCTCCCCAAGAAACTCTTCTCCATGAAAAACTACTCCCCTGTGTGAGAAAAAAAGATTCATGACATAGTTCAGTTAGACCATAAAATGGGTACAGTAAAGAGGGCAACATGATCCAAACACACTAAAGTAAACCAGGGGACAGGCTAATGCCCATTTTGCTATTGCCTTACTATATGTGACAGTCAGGTCTCAGTTTTCCCACCAGTAAAATGACAATAATGTGAGTTGTTTTTTGGGGTTTTTTTCCCTTTTTTTTTAGTTTTCTGAAGAACTTTGTAATTCATAGCTAAAAAATTAAAAGCAAGGAAAAACAATAAGATCAAGGAGCACTGAGAAAATGTAAGAGAGTGATCCAGTAAGAATGTCACCCTGCTGCATAAGACAGTATCATGAACGTCATGCCCCAATGCCATAAGAGTGGGTGTTCATTCTGAGAACTAGGACATTTGCCACTGCTGTGTAGTGACCCCAGGTCACTTCACTGAAAATTTCTGCAAGCACTACAAACTTACTGAATTTCCCAGCAAGCACTGGAAAGAATTCGATGCATTGTTAGTATTATTTTGCTGAAAACAAAGTGTTTTAATTATCACAGAATATTCTGAGTTGGAAGGGACCCACAAGGATCATCTAGTGCGGGTCTTAAGTGAATGGCTTGTGCAGGGATTGAACCCGCAGCCTTGGCATTTTTAGCACCATGCTATGACCAACTGATCTAATTAACAAGGAAATGAGCTGATTTTAGCATGCCATATTTGTATACCAGTTGCTATCTAAATACCTCACATCTGCTGCATTCATGTGTGCAGTATGGGAAGTCCACAGCTTGGGGAACTGGACAGATTGTTCTCATATACAAATCCTCAGAGCAAGGTTACCCNAAAACCCCAAAACCTTTTAAATCATTCTTCAAATATTTTCTTAAATTTAGCAACAGGAAAGAAATTAAATTCTCCTAATAAATGCAAGTTAATAAGTTCTTTGCTAGCAGAGTGAAACAAAACCTCCCAAGAGTACGAAATTAAGCAGTACATAAGTGTAGGACAGATAAGGTATCACTTTAAAGGGTAGCTGGAAATTGATTTCTGATTAAAACAAAACATTTAAAACCACAAAGGTCCTTTCCAGATCTGGAGCAGGAGGTTTCTAAAAGCAACACTTTTCCTTCCTCCAAACATGCATTTTTACTGTAAGAAAGGAATGAAAAGGAAAAAGTGCAAATTTTATATATATATATAAAATTCATATACATAAATTGATCTGTTGGAAGCTACATGTGTATAGTTTTATATATACATAAAGAATATCTGGATTCATCTCATTTCACCTCATTTCAGCTGCCATCTGTCATGAATTAACAATACTGGTTACAGGTGAGTATTTCACTTATTTTTCTGTATCTTTCTCTATCCAGTTTTGTTCCTAGGCTAACACTTATGGCTGTAAGTCCTTAGGAGAAACAATGTCTCAAAAATAAAACAGCCATTCCAAATAAAATGGTTTGTGAGAGTAGAGCTTTTTTAAGAATTGCTTCTAATTAAGCTACTAAATCTGCAATGTGGGACTTCACAAAATGAGTGGAAAATTATATACAGTCACAATACAAGAGGATCACAAGCTATGTAAGCAGCTTAAAAACCCATTGATCTTATTTCACCTGTTTGTAAAGATTCAAAACAAATTTTTAGTTAGGCAAGGAATAACTTATGTTTCCAATGAAAATGGAGCATGCTACAGAAAACAATATAACCTGGTAAGGAGACATTATTCCACTCTAATATTGTACCTAGCTGAATAACACTAAGGTGGTAGAGGTCCCCTTAAGTACTTACTAAATTACCGCGTGGAAACTGATTAGCTCAGCTGGCAAAAATACGCATTATTACAGGAAAAGTAATTATGGTCGGATAAGTAAAGAACTTGAGTTAGAAATTTACTCAAGTTCCTCAAGAAACAGTGCCAGAGCTCATCCTATTTTGTGCATCCTACCTTTACCAGCACTTTACAACAACCCATGCAGGTGACACTAAGTTGGGGAGCATCACTAATACAAATGAAGTAAAACTATGCAGGAAGAATCAAAGGGCTCCAAAGACCAGAATTATAAACAGCCAGAGAAAACCAGTATAGACTTCTCATAAATAAATATATATTACCAACTGCAGAATTTAATAAATATTAAACCTGAAAGACCAGAGCAACAAGATTCTGGTCATTGGCAACAACATTCCTAAAGAAGTTGCATGAAGTATGCCACAGGGCCTCTTATACCAGATTTGGACCAGGTTATGAAAGGAATAACTGCTACATGAGGTAGCTGCTGCTGATAGCAGGGAGTGAGACCAATTGACCAACATGACTCCTTCTAGTTTCAGGTCCCCAAGATAGACACGCTTATGCCAGCAGCAAGCACTTGAGTGTCCCATTGAGGCTGATGGCTTCCAGCCGTCCTGGGAGTTTCATTAGAGCCTCTTGCTGCTTGGTGCTGCACACGTGCTTCAGCACTTCTCTATCAGTGCAGTCTCTGGTAGGAGAAACCCCAAAGTACTCTATTAGTGGCGTATGTAGCACAAGCAGGATGTGTCCCTATCAGGAGTGAAGGACATTAGCTGATCAGCATGTCTTGTAACACTCACACACTGAACTTGGGGCCTGTGAAGAAAGGGATTCCTTCCTTCCTTCCTATTTCAAAGGAATAAGAGGTGGTAGAAGCACTTAAACGAAAATACACTGATTTTAAACAGCTGCTTGATGCAGCAAGAGAAGGACAGCTTTCTTCCCTTGTTTTATTCTGTGTACTAGATATTCATCATATTGATGCTTGAGGCAAGGTATGCAGTAGAATTACAGCTTTCTGGGCATCAAAATGTCTTATTAAGGCTTTGTGAAGCATGTACACCATAATTCAGAAGCTCAGGCTCATTGATATGGGTAAATTCCCTGTATGACAGTCCAAAGAACAAATCCAGACTGAGCTGTAAACCCACTGTCACATTGGCATATGCAATATATCTCCCCAAGAAACTCTTCTCCATGAAAAACTACTCCCCTGTGTGAGAAAAAAAGATTCATGACATAGTTCAGTTAGACCATAAAATGGGTACAGTAAAGAGGGCAACATGATCCAAACACACTAAAGTAAACCAGGGGACAGGCTAATGCCCATTTTGCTATTGCCTTACTATATGTGACAGTCAGGTCTCAGTTTTCCCACCAGTAAAATGACAATAATGTGAGTTGTTTTTTGGGGTTTTTTTCCCTTTTTTTTTAGTTTTCTGAAGAACTTTGTAATTCATAGCTAAAAAATTAAAAGCAAGGAAAAACAATAAGATCAAGGAGCACTGAGAAAATGTAAGAGAGTGATCCAGTAAGAATGTCACCCTGCTGCATAAGACAGTATCATGAACGTCATGCCCCAATGCCATAAGAGTGGGTGTTCATTCTGAGAACTAGGACATTTGCCACTGCTGTGTAGTGACCCCAGGTCACTTCACTGAAAATTTCTGCAAGCACTACAAACTTACTGAATTTCCCAGCAAGCACTGGAAAGAATTCGATGCATTGTTAGTATTATTTTGCTGAAAACAAAGTGTTTTAATTATCACAGAATATTCTGAGTTGGAAGGGACCCACAAGGATCATCTAGTGCGGGTCTTAAGTGAATGGCTTGTGCAGGGATTGAACCCGCAGCCTTGGCATTTTTAGCACCATGCTATGACCAACTGATCTAATTAACAAGGAAATGAGCTGATTTTAGCATGCCATATTTGTATACCAGTTGCTATCTAAATACCTCACATCTGCTGCATTCATGTGTGCAGTATGGGAAGTCCACAGCTTGGGGAACTGGACAGATTGTTCTCATATACAAATCCTCAGAGCAAGGTTACCCTAAGCAGTTCTTGTAAGTGGTTCCCACCGTACTTGCTGTACTCTGAAATTCAGTATTTTAAAGTCATCAACAAACAAAGGAAGCTGATACATCTAAGTCATTTGTCTGAATTTATTCCTGTATTTGAAAACTAACTGGGCTGTCTTTGGAGTTTGTTTGCCTAGCGGTCTTTTTAGCAGTTTCATCAAGGTTTAGCTAACTCTCAGAAACACGTAAAATATCCCTGGAAGTCAAGAATGTACCCTTAAAGCTTGTTTATTTCTGCCACAGGCCTTTACCTTTGATACTATTTCCCGTACCTGCAACACACATCCAGGAAAATAAATTACCAGAATTTCCAACTCCAATTATTTCATAGTAACAGAAAACTGGATCTCTGAAAGATATAATTTGATATGACACTGGAAGGTGAGAAGAAAGAATATGAGGTTTGTTTTGAAATGATTTACAACACAGCAGGAATGCCAGGGTCAGTGTATGGCAATCTTTATTTTAATGATGTGTCAGACTGAGTAAAATGCACTGGAAGTCACAGGGAAAATAAAAGTTGTGTATTTGGAAGACACATTCACAAACTATTGGTAGCTTAAATTTGACAGGTGGCTGTTAAGAGCAAAACCTCATATTAGAACCAAATGAGCTTTAATATTCTATCTGTCTGAGACAAAGCAACATCTCCACATGCCTCAGATCTCCTCTTAAATTGTGGTCTCCAACACAAACTGAAGTAGAAGCTGATGTTTTCAGCCCTTACGGGTTTTCTGAAAAGTGCATTTTCCTGTGTAAGTTATGAGCACATTTGAAAGCTTAAAGAAAATGGACCAGATGCTGATCTCATTTACACTGGATTAAATTTCGAAAGGCTTCAGTGCTTCTACACTTCTTTTTCCACAGTGTAACCACAGCAGATTTCTGACTACTGTCTGTTTCTCCTAAAAGGAAACCATACTCCAGGATTTTTAGGGTAAAAGGCATTGATCCTGACGTGTTTATCACTTCAGACAAAAGGCAAATCTTACCTTTGAAAAAGCCGAACACTAATATGAGCAAATAGTTCCAGAGAGCAGGATATGGGCCTTTCCTTAAATGTTAAACACTCGGGTAAGACATAAAATTCACAGCGGATGTTTATGGAAACATAATTTATGGCAACAATGCAAAAGGAAATAACAGAGACACTCTCTTCCACCTAGGACTGCTGTCATTCTGTTTTCATACTGCTTTCTTCACGTCTTGCCCCATCTGTTGTTTTGTGTCTGTAAACACTGTTGAACATCTTTCACCTTGTCTATACAGGTGCCTAAATTTAAGTCTGTCAAACAGTTTTATGGACTCCAAATAGTTTCCAGAGGTTCAAAACAAGAGCAAATATCTCAGTGGTAAGAGCTCTCCAAGGGCTAACAAGCACAGAGGTATCACCCATGTCTCTGGAAATCCCTAACCTGAAGCATCATTAACAGTTTTTTCTTGCACTCTTCTTTTAGTGCCTGCTGTTGACCAGCTTTGGGGACCAGACACTAAACTCCATGGATATCCAGTAAAACCAGCCTTGTTTTATTGGAGACAATAGTTAAGATGCTTTCTATGTCTATTTATCTTGTGAGGAAGGGAAATACTGTGAAACAGGTAGAAATGGGTAACCTATGACCCGCAAGACCCGGAGAAATTACCTGTGTTTCAAAAGCAGAGCCTTCAGTATGGATTTACTGATGGGAACTAATTCCCCGTGTGAAATACAGATAATAATCAATACAAGCAGGCATTCAAGGATGTCACAAGACAGCTGCACCTGGTAATACCAAAAAAATAGCAGCAACTACAAACTGAGGATGCTCCAAGTGCTGACAATTTGTGACCCTGAGCCAGTGAACACAGGGACAGATGAAAACAACTTGTTCCAAAGCTGCTGTTGGGGATCTGACATGTTTATCTATTTGGCCCACATGTGGCTGCGTCTTCTAGCACTGACAGCTCCTGCAGGTTGGCAGCTTTTCAAAAGCTTGTCAGCCCTTGATAGCATTCCTATTCCTGCAGAGCTGGGCGGGTCACACTGCGGATTACACCATGATAATAGCACTGACATGTAACCCCGTGTGCACTGGTAGCCAGCAGACCCACAGGAAGGGGCACCATTGCTTTGCAGCTATTTTGTGTTTACCCAGCTGAAAACATTCCGTATTTAGTATTTATTTAGTTTGAGAAGTAAAATAACAAAGGCTTTAAGCAAACTCACAAGAAAACTCTATGTACCAAAGTAATGTTTCCAGCAGGATCCTAGACCTTAGGATTCCTATAGAATTTCTTCCCCAGTTTTCCAGCCTCTCATGCTATTAAACATCTGTTTGTTTTACACTGCACTGCTACTGAGTATAGAGTCTTCAGCAGGTTTGCTTTCTTTTTGCTTTCTTTTGCTGAACATCTTTATTTTACTCATAGAAAGAAGCCACAAATCTTCCAGTTCACAGTACTTGTCAGGCATATAGGGATCTTTCAAAAAAAGGCTATGGCACTTGATAATGCCCTTTCTGCAATAGGATCTAAAGGCTTCTATACAGGACAACTTCACAGAAATTAGATCCCTGATACAGAAAGATGATTATCTGTTGCTAAAATTTAGGTATTTATCAACTGTAATCACTTTAGCTTTCTGCATTTGCCTGTCATTCTGGAGGACTTTCTTACTATGCTGTGGTACTTACTGTTGTTTCATAATGAGGTTTGTAAGTACTGGAAACTGGATGGATTTTTTTCAAACTGACAGCTAAGGAAGTTTTCAACCTATTACACAATAAATTTAATAAAAACTACAATGATTTAAGAAATTGGGACTCCGGCAGAACTACTGATTTATTTCATCAGGAAAAACACACCAGGAAATAAAGCCATAACTTAATATATGCAAGTCAAATTAACTAATTTAGGTAAATAAATAGGTTGTAAAGGAAGTTATTAAATTATATATATGTATACATTAGAGAAGGCAGCAGGGCACAATGCTTTGGATGGTTCTTTGAATACTATTCCAGAAATGTCTTCATATAGAGCATTGGACTCTACAATATAATCTTGCCAAGTAATTGTATCCATATATGACAATAAATTGTTGGGGATCCTGACTTTGCTTTTGGAGGTATCACTAGCTCCTAGTAAAACAAATATATGAAATTGAGAGCTTTATTAAAGTAAGCTAAATCTACCCAGAATAGGACATTTCTAAAGTTCATGTTCAGCCTTGTTTTAATGAAACAAACTATGCATAGTCTTGCATTCGAGTCTCAAAGCTGTTACATGCCTCTTGCCCCTTCAACTTTATTTTAATCCTCCTTCCTCAAATTCATTAATAAATGCATCATTTATAGGCAGAAACTTAATATTCTAATCAATTGCTACTCATTTTAGTGGCTGTGTGTAAGCAGATTATTTTTTCCAGACGACTTTTACTCCAGAGGAGTACAAAGGACACACTTCAGACCCTTGTAGTCCCAACACGTGTGGTTTCCTCACACTGGGAAAGCCTGGAAGCGGAGCCGCCTGGCCCGGAGCCAACACAAACCACGGTCAGTCTAAACACAGCACAGGCAAACGCTACTTTCTAACACTTCGCCGCTACTGGAGAGTATCCTTTAGCACAGAAACCTCGGCAGGGACTGAGATTTATACACAGCTTCTCACGCAATTTCCATCCCTTCCCCCCACCACCAGGATTCTACCAGACAAGCACAGAGGAATCAAAAAGAAACACTTGTGTGATACTGCCCTGTGTTACCTGGGCATTTACACAAGATAATTTTGTAATGTTGCCGAATGCCCATGGAAATCTTCAAAACTAGCACACCAGGATGCTTTGCAGGGCTTCTCAGTCAGTTTTACCTATTTAAATATATCTTTCCTCAGTTTTTTTTGTTTTGGGTTTGTTGGGGTTTTTTTTGTTTTGTTTTTTGTTTGTTTGTTTGTTTTTTCTGAAAAGTTTAATATTATTTGAATGGTTAAACTAAGAACTATTTGAATCTGCACACAATCATTCCTTTAATCCAGATATGCAGGTGGTTAGGAAATTTATTCCCTCCTTTCAGGTTACCACAGATACGTAGGCACACATTCTCTATTCAGCTTACCACATGCAAATTTTCCTTCCAATACGGAGTCTTTGTTCCACAACATCTCTACCAAATGGCACTGACTGATTGCGCGTTAGTTCTCCTGGCTCCATCTGTGTTCTGCTCTTCTTGGAAAGCACAACATCCACAACTATCAGTGGGGGTTTGGCTAAAGGGAGAATGTCACCAGCTTGGATGGAGAGGTGGCTCATACAGGGTGCCACCACCTCCAGCAAGGTCTGGACTCATAGACCCCCACTGAACATAATGGGAACTGACAGCACTCAGCGTCTCTCAGGAGGCAAGCAGCATCCCACAGAAACAGAAATCTGCTTTTCACACAAACAAAATTTGTTTTCTGCAGAAAGCCTACACCAGAAATCAATTTGCAGTCTGAAAATCTGCAATTATAAGTAATAGTGCTGTTATTAATGCAATATCCTGAGGGGGTGGTGGATTTCCACTCAACTACTGAGATGACAGAAGCAAGGTAAGTGTTTGATAAAGCAGCTCAGGGAAGAAATTTCCTGAAATACTCAGAATCTGAGTTTTTAAAAAATTGGCATGTGCAGCATTGTAGAAGTCAAGGTAAGAAATAAGATATTCAGCCTGTTACTGTATCTCTTCTATAAAATGACAGCATGTGTTGTGCTCAAACATGGGGGCAAAACAGTCTCATGTTCCACCTGTTCAGCCCCTGCCTGCAGTCACATTAATTCAGGGTCAGTTACCTCTTCAGAGCTGACAGAAGAACACAGTAATTTAAAACCCCCTTCTGGTGCTTAAAGAAAATATCAAACACAGCTGAGAATTTACATTTTCTTCATATCTGGAAGAAGCAGGAAACCAGTTTTCATGTGTTCTTGTGCAAGCATCTGGCTTTCACTCATAACAGTCAATTGCTTACAAAACCTCCAGTTCACCATGTCTGCTAGAAATACTGAAGCCTAAATTGCCATCTTATTATCTGGAGTTAACACATTGTCATGGGGCATGAGCAAGGGAGTAGAGCAGATCCCAGCGGAAGCTTCTCCTATCAGAAATAATTTTAGGTATTAACAGAAATATTAATATTAAAATTGCCACTTACATTTTGCTACAATTTAAACGATCCAAATTCCCTGTGCTCTCTTCAATATTATAGTAAAGTAATCCCAGCGATGCCAGGAAGCAATGAAAGAGCTGTCTTCAGTTATTTTCTTTCAAATGCTTTTAATCAAGGAGGGTAACCACGACCAGAGAAATTGAGAAATGAACACTCTGAGATGAATTTTTCCTGTTTGCTCATATTTTGATGCACTGAAGGGCTCTTCCAGGTAGCTGATCTCTTGCAGGGCATCAGTTGCACAGGAGATCATATATACAGCATGAGAAATTCAATTGATTGAAGATAATCTGTATAACTATGGATGTTGAGATTATCAAATCATGGTAAACTGCAGCATACAATGAATCTGCAGTTACCCAGTGAAGAAATAAATAGATAAATAAATAAAAGAATTTAACAAAATTTAACTTAGGAGATAAACTGTGCAGAAAATATACTGACCTTTTTTACATTTTTGTTTAAATCAACCAAGTTGAGCAGGAAGATGTGGTCTTTAGCCCCGATTAGCAGCCGGCCCCTCTCCTCATCTAGCAGCAGGGTTCGAAAATCAAGTCCCTCTGTAGAGCCCAGGAATGGGATGCAGCTGTTTGAAAGCAGCAAGTCTGTGGGAAAATGAAGAAAGTCTTTATAATCAAAATGTTTATATATGACTCGTTGGTATAATTTATAAATATATGCAACCAGCATGGAGTATGCCAGTGAGATAAGTGCAGTCTTTCCAGAGTCATAATACAGGTCCTGTTAACTTTGGATTCTTTTGTTTTGGTTTTTTTTATTTCCAAATTGGGTAATATTTACTTTCACAAAACTACCTATATATACTTTTAATAAATTAACTCTATGACATAAAGGAATCAGAAATTCCACCTAAACTAGGAACAAAAAAAAGACAGATCTTTGCAAAATGTGTGCTCTTTCCTTCATTCTAAAAAAACTAACGTTTATATCATCATACTCATGGATACACACAATCAAGGATCGATATCTCACGATATCTGATGCTCAAGATATAAAGCAGCAAAGAAGGTCAATTCCAGTCAAGAACAGTTAGGAGCAGGAAACAGTACTTAGATGTGGCAGGTATCAGAGACTCACAGAATGGTTTGAAATGGAAGGGACGTCAAGATCATCCAGTGCAAGAGCCTCACTATGAGGAGGAACATCTCTCACTACATCAGCTTGCTCAAAGCCCCATCTGATCTGGCTTCGAACAATGCCAGCGACAGGGCATCTGCAACTCCTCTGGGTAACCTGTGCCAGTATCTCACCACCCTCATCATCAAAAGTATCTTCCTTATGTCCAATTTCAATCTATTCTCTTTCAATTTAAAACTATTGCCCCTTGTCCTGTCACTATAGGATTTGGTAAAAAGTCTTTTGTATAAGCCCCCTTTATATATTGAAAGGTAACAATAAGGTCTCCTCAGAGCCTTCTCTTCTCCAGGCTGAACAACTCTAACTCTCTCAGCCTGTCTTCACAGGTAAGGTGTTAAAGCCCTCTGATCATTTTCATGGCCCTCCTCTAGACTTGTTCCAACAGGTCCATGTCTTTCTTGAACTCGGCATCCCAGAACTGAGTGTAGAACAAGTGGGCTCTCACCGGAGCAGACTAGAGGCACAATATGCTCCCTCAACCTGCTGGTCACAATTCCTGTAATACAGCCCAGGATACAGTTGGCTTTCTGGGCTGTGAGCACACATTGCTAGCTCATATCCAGGTTTTCACCCACCAGTATTCCCAAATCCTTGTCTGCAGGGCTGCACTCAATCTATTAATCTCCTAGTCTGTGTTGATATTGATGATTGCCCCAAACCAGGTGCAGGATCTTGCACTTGGCCTTGTTCAACTTCACATGGTCCACACGGGCTTCCTCTGCCAGCCAATCAAGGGGTCTTCAAAGATCATTTATTCCAATTAAATGAAGAACATCCAGCAGTAACATCTTTAAGGTCTCTATTAAAAACACACTTTCACACTAAAGTTTTACTGTGAATTACCAGTGGATTCAAATACCTTTCAAAAGGTAATCAAGAAAGAACATGTTACTCTATGGAACTAAGGAAAGAATTTTACTTCTGCAAAAAAAAAGAAAAAAAGCTGTAAAATAAAAAAACTTGAAACATTTTTCTTAATGAATACTCTGGTAATTCTGAATGAGGACAAGAAGTACATATAGAAAAGAACACAAGGAGAGTTAAGTCTTGTTGGGGAGTCATTAATTTTGGGTAAAAAAAATAAACATGTGAATCAATTCTTCTGCAAGCAAACTATCCAAGTTAAACAATTCAGAAACCTTCAAACAAAAAGGCAAATCCTGTATTTAACTCAACATTAAATTAAGGGGATTTCCACCTTATGGGCACTGGATAGACAATGTATCCTTCCTGCTAGAAAAGCCAGACTTATGGCAGAAGTTATTTACATTTCCTCATCGTGATGAAAATTAGGGCAAGTGTTTCTCAGGGAAACTCCTGAATGAAATGAAAGGAAAAAAAGAAACCCAAACCCCAAAAACAAACAAACAAAAAACCAAACACACAAACATTTTTCTCCAAGATTTCTCACAATTATGTGACACACAAAGCAAAGATTAAGTTCTGTTGCTGGTTAATAAACAGCACTGTGGGAGGAAAAATATTTTATCATTATTAATCTGACTACCTGGCACATAATTATGACAATTATTTTCTGGCTCACTCCCTTCTATTTAAGTTTGTGTGGTTTTGTCTGGCTCATTGCAGAATGCTGTTACAATAAAATCTGGAAACAAATTGTCTTCTATTGCAGCTCCTATTCCCCTAGGTTAGATTTATTTGGCAGTGCTTTGGAAAAACATCTTACTTCACACTGAAAAATTAAATCCAATATTAAGCCCTACACTGCTTTACACCAGTAATGATCTTTTTCACATATCTTTTCTGAAGACAAAGATATCAGGACTTACTTTCTGAATTAGTAACACTTTAAAAGATCTGGTTATTAATTGACAGCAAGATCACTTAGAAACAACTTATGGTTGCCATGGTACCATAAAAACCTCAGTGCCATCCTAACTACTTCTTACACTAGACCTGGCTGTTGAATAGCCTGGCTGAAGATTGACCAATCCAGTGTAATAAAGAAATACAACTTTTTTAAGAAGGAAAAAGAAAAGCTCTCTAAACACAGATCTTCTGAAGCTTAGCTGACTCCACTAGTGTGCTTTCACCCGAAAAGACATATAGATGTACTGCTCCTGACATTTGTTGTAACTGGGTTTTCTCTTACAAGACAGCCATTTCGAGAGAAACTCTATTAATATTTTGTGTGTGATGTAGATGTGTCTTCATTAGATGTCATCCTTGGTACAAATCTCCTTCCTTGTTTTTTTCTGACTGGAGATTTTTAGTACTGAATATGATGGCACTGTTTATTGGGAAGGGGTTCTCTGATGTTGATGACAGCACAGCAGGAGGTTTTAGCTCCCTTGGGCTATTCAAATTCTTAAATACAGGTTTTTTTCTGACTGGAGACTGTTAGTACTGAATATGATGTAATGTATTATCAGCTGAGCATTGCTGGAGCACATAATTTCTGAGTAATTGCTTTTCTCTTCTCCAGCCATGACAGAAGAGCTGGCTGCATTACTGGGTTATCTGATGCATTGTACATAATAATAAATGCCTTAGAAATTCTGCAGTCTAGATTAAATCCCTATTTAACAGCTCTATGTCCCAATTAGTACATAGGATTGAGGGAAGCAGAGGAATACAGGATCACAATATTGACTGATTAATTATTCACAGGCATTAGCATGAGTAAACAGGAGTGATTAATGAATTTCACAGGATTGTTTCATCAATCCATATCACCCTGTTACTTTTAAATCCCATCTGATGACAAGCTTCCAGTCATATCACAATGTTTGTCTGTGGGACATGAGTAAATAAGATGCAGAATATGAGGGAAAATTCCTTTGCATCTCCAGCCACGGGAATTTGATCTGAGGAGGGATAAATTATATGTTCGTGCAAATGCTCTAAAGCACTTTCACTGCTTAGAGTAATGCAAAGCATGACCATTTGCAAGGGTGTCACTTGTCAAAATACAGACTTGATTCTCCACATATCTGAAAGATGATGACTGAGACTGCTCTCCACTTCCCATTTCACTCTTATTTGGAAGGAATGATCTCTCAAGTGACCATGCCAAGTGGACATTTGTCATCTATTGCTTAACACTTACAAAATTTCTTAGTTAAAAAAAATACACCTAGGACAGTGAGGGGAAAAGCTGCCGCATGATTGAAATGCACAAGTGAGAATGAGCCCTGCCTGCTGCCTTGTGCAGTCATTCATTTCACTGCATCGTTAGGGAAACATCTGTAATATATTCTGGTATGAAACAACAGCACTGCACACTGCTTTCTTACTGATACAAATGACAACACAAGCTGCAAAGTGGTGAAGAATCATGTTGGTTAGTTATTTACTAACTATTGAAAACCACTTGGAAATAAGACTCTGAGCATGGCCACTGATAAGACTAAAACTGAAACATGACCTAATAAAATTTGTCAAGAAAACATTAACGCAGAATTGATTAAATTGCAGTCAAATTAAGCATTGTTCTCACTCCATAAAACAATAAAATCCAACCTTATACAGTGAAATTTTCCTTCATAGAGAGATATATTTACTATCACTAAGGATATTACTCTGGAAAAATTTGCTGTGCAAAGCACATTTCCCAATGATTTTCAAGCTTAAAGCAAGCTGTTGATTTGCATCACTGGATCTCTGTAGCCTGGCTAATATAGAACCAGTATTGTCACAAGGCACAAAGTTAGTTACAGTGATGGTCTTTCATGAGTATGTGTTCAACACTCAGCTTATAGTCTGTATTTGCTGTTTTACTGAAAATTAAATACTTTTTTCCAGTCTGGTGATTAAATGAGCATTAAGCTAACTCTCTTTCTGGGTTAATATTTCACTGCTGAGTGGTAGAAGTCAGAATAGTGACTGGGTTCTATTCATTTAGCACAGTATTTCAGTGGACTTGGTTCACAACAGCATGATCATAGCTTACTTATATAATGTCCAGCTACAGAGACACAGCATAAAGGCTTCTAAAGAAAAAATGTCATACTGTTCTGAGAATATGTATTTACATTTACACAGCATATTTAAACTTCTTAGTCCCAAGTCACATATGTTGTGACTATGCTGCCATTCCTCAACTCCAGCATGGTGTAAGTATGCAGCATCTGTAACCATTTGGTTGAGACTTAGAATTTCCTTTTTAAAAAGAATTTATTAATGACAAGCCATGCATAAATTAGCAGAAAGGAAACACCTCACACTCTTTCACAACAGCTATATCTAATGATACTTTTGAAGGACTCTGAATTTAAAGGCTGTATAATGTTCATATACAGCAAAGAACAAATGTCACATCGCTTTTCTCTAGATAGCGGCACATCCTTTCACAGTTGGAGAATACCCATGAAGACTTTCATGGGTATCATGGAAATTCTGAATCAAACTTTTGGGATAAAGAAATGTCAATATAGCATGAATACAGCCATTTAGAGAACTCTTAAAGTATTCTGGGTTTAAAAGATCCAACTGATCCCAGCTGTATTTGTTCAAAACAAATTCCTGTCATTATATTGCACTTCCCTTCAAAATACAACTGGCTCTTCATTTTAGACTTTTATTTCCTTCAGAATAATACACAAACATTTAGAGTATTTGCAAGCACCTGCACCTGCACTTTTCAACCAACTGCATCTTCAGAAAGACTTCTGAGAATGGAGCATCCTCTAGAGATGAACATGGCACCTTGAGGCAAGAGAGAGGACTCTGCTGCTTCCTATGGTCCGTATACCTGTGGCCAGATAAAACAGCAGCAGGTTGTTCTGTTACTTCTGCTCATCCTCTCTAGTAGCAGCTGTACAGAACATGACAGTTTTAAATTCCCACTCAGTTTGTGCTTTGCTGATGAAGGAAGTAGGAAGCAAGATAAAACAACTTTTTCACACTTTGAGCAAATGAGAATTTTGTTGTGGATTTCAGTGTTCAGGATTTAAACCTGTAAGGAGTTTTCTGAAGTAGATCAGTAGAGTTGGCTACAGAAACCCAGACCTGACTCAATAGCTCTTCTGACACTACTGATAGGTGCTGACAGTTCCCTTTGTAGGATTCATTTTACTCAAACCTGCTTTCTCAGACTGTGCAGCTGACACCAGGACTTGCTCCATTCAGTCTGCAGCTGTTACAGATGAAAGATGTTTTTAAATTGGTCAGATATCTTAGAATATTTTAACATTTTTCTCACTATGTTTAAATCTGATTGTCAGCTTCCTAATGAATGCAAAGTTCATAAAAAGGCAGACAAGACTCTCATGCAAAAAAAAAAAAGAAAAAAAGAGAGACCTTTTAAAGCAGTGGCATTAGCAACTCTGGTGTAATACCAGTGTCAGATGGCATGGGCCTGAAAAACACAATAATATTGATACTAACAGGCTTAGGAGAGACACAGAGCAGTGTGAAGTGTTCCTGATAAAGGTGAATTGACAGTGTGAAGGAGAGTTAATATCAAACAGATGCACTTGCTCAGTTACTTCATGAGTGCTTCCATTTTCAAGACTTAAAAGAACAGCTCAGTGACAGAAAAAAATCCAGATTTGTAGCCTATCATTGCTGGTTTTGAATACTATTTGTAATTTCCACACCAGTATCATTGTATATTGTACACCAGTTATAACTAGGACCTGAGTAACATAATTTTTATGGAAACACTGAACAGCTGTACATTCCACTCTTCCCTTCCCTCTGCATGCTCCACAATGTCAGAGCCAGACTCCAGTTTAAGCACCTGCAACAATTTTATCAGTGGAAAATCTAGCCTTGGGTGTATAGTAAGAAGCCATGGGGGCCATGCTTCTCCCTGACTCCAAGCATTGCTATAGAGGCCACACAAGCTGTATAGTCAGGATGTAAAGCTAAGTAAGACACAAAGTCCTAACAACTAATGGTATGTGTCCTTGTGAAAGGGGCTGACAAGAACAGGGTGCAAGAGAAAGGGCAGGTCTATGCACCTGGGAGCAGATGAGAGGGGAAAGAAGTGGGTTTGTGTGTTTGCAGAGAAGGGAAAAAGAGGGAATTGCCCTCCTTCCAGAAGCAGCATGTGGTAATGTTGGCTCAGCTGGTATGAAACCACCATCTGAGAGAGCCTGTAAACTCTTTTAAGTGCTGACGGCCCTTCAACGCCCTTCCCACTGTCTCCCTGAAAACAAGGGCATTTTCTCAGAACTGGCTTTGAAAACCTCTTCTGGTTTCTTGACTCAACCAAGACACGTTCACATGGAGAAGTAGGCAGAGCAGAAACAGTAAAGGAGGTGAAACCAGGTCTGGGAAACAATAACCAGCTCTCCACTGTGATCTGCTCCCCCAAAGGCAGCAATTGGCTGGGCTGAAGGGGCTGTGGTGGGATCAGTGCCTGCACAGGTAAGGAGGCAAAGGTCAGAGACCTCTGAGAGCAGGTTTAGCTGTCAGTGCAACATATATTTCTGCTGTTGGCAGCAAATCTGCTTTAGGAGGTTCCTACTTGCTTTCCCCATGTGTTACTGCTGGTTCCTGTCTCCACAGGGGGGTTCCCTCTCTGACATGCGCCAGATAAGCTTTCTTTCCCATGCACTGAATGAGGAAGAGGAACTTTTATAAGAAGACAGTGGGATGATTAATTCATATGTTTCTACCATCATGGCTTCTGGTTGAATTCACAAGGCAAAATTAATAGCCCTGCTCTTAAGTGCAATAGAAGTTCAGTACAGACATGTGACCAGAATCACTGTCTAAATCACTTAGTCATTATTTCAGGTAGCTGCATTGGATGGACATTCTCTAAGAAAATGTAGTTTAAATATAAAAAATTACTGTTTTCAGGAAATTTCAAAAAGATTTGAGACTTTTCTCTTTTTATTCTTTTTCTTTCCATTTTTTTTTCTGTTTTCCACACACATATATAAATATACATTTATATTATTGAAAAGCAACAAAGCAAGTAGAGCAACGTAGCTCAATTGGCTAAAGCAAAGGTAGGTTTGCAAAACAGTTGCACTCACAATAGTAAAGAACTCCTCAAATAAATGAAAATAAAACCAGTTCCCATTCTAATACCTTGAACTAGACTGTGTATTTACTGTGGTATTTACTGTGTATTTACTATGGCAAATACAACTAGGCTACACATTTGCTATGGTAAATACAACTAAATTTACTAGACTACGTATTTTCCTATGGTAAAGTGAATTAGAATTACCAGTTATGCTTTCTGTTACTGACATGAATTAAATTCTTACAAAGCCATTAAAAGTAGAGCTCTATCAATAATGGTATTAATTCCCTAATAGGTTAGTTTTTTTGTCTTGGAGGTGTGCCAAGCAAACTCTGAGATTCAGAGTCCCACGTGCAGATATGCAGGTGGACTCAGGATCTGCCCTGTAGACTGAGGTAACACTGCAACAGCACCATAGTTACTAAAAGTGACAGAGGGGATCTGAGAGACATGCGTCTGCGCAAGGAAACCATGTGTGCCACAGCATACTAGCTCCAAAGCAATAGGAAAGCAGCTTCAGCATTGCCAGTGATAAACGCAGTAACTGTAGAGTGTTCATGTGTGTGCCAGCAGATGTGAGCCCCACAAGCACAGCTCTGTGCGTGAAGACTCCTGTCAGTGGTCAACTCTGACTCAAACTGAACTTGCAGATCGGTGTAAGCTTGCATCGCCTCTCTGCAGGCAGCCAGATACCACACCAGGTGCTGAAAGAGGTTGGGTGGTACAGCCATTTGCAAGCCTGGGGGCAGCTTGATCTCTGCAGGAACCTTGTTGTTGCCTAACACAAAGTGGTCAAGGTGTTTGAATTGCAGGGAATAGTGCAGGTGCTCCAAGATATCCCCCAATCACTGCGGAAAATCTCTCCTACGCCACTGTGACAGGGGTATGGTGTTTAGGAGGTGCATTACAACAGTCTTCCAGGTATAGCTCGAAAAGCCTTTGCCCACTTGGATGCACGTGAAGAGCTGCAGGCATTTGAGATGGAAGCTGTCAGACAACACCTCCCAGGCAATGTGCCAGAAGAACTTTGGCTCTGCCACAGTGTAGGTCTCAAGCCATGCTGTGCTTGGGGTGAAGTCGGCCTCTGTGGGCCAGCTGCTCACAGAGATGCCCGAGTCACCCTGCCACATCCCAAACAGGCACCAGAACACATCACAAGCCAGCCCCACCCATCATCCCCACCGCAGCTCAGTGAACTCATGGTTGCATCCAAAGCCCCAACACCCACAAACTGCACACCCATCAATCGGTCTGGAATGGGCCCCCAGAGGTTTCCTTTACAAAGCAGGCAGAAGCCCCCCCCAAACTAATGTAAAATATAAAACTAGGTGATGTGACCCACAGATGCTCTCAGCATATAGGTATAAGCTTTTATTTCACATTTAGGGGGGTCACTTATTTCATTATTAATATTTATACCCATTATGTCATATAGGCTAATGTTGTGTTACATATTTAATGAGATATATTTTTCAAGGAAATCCAGGGTACATGGATGATGCAGAGGAAGTTGTAAAGTCATCATAACCATGCCAGGTAAGTTAAATTCAAATTTTGGTGTCTTCACTAATCTCTCAGCTGTCAAACTCTATGGTTCAACATAGCACACTACTTTGGGATAGCCAGGATTTGGATCACAAAGAATGTTTGTTTTCTCAAAAAAAAAAGGTGTCTCTGTCACTCCCACCCTTGTTGAAATGTCTGTTCAGCAGAGTTAGACAATCCCTCTGATAGTGTGCTGGCATGATAAAGCAAATTTTGTCTCTTTCTGCTATCTCATTTTGTATTTATCTGCAAAGGACTTTGAGTATGGAACAGACCTCCCCTTAATCCCTCAGCTGGTCTTTGAGGAACTCATCTATAAGTGGAATAGCAGAAATTAGGAGGGAGGAAATGGAAATAGGATGTGACTCGAGGACTTGTGTGGTGACCACAGATGTCCACTGCTAGACAGACACTGACGTCAGGAGGATCATGCCCTCAAATTAGTGCACAGAAAGAGAAGAGTTGGGATTTTTGAAACCACTCTGAGCTGGATTACTTAACAGATGTCATTATTAAAACTGCAATTAAAAGATGAGTTTTGAAAGAACACTCTTCAAAGCTGTTACCACTGATCATGTATCTTGCCTGCATTCTTCTTGTGAAGCAGTTTTTTATGTTGCCCCATCCTCCTTTTTACAAGGGACCAGTCATTCTTCCTTAAGTACTTTTCTTTCAGTTTTTCTCTCCTCATCTTCTGTGATTTAATAAAGTCAACATTCAGCAGAAAGGTCTGGTATTTTATGAACACAATTCTTTTTTTTTTTTTATCCAATTGAGGCCCTTTTGTGATCATGAAAAAACGAAAACTGTTGTGAGCTACAGGCTGTTTACACTGTTAAGAGATTGACACGGGTCAGTTCTCTAAGGTTATTCTTAGTTCAACTGCTATGTAAACTGTTGATGTCACTGACTGGAGGCTGCTCTCCAGGACATTAAATATATGATAATTATATGACAGAAAATGCAACATATAGTTGGATCTGACCTTCAAGTTCACTAGGTTAAAAAAGGAAAAAAAAAAAGTCTGTAAGAAACTTGCTGTTTTTCCCACTACTAAAATGTAATCAATGCCTTCAAGTTTATACTTATTCTACAGCACATACAAGAGTCTTTCCTCACATGGACAGCCGTGCCCCATCCATCTTCAGGCTAGGGTACATTTTAAGTCTCAGTGATCACTGCCTCCAGAAAGCATATTTGAGACAAAACAGGCAAAGTCTTCTGCATAACTAGACAATCATCCAAAACTGGGATCTTCACTCTCACATAAACATTTTATGTTTCTCTGCAAAGGAATCTGAGACAGATTTTTCTGAGAAATAACAAATCATCACAAATGAATTAAACAACAAACAAGGGATTCAAGAAAAGCACCACTTCCTCACTCAGCCCACTTTGCTTGATCTTCATGAGCATTCAGATTTACAGCTGCTGATATTGCCACAAGAGCAGGCTTTTGCTGGTTTTAGTTTCTCTTCCTGTAGAGCAAGCGCAGCTGCAAAATGCAAGCTCATTTCTACACTTTTTTTATACATCACCAGTTCCAACCATTCATAGCTGTGCAACACCCCATCGGGGTACTGGGATTACTGCAGTGTCACAGACAGTTTAAGTGAGGCTCATGGAGCAGCACAATTGTGTTTTATATGTATAATTAAACGATGCATGACATGGAAATAAGCCAGCTGCACTGAAACAGACTGAAAATAACTGCTCTGATGCAACAGTTAAGCATCTCACCAGTTATAAAATGAAACAGGTTTAAAGTAAAAACTATACAGAGAACAGGATGCTTGACATTGTAAAGTAGCATGTTCAAAGGATCATTTTTAGAACATTAAGGAAACATACTCATCCAGTCAAGTTTTCAAAAGAATTCCTGGCACCAAAATGCTCTCCTCTGTTTGCTTTTTCACCATGTTGTAAGAATGGATCAGTCTTAGGGGGAAACTCATAGGGGGAAGAAAATCCTGTGTGCAAAACCCTGCATGAAACTAAACAATCCTTAAACATGGCTAATTTCCATGTGGAGCTGATGATTTAGCATTGTCATCCTTCACCAGAGGAGAAAGAACTGCCTGTCTTTAGTTTACTTTTTTTAAGATGAAAAAAGAGAGAAAGAGTATAAATTTGATCCTGCTTCAATTTACTTCAGTGGCAAAGCTCTTGCCACGACTTTAGTGGGAGCAAGCCTGCATCCTAATTCATTCAATATGGAGAAGAACAAATCAGCTGAAAATAATGTTCTTGTTTATTAGATTTAAATTACTGCCATAGTTGTTTTTAACAGTGTTAAGTAAGTCCTGTTTTAAAGGCCAAAGGTTGCCTTCAGTCGTGCCTTTTCCTACATACTGTGTCACAATGCAGGATCCCGATCCTCTGACCAAATCACCACTGCTCACAGCAGACATGGCTCACTTTAGGACATGGCCACATTCCCACATGAGAATGATACATATTTGTGGATATCAGCATGGATATGTCACTGGTGACAATATCCAAATCTGGGCTAGGGCATCCCCCCCAGCCAAGAAATCAGAGTTCACACTTTTGTAATATAAATGCATTCAGTGAGAACACAGACTACACTTACTAAGATGGGGAATCTGCATTTCTACTGGGAAATTTTAGGATAGCCACAAATTGAAAGAAGTTGACTTTTTTTTTTTTTTTTTTTTATTCCTAGAAGGCAATCCACCTTCTGGTCTGGCTACTCTCCCTATAAAGTAAAACCTAAAAACACACACATAAAATCTGTATGAAAGTATATGTCAGTGAATTAGCAAACATTATTACTCAAAAGATATTACAGAAATAAGACTGTCTACACTGTATGAATTAAACATGTCCACATGTGTAAATTTGGACACAGACCCTCCTGTTCTTTAGTAACAGAACTGATGTTCTTCTGTAGATGACATTAATGAATGAGCCTGGTATATGAAAACCTTCTGCACTTTCTGTAGACACTGGAATGAGGATGTTAAATGAGGTAGCAGACAACAAGGATGTGCTGCTTCAGGAAACTGAATGTCACTTCTGTGCTTGGGGAGTTCTATAGTTTTCATGAAGGTCACAGGGTATCTCCAGCTACATCAAGATGAATGATAAATATTGCTCTGAGACTGAATACAAAGACTACTAAAATGTGGAATATTACTCAAAAATCCCAATTTTCTAAAGGTAGTAATTTTCTAATAGAAGACAGTGTGTTACCTTCTAATATTAAAGCTGTAACAATAATAATAATAGCACCTCATAATCTTGTAAAAGTATCTAAGAGATATAGATTAAGGTCTACACTGTGAGAACATCCTAGAAACATCAAAAGTGCAGTAACAATTTCTGAGATATCAACAACATGAACCAATATCTAAAAGCTAAAGTCTAAGTGAAGAAGATAAAAAGAAATATTGAAGAATTATTCAATTAATGGATCAGGGAAAATGTGTGAATATAGGATGAGGTATGTGATTGAACATCATGGTGTATTATGTTAACACAGGTGGAGAATACATGTGTTACAATGTATTTTAATTGAATTGTGTGCAGCTTTTGTTTTATGTGTGCATGATTTTTTTAGAATATATTTTCATAACTGGGGCAAACAATAAAGGAAATCCATCATATGATATTATGTTGATATCCACATCCTTCATTGGAATATCTGTATATTAACATTTCCAGCACAGACTTCCACCCCTTACGTTATTTCACAGAGGACAGAAACCTACAACTACCATTCAGAGAAGCTCTAAAATTTTAATTGTTCTCTGAATGCAAAGGAACTGTGATGCACTGTGGTTTATTGAAGCACTCCTGTGGTTATAGACACTTCTTTTAGCTACCCCACCCCCTCCCTCATCCTCAGTCAACCCCTGACTTCTTTCTCCTTTTTCTCCTTCTCTGTGTTGCCTTAATACTATTCCCTCTTTTTATTTATCTCTTTTTGTCCCCACACTTCTTCAGCCTCCGAATCCATCACCTGGCATTCCCTGCCTTCTCCTTAGTGCTATAGGGCATGGGAAGAAGCAGTTTCCCAACGCTCAGCTGAGGTGTGCTGGGCTGTAACTGTATAGCAATTTCCTGCTTGCTTCCAGCTCTCCTGTCCCAGTGAATGCTCAGCTCTTTTGGGAAGATGGAGATATGAACACATTGTACGTGGAAAGGGATGAAACCTTCTCTTCAAAGACACAAGTGTGACCAGGTCTTTGGAGCTGCCTGATGTGGCCAGTTTTTTGCTCAGTTTTCCATAAGGAAGGAAAAGAGCTCTGTATTCTCCTCTTCATGGTATTTCCAGTCTTAGTTCCAAAGAAGAGAGATGCCAGAACTTGTCAGTGACTTGACTGTAACACTTCTTTGAGAACTGGCAGGACAGTTCATTTCTCCTACATCTTATTCTCAGAAACCTTGGAATTATTCTGGCTGAAATACCTGAGGGGAGGGAGGCAGACCTTATTCCGACTATATTAAACAGTCAGGACATCTGATATGCTGTTCTCAACAACAAAATGTAATGTAATTACAATAAACCATATTGACAACATCTAAAATGTGTAAGTGTGAAAAAACAGTAGTAAGTGTGAAAAAACAGCAGTAACTTTTTTCTTGGTCCATGTGGAAAAGGAAAGATACACAACTCCGTCCCCCAAAAAAAGGAAGAGAAGGTGCAATAAATTCTGGTAATTCTTTCTTCTAGATTTTCAGTTCCATCACTGCTCCTCAAATTAAGATTCATGTACTATTTTGTATCTGTATCTGTTGTTGATTCCCGCCCCCCGCCCGGTAGGGATATAGGTGGATAAGTTTGGACAGGAAACTGTATCCCTCAAGCCAAACTGAAAGGTTTATAAAGTTGCTAATAAAAGTTTGGGTCAGGGCCTAAATATCAATCATCTCCTCATTGTCTTTTTAAACGAGCTCAGGCATTTTTCCAACTGCTCCCAGCAGGTCTCTGCCACTATTTTAAATTAACATTTCAGCTATTTCTTTTTTTCCCCATGTTCACCTCAATAATTTTTCTCTCTCCCCCTCCTTACCTGCCAAATGCATCCATCAGGATTTTGCCAAAGGCTATCTGCTTTTGAAGTTAAGAGGAATTCACTAATCGTGAGTGTCAAATCCACAATAAATGCCATCGCCATATGGTATATGCTGCTTTGGGGAATTATGTCAGAAGACCTGGCCGTGAGAAGGCAGGCTGTATGTTAGGAGGAGTTTATTACTAACTTTCATAACTCATGTCAGGTTCTTTCAGTTTCTGTATTCATTGGCTTCAGTGAGTGCAACTGCTTCCTGAATTTATAAAAATGTTGTCAAGATCCCTTGATCTTGCTTCCTCTGTCTCTCTCACACAAACACATCCAAACACATCTATACACAGTGGAGTAGCAGAAGCACAGTGGCATACAAATCTAGCAAAAGAGAAGCTTGTAAATAAATAGCATGTCATTCTGCTTACTCAGTAAATTTCTCTGTGTGTTAAACTCATGACAAACACATCGAAAGCACTGATGAAGGCTTTACAGCCTGTCCCATCACACCATCATGAGTGCATTTCCACAATGCATAGGAAGACACAAGAGCAGAAATAGCTCCCACAAGGGCAGGCTGCTGACATAGCTGAACCATAACTAACTGGAGAGCATTTGTTTTAGTTAAGGAAGACAATATCAGTGACATATCTCCGTGCCTGTGGTGTACCGTACATTCAAAGCAACAAGAAATCTACCTTCTATGAAAAATTGTCCATTAATACATAAATACTTCTGTTCAACCCCCTCAGCCTGTAACATTCTCAACAAGAACTACAGACAAGATTAAGAAATTCCACAGAAAAACGTGGTTTTGTGATCCAAAAGAGTAAGGAAAAAGAAAACCATGTATCGAGAGTTTCATATACCAACTTAGTGATGGAAAAAAAATCTGACAAAAGTAAATGTCAGTGCCCTTTGAAACACTTGGTACAGCTCTCGATTTTCTCTGATGCCCTGTGAAGGTGTGAATGTCTTCCGTGTCTCATGTCATCCCCATCAGCCATATGGGGATGTCTCCAATGGGCATCAGAGTGTTTCAAAGAGCACTAGAAGTTTATGTTTAGGCAGTGACTACTGTCTAATTTAGGTACAGTATATTAACATCCTCTTGGAGTAAACAGAAATAACAGTTCTAAAAGACAGTTATATTTCAGAAACACATGCCCCTACACATTCACATATACAGAGACAAAAAAAAAAGAGAATTTAATACTGCCCCTAGGCAGAATTCATCCATCTTTAAGGCATCTATTAAGTACTTCTGGGAACTGTAGGGACACTCTGGCTTTCCTGATTAATAATACAAATGAACTGCTGGCAACATCACATCAAAACAAAAGTGGCAGAATCAGAAAAACTACTGAAAAGTTTACCTTTATAGGAAAGTTTCAGTCTTGGGATATTTTGTTTTGATGTTCCAGCGACTGGAAGGAACAGCATCACTAAAGATAGCAGGCTGCAGGCACGTGGCACTTGTGAAGCTCTCATTCTGCTCCCTTCTTCCGTACCTTCTTTTGCACTATGGTGAAATATCTCCCCACTTTTCAAACAATACAAGTTTTATCTGGAAGAAAAAAAGAAAACATCTGTAGAACTCCATTTTTGCATAAACAATAATTCTGTAAGCAAGCCAAACCTATCTTTCAAGAATAACTAATTTAATATCTTTGTTATAAAAGTATTTTTTCCTCTAGTATAAATAAAAATGTTGTAAATCTGTATCTTTAATACTAAACTTACACATTTTGGCATTGGAAAAATATGTAAATTATTCAAACACCACTGTCCAGCACAGCAAAAGTTTAAGCACAAATTAAATTAATGCAGTATCCATAAAAAGAATATTTGTCATTCAAAAGTGGTCATGCAAGCTGTTAGTTCATACTGCTCCACTGGATATCTTAATATTTTATAACTCTCTTTTTATCTCAGTACAACAGCGACTGTATATTTATGCTATGACTAGAATGAACTGTAGTATCTCAGATACCATGGGGGTACAAGCTGAGTTAACAGTGAGTACATACCCATCACAAGATTTCATAAATAAACTAAGAAAATTAGTTAGACCAAGCAGTTGTGTTTTGTTTTAATAAAGAAAAAAGTCAATGCAGATGATGGATTTAAAAGTGCTTTCAGTATGATATTTCCAGAAGAATAACTGCCTCAACTCATCCACCAAAATGTCCTATAAACTTTAATGAGTGTTTCATGCTGAGGTCAGTAGGCTGATATGGGACTTTGCACAATGTGCAACTAAGCCAGCTTTGCAACACTTTTCACTTAATAACAGTCATATTCCATAAATCTTGAAGTGTTTTACAAATGAAAGTAATTATCACTGTCCTTATTTTCCCTATGCAAAAATGGAACCATAAAGCTGCAGTGAACATATTTCCTCAAGGTCACAGCCATCACAGTAGTTGAAAACAGCAACAGCAACCCTGGTGTCCCAGTTATCAGGGATTCCTTTTGCCCAGTAACTCCACTTGTGCACATGAAATCATTTGAAATGGCATCCTGAGTTCTGAAGGCAGAACTTGATGGTTAACAAACCACAGAGATCAGAGTATAAAAATATTTGTGAGACCCAATCCTTTCTCCTGCAAGTGTGTGATGCCAGAGGTCAAGGGAGATGGTTGGTGAAATGACAAATGTCAGTGAGTAATGCTGTAAAGCAAGAAGTAAGGAAATGTTATGGTTAGTGCAGAGATTAATAGCTCATGACTTGCCATGAAAATTCTTTTGTGAAAGGCACTGGAACTGCCTGATCAAAAGAGTAATCCTAGTGCCCACATCAGCCAGCACTTGCATGGACATCAAAGGAGAGGTTCTTTGTAAGCCCATGAGAGATGCAGCACAGCTCATGGCCCCTGAGCCTCTCTGCTGGCATGGCACTTAAGCTTGGTGCAGAACTGGTGTTAGAGCACCTCTGTGAGCTACGGCGGCACGCAGAATCAATTCAGCGCCTCGTGACGCAGGCAGTTCACCCTTCCTGGCATGAAAGAATGGAAAGAGAACCCTTTCAGTTCTCTCCACCACAGGAAATCTCTCTCAGATGAAACTTGGGCCTTCTGAGTCTCCACACCTCCTGTCAATAGCTAAAGACAAGGGAGTGTGCAGGAAGAACATGACAGGGAAAGAGAGAGAGGGAAACAATTTGGAAAACTCCCAAAGCATTGATCCTATTGCAGAACACTGAACTTCCTTCTTTTCAGTCCCTTCCTCAACACTCACATTCAGTGTCTGAATGCCACTACATCTTCACAAAATGACATGGAAAGAAAACAAATCAGGCATGAAATGCCTCTGCTTCATCTTTCCTTTCCCTTCCCTTTCTTTCCCTTTATTATAATATTGGATCCAAAGAGAAAACCTTACTTCTGTGCCAATACACCTATTTGAGGGTGGACCATGAAGGAGTGCTGTTTATTAGACTATCCTAGGGTTATATCACTTTAAAGTAATTTATTTAGGGGAAAGAAGGGAAAAAGAAGGGGAGGGAGGAGGGGGAAGATTGTATAAAGACAAGACACCACCGTGTTCATCTTCAGCAGGATGATAGTGACAAACCATACTTCAAAAAGAAGCAATTAAGAAGGAGCCAGTCTCACTGCAAATATGTTGAGAAGTTATGGCCCGAGGGTCTGGGCCTCAGCCAACAGGGATCCTACCAAAGGATTTGGGACTTATTTTCCTGAGGCAAAGTACAGTGAAGAATCAGGACTAAATTTGGCACTTATGGGAAAAACAAAACACAAATTGTTGAATGCACTGCCATTTGCTGAATTGATTCAGAACCAGCACCAAACTCAGGCCTTTGGCCATACCTCACAATCTCACTTTTTCATGTAGGTTTCTTTTGCTAATGGGAACCTTTCTTTTTTTCTTTTTTTTTTTTTTTTTTCCTTTCCCCCCCTTCTCCTTTCATTTGAATAACATCTATGAAAAAACATTTGCTTTCACAAGGCGGTTAGTTTACACTGGAGGCAGCTGCTCTGTGAGCTCGCGCCAACCCCATCCCATATTAGACACACTGCAATCTGGCCAGATTATCACATATATTTTTAGTCTATGATTATCGTCTAATACAATTCCAGCTTCCACACAGAGTCCTTCCAACAGTCTAATGAGTAGCTCAGGTTAATGAACTTCAGATCAACTAACTTGTCATTAATCTTTAGGAAATATCCTTCCTCTCTGTAACACATGTAATGTCAATCAGTGTCCTGTGCTTAAAAGACCCAGTCATGCTGCTCAGAAACAAACAGATCCATGAGCAGAAATAAGATATATAAACTAAAACCAAATATGACTCCGCCATTCTTTCCTCCCCTCAAAAGTAAGAAGAGTTTTGTCAGAGAAGGAAAAATTGTTGTTTCCTTTAGTCCTTCAATACTTTTCCTAAGCACCAACATGTTCTAGAAATTCTCATGATGATCAGTCCCAAAATAAACGAGGAAAAAGAGTTTGAAAAGAAAACTGCTGAAGCTAAAACTGCTTTCCCACCTTGGCTTCAGCTAGGAAATATCTGCACTGTGTTAATTATCACCTGCAGGACCAACTGGGGAAGGAAGTTATGAACACACCTCGCTGAAATAGGGGCATTTCCAGTGGAATAAAGGAGCTTTTCTTTGCCCCACATAGGGGTGGGAGGTACAAGGCCAAAGAGGGGCCGAGGAGCCTGGCTCCATCCTGCTCGGACCTCCCTGCGGGGCTCATAAATTCGTAATGGGCTGTACGTTAAACTGCCAAAAGACAAAATGTTGAACTGCTGGTGTCCTGCCATCCTGACATGGAGAGGCGTCTGGACCTGACTGGCACATGTGTGATGTCACATCCCTGAAATGAGGTGTCACCTCCTTGCAATTGGTCAGATTTAGTGGAGCCTATAAAACAGATTACTCTGAAGCTACTGTCTGAAACAAGAAAACCTGGAGCCAATTTACCAAACATAATTTATTCCAGGCCCTTTGTGGCAATAAACAGAGCTCTTCAGCCTTCTCAGACACACAGACAGTGAGGAGCTCTGTGCTTATGGGAGGTTTTTCAGATTGTTCAGCTCAAACCTATCTAAATGCAAAATCTTGCATTCACAAATACTGTGTAGTTTCTGACTTCTCCTGGCGTCACGAAGTCCAGAGCTGAAAGGACTGTGTCCCATCTGCAAACACACATTTTTTTCACTGTAGTTCATGTAGCTCTCAGTTAATTCCGCAACAAAAACTTTCACAGAATTGGAGGATAATTTAAAACCTGTTTCCAGCACAAGTTTTCCAAGGCCATTTTAAAATTCAGAAGTCTGTATTCCAATAAAGAGGTATGGCTTGGTTTTACTGAATCTAATAGTAATGTTGCAAATTGTCACAACTGAAAATTGAGAACAAACTGGAGTTGGCTCACATTGATTAAAGAAAGGATAGCATAGGCAATTCAATTTTTTTGAAACGTACGTTACCTCTTTACTATGGCTTTACTAAGTACACGTACTTTACATATATGCATACAAATTTAAAGCATGTTTCTTTAACTACGCATACACAGATATATGTGTCCAATGCATATATCTGTAGATGTCGCACCTTATTTCATCATTATCATATATATTCCAAAAGAAAAATTACTATAATTATCTACTGTGTGGTTCAAAACTGTATTATAATCATGAACTGGATATTGAATACTCTTTGTTAATAGGGAAAACTACATGCATATGTGACTCAGATTAATAACTTATCAAATCAAATAGAATAAAAATACAATTACATCTTTAGACTTAACATTCTTAACTTACTTCTTCAATAACAAAGATGACATTCATCCGGAGCACAATGAAACTATGTTCTTGTACCACTTAGATAGATGGCCTGTTGATATATTATTTGGCAGAAGAGGCTTTTCTCTTCGTTGTGAAATCTCAGTTAAAGTTAATTCCATCCAAGAACTGGTAAACAGTATTATTTATCACTATTATCCTCTTTATTAAGTAGTTTTTGTGCTGTTTCTAGTGCAGGAAATGTTCTCTTCCAAGATTCTGACAAATACTGCTTTTTACATAAACCCCAGATCAGCATTACATCACTTCCCAACATCAGGAAAAACTATGGAATGAAAAGACAATGGTACAATGTACAGTAGGTGATTTTTTTTTTCTTTTTAATTTTGTTTTGCTTAAATCACTGGGTTTAGTGTATCTGGTTTAGACAAGCTTAGCCAAAGAGCAGTCCTTACTATTGTTAAAATCCCAGATAATTAGCAAACACTCATTTGAAGCATAACCCAGCTTATAATGAATTTTACAAACCTTTAAAGGCTTTACCTTTACTGAGGTCCTCACAGGATTTATACACTATCCATTCAACACCAGTGATTTGGAAGGCAAGAAAAATCACTGCTCTGATTCCCACCTGAGAAGAGTCAAATAGAGAAAAGAAAAATGAAGGGATTGAGACACCAGGAGAAGGCAACTGAGGGAAGAAGGAGTCAGCAAAAATTCTGGTTTTCTTGCAGAGAATCATCTGATAATAAATAAAGCTCTCCAAAAGAGAGAGAAAATATGTTTGAGGATTCCATTGGAGTTTTTGTTCATTAAGATAAACTCAACTGAAGGTAGTGACAAAGGAAGTGAAATGTGAGATAAGAATGAAGGAACTCACTTATTTGGGAGTTTTTTTATAGTTTTCTGCATCTTTCTGAAGTCAATCTACTGATGGAAGCATTTCTAACAGGCATGTAATCTGGAGATAAATACTGGTAGGAATGGGCAGTTTTTAGAGAGTGGCCTGTGTCACATTGCTATGAAGAATTTATCTAACCATGAAATGTACTACTGGGCACCTAGAATTATACACACAGGAAATGAGCACTTTATCCTCAAAAGATACCAGGATATTTTTGAGGTCAATGTCAGTGAGGTCAGGATTACACCTAAAGACAGAGAAGCAATCCTTTCAGAAATGGCAGATAGACAGCCATGAACACAGACATTATATATCACTAGAAACAGTGATTCTGAGCAATTTTATCTGTGGTATTATATCTTTTGGGCATATAACACATAAATCCAAGACTGATGACAAAACAAATGCTAATCTCTAACCCTAATTCTTTGTATATTGTGTCTCCTTAAAAATTAAGAAAATCAGACACATAGTCTTACATTCTGTAGCCTGTTTCTCACACACAATATCTATTGTGAAAAAGGATGGTTTGGGCTGGGATGGGATGGGCTGGGCTGGACTGGGATGGGCTGGGAAGCACCTTGTTGTCTGCTAATGATATTGCAGAGAGGAGGTAAGCACATGAAATAAAAATTCCCACAGTCAGATGTGCAGCTCACCATCTTCACACAGAAATGTCAACACGCCTTTCACTGTGAAGTTAGATGCATATGCACCTCTGATGGATTGTTTTTCTGTTTTTCCTCGGCTTTCTTTTCTTATTTTCTTTTGTGGAAGGAACTATGACTTCAAGTATTACATCTGTAACAACAGCTTCCCATAGGCTCTTTATTTAGAATGACATGAGAACACTCTACACATCTGATCATCCAAAAAAAAATAAGGAAAAAAGAAAAACCAAAACCCAAACACAAGCCAAAGAAGAAAGCAGTGTAAAGCACGATTTAGCAACACATAAGAATCAAAAGGAACCCTTGGCCAAACCTCAGTGTTACATTATTTTAAGTACAGCATGTTTCCCCAGCAGACCAAAAATACCTCTCAAGCTATGAAAAGTGATTCTAAGATGGGTTTTGTAACTGTGGTATCCAAGAAAAGAAAAAGGCAGTAGCAGGAAAATTCCTAGAGACATTAATGAAAAGGTAGACTAGATGGAAATTGCTTCCTGGCGAGTACTGTGACGTCCAGAAGGTTTCACAGAGAGATGGAGAATTTTCCTCTGAAATGTCTGTCACCACCTGCAGCACTTGGGCTTGGCTCAGCTCTGACTACAGCAGACAGGGAGAGAATGCTTGCAGGAAGCTTTGCCTGTGGAACAGCTTTGGCCTGATCTTGGTAAAATACTTAAAAGCCAGAAAAGTGTCACAATGGCCATCAGAGGAAATAAATGCTCATTTTGGGGAGACCTGTGTGGACATTTAAACACTAACAGATTGCATTTGTCCATCTACAGCCTGAACTAACCCCAGGCAGCATTGTCAAGTCACCTAAACCACTGACCCTGCAACCACCATTCTTTTGCTGGAAGTAACATAAAGCTACAATGGTCAACTCAAAGGAAGGATTACAGTCTCTTTTTCACCTCCAGGAATTCTTGTCAGTGTTTTGCTATGGAAAAACTGTTCTCTGTACTTCCTTTCATAGGAAACCTTCCAACATCTGCAGGAGTGGAGCATAAGTCCTCTAGCAGAGACAGTTCTACCACCAGAAGTCTGAATTGGCTGATATTTTTGGGGGCCACCAGTAATTATGGCAATGGGGTGTTTTACAGATTAGTTACTTGAATGGAGACTTGCCTTACCATGTATTTTGCATGTTTGTGAAAAACATGGTTTGATGGGAAGATAGTGCAGAACTGTGGTGAAATTTGTCATGTATCAAGTCCCGACTTACTGCTACACATGATACAGCAGCAGGATAAACAATAGTGTATGATATGAAAGGCAAGCTGTCTGCATGGATGTATCTACAGATGCAAGTAGGTAGGACTCTTCTGTCCTTGACCTAAGCAATCCAAACCTAAGCCAGCTCCTACTGCTGTATGGCTCCATTAATTGCATACTATACGACAATACATTACACATGCATCAGAGGTACCAGTCAGTTCTGTGTTCAGGCAGAACCTGCAGTTTCCCAGACCATCCATAAAATCACAACTCAGCAGACTCTACTAAATCAAAAACTCGACCACAGAAACCCCAAAACAAACCCTTCCCAAAATCAAAAGAAATAAAGGAACAAAGGTTTATATTTATAAATACATTCATAATGTTAATTTCATTGCACACCCAACGCTTTATTGTGCTAAAATGTGTAGCTAGATTTTTCTGATGTAAGCAGTAATGTATTGCCAACTAGTTCGCAATTTAGCTTAAATGCTTACAGGCATGCACAGATTCCCCAGCTGTATCTAAAAGCTGCCTAGGGGACTCCGAGAAAAACAGAATGTTACAAATGGTAAGGCAACTGCATGTTATGGTTGGCATTTTAATATAATTAATCATTTGGGGAATTATTTCTATTTCACTAATCCTGATAGGATGTTTCATTAACTGCCAGTATTACTTAGTTCATTGTCAGCTGTGCAAAAGTCAAATCCTATAGTTTTCAAAAGAATTCAGGCTAACACAGTTTAGTGACAGTTAACAAATGTGCACTTCATATGGCAGCTGGGCTTTGATCAAATATGTTTGCTGTATATCCAATGGCATATTTTCCTAAAATTCCTTTCATCAACGTATGGCCTCATTATATGATGCACTATCAGTGAACTCTGCACAGCACAGTCTGCAGAGCTTCAATATATAAACTATACTATGGGGAAAGACATGCCGGAAGGATTTTAATTTACACTTCCAACAAATTTTGGTTCAATAATTCATTACTATATCCTTGAACTCTATTGGAGGAAGGGTTTTTATATCCATTGTCCAACTACTTTTGGATCGCCGTTTTATGCAGCCAATATGTAAAATGATACACATACGAACATGTACACTGCAGTCCAACGATCTCTGTTGGCCTTTTAACCCAGTTATTTTATTGTTAGGCTGAACACATTTGCTTTCTTCTTAGTTTTTTAAAACATTTTATTTCATTTACATTTGGAGGATGTGTGATAGGGAATCAGCAGAGCTTCTATATCGTCACTAACTCAATGCGGATATATTCCTCTTGATGGGTTTCCCTCAGGTACTCATCATCACAGCACCTGAGCAGTTTAAAAGCTTTAATGCCTCTATTCCCTATCCTCTATCCTTGTCATTATGAGTTAATTGATTTTTTTTTAGTATTACCATAGGAGATGACATCCTTTGGGTAAGGTCACACCAGCAGTTAGGACCACATCCCCTTGACATTCAGGCAGTGCCTTGGTCACCCAACCACCCTTCTCCCCCGGGGACAACAGATTACTGGCTGTGACTCCTGCAGTGGGATCCATGACTCACATATCACTTCTTCCAGTGTTTTACAATTTATTTAAATTCTTGTGCAAACTGCAGAAAATTACAAGCAATCGCAGTTTCATTTTCTATAAAGAACTTCACAGAGCTGCATAAGGAGTAACATGCTGCCAGCATGAGTTCAGACAGCAGGTTATCAAAGCTTTAACAGTCCTGTGTCCTCTGATCATCAACTTTACCACTTTCAAGGGCTAAAACGTGATGCTATCAGACCCTCAGAGAATATTCTGCTTTTGTTACAGCAGAAATCAATTTATATTTGGTGCAATAGTTGTTTTGCTGGTCTATTTTTAAGCTGCTTTGTGAAGGGTGCTAGCATGACAGTTCCTGGAATCTGAAACAGACATACGGAAAAAGAAAACAAGAATTCAGGCATCACCTCCTCCATTCAACACAAAAATATTTCCACTTTGGTTTAAAACCACAGTAACTTTCCTTTGTCTCGTGAGGACAAAGTGAGGACGCAGAGCGCATAGATGAATCAACGCTTCACTGAAATACAGGAAAGACATTTAGACAGTTAACCAGTTAGTTACTGGGGGGTTCCCATAACCAGAAGACGAATACAAAAAAGGTAGGATGTAGAACTCTAATTTCCTTTACTCCAGTAATCACTTTTCCTCTAAGATAATGAGGCAGTCTCGACCTTGAGGGAGTTCTATGGTTCACTGCCTACAAGGACTGTCAGCACTGGAACAGGGGCTCAGAGCAGTCTTTGCAGACATTTGAAACTTGACTGGACATAGCTCTGAGCAATCTAATCCAACACTGAAGTTATCCATCCTTTGAACTACAAACAGTACTTCAAACTACAAATATGACTTCCTCATGTCTCTTCTAACCTTAATTTTTCTACTAGTTCTTTTAAAAATGAAGGGGCAAATTAATAACTGAACTGAATCACACACTGAAGGTCTTCCTAAACATCCAACACCCTTCCACTTAAGTGTCTGACAGCCATCAAGTGGCTTTTCCTACTCTTTAGTGATCTTAGCTTCCCAAGGACTCCTCTGACGAGGGCAACACCTTCCTGATCTGCTCACAAATCAACTATTTTAGTACTGAAATCAGACTGAAATCAGGTTCGGTTTTCCTTTTATAAAACTGTCCAAAAGCTGCAGCAATTCAAGAGTTGATTTACAAACAGATACTAAACTCCAATATCAAGAACAGAATTGTGTGCATAGGACAACTGAAGTAAACACAGAATAGATACAGCACTGCATCAGTTTTGTAACTTAGTTCAGTATCTCACAATTGCCAGGTATAGCTCACCCCCACGGTCCTGATTTGTCTATCTCATGAGAACTAAACACAGAACTGAATGTCTAAATTATTGACACAGTATCTGAAATAAGGCTTTTGTCTGCACTGATGAGACAAGAAGGGGATTTCTTCCAGGATTCCCCCACTGGAGCTAGAAGAAGAAGCTGGGTGAGAAATGCCACTGGATGAACTGCTGACACCCAAACCAAGTCAGCGAGTTCTGCGTGCCCAGGAGACAAGATACCAGCTGTGTGTTCCAGGCTGACCTCTCTTTTCTGTCCGAATTAGCAACTCCTTCCTGGCAGTCTGTTAACTCCTAATAGCAGCAAGAAGTGGAAGCCATTGTAGTTACCACATTAAATACTTCTCAAGGCTGTGGGGCAAAAAAGGGCTAGGAAGGATTTGGTCTCCACACTGGCTTAGCTGGAAAAGTGATGTGGTGGAGAAGATTAAGTTGTGTTTCCATAGACACGGCTGAGCAGGTGGCAAACATCCACCACAGGTGCTTGTTCTATAGAGAATTCCATTCCCTGGTAAAGCAGCCACTCCTCAAAGAAACCAGGGTTTGAAGATATCCAGGACTCTTCATGTCAGATGAGCCCTATGCAAGTTTATGAAGCCTTGGGATCATCATGATTAACTATCTTCCTTAAGCCATTCTCCATCAGGCTTTAGTGCTTTTAAACCACTGACCCTTTGAATTAAAGAGGTAGATTTCTCTTTTCACAGCTGTGACTCAACACAGGAAGGAATTCAGAGACATCTGAAAACAAAGCCAGGCAGAATTTAAAACAAAATCCTTCAATGACAGATTTAGCAAGTGATGGGCACAGCTGGAGCTTACAAATATAACTAAGTAAATGAGCACACATTATACAACCGCTTTACACAGAAAGACCTCGTGAAGGGCAACTGCTTCACAAGGAATCAGAAAAACCAAACTACTAAGAATAAATCACCAGGAAAAACCAGATATTGGCTGTTCAAAAGAAACCTGGGTCCTTGGGTCCTTCGGGAAACTGAACAGTAGACACTTATTTCTAACATGAGCTAGATGACAATCAATTAAGCAAATTATTGCTTATTTAAGTCACAATGCAAAATCAAAATTCCTGTGCCTAGAGAGGAATAAAACACTAATAAGACACAGTTTCCAAATCTTTTATAATACCTTTTATACATTCAATTTAAAATATACGGTAACTAGTATATAATACATTATTGAGTCATTGCAGGGGAAATGTATTCCTGCTATTTCAGTTTAACAGCTGGGGAAGCTGATGCTAAATGTACTCAGCTGACATTCCAGGAGGACTTGAAATAAATAAAGAGTGGAATCAGATTATATTAATTGCTAGTTATCAACCTCACTATCTTAAACATGATATGCTTCTTTCTACTCAGTCAAATGGACTACCTGCCACAGCAAATCAGTTTTAAATAAACAAGCACAAGTTTAAAGATTAACTTTATAAAATGAAAGAAATCTATTGAAGATAATCAAGCACAGAATACAGTTACAGAGGAATAAACCTTTTGACCATCTTCACACAGTACTGCAAAAGCAAAACAACACTGACTACTGGAAACTGCTTCCCTTGTCTGCTCAGCTGGGGTATGTGACTTGCATTAATGGCACAGGGAATAATGTACTTGCACTCAGCCCCTGGACTGACTGATGTCAAATGAAGTTCAACCATTCATATTAATGGGGATCAGCATTTGTCTCAGGGAAGGGAAGTCTCTTAGACCTTAGGGTCATGAATTGACAAGCTATCGAACATTTTCTCTGTAATGCTGACCATCCTCCATCCTCACTGAGATCAGCTGTCTACACCCTTAGTCCCACTCCAGCTGCTTTGTGCTCCTCCTGAGGCACAGAAAGAGCTCATTACGGATTCTTTCTTTGTAATGTGCAATGCAGGGCGAGGTCTCACAATTCCCTTTCTAGGACACAGAATAGCCACGTTTCTGCGGACCCCAAGAAAAACATAGAAACATACACATAAACAGTGAGTTTTGTTATTCTGGAGATCTGTAATTGACTAAGCCATATGGTGACAGAAGTGCCATTAATGCAAAAAAAAAAAAAAAAGCCCACTGAAAACATCATCTCAAAAGAACAAAGATGACTAATAACTTGTACCAAGAAAATGATTGCTAAATTGCTATCATCTCATGCCACTAATAAACTGGGAGGAGGCAAAAAGCAGCTTTTCTCTCAGATGGACCTTCTGGAAAAATACCTTCTCACAGCTCTTAGTCTTGACAGGTTTCAGAGTATCTACAAGTTCGTGGGTTGTAATCATGCTAATGATCAGCAAGCAGTTATTTCAGACGGCTGATACCAGTCTGTGGCTGATATTATCTGCCAAAACATTAAAATATGCAAAGAAAAACACTGCAGCAGAGTTTTGGTCTTCTCAATATCAAGTAAAGCAATTTTGGGAGTAAGGACAGTTATAATTTTCACTGCCATCAGTAATTATAATAATATTAAGAACAGCAATAATAACAATGATAACCATAACTTTTTCTCCTAAGCTTTTTTGGCAACAAAAATTCTGCCAAATACAAATTTAAATTTTATGGATGATAAGAAAGTCAGCTGTTTCCAGTGACATTTACAAGTTATAACTCAGCTCTGGCAGTCAGGATATGCAGAGTGAGTCAATTCAAAAAGCCCACTCAAACCTCTGTTCCTTTAGAGGCACCTCAGCCACATTCTTGTTTTTCAGAAGTCCTTGTATAAACATTTAAAAACACAAAACAATAAAAAGATAAGAGTCCAGCATGCAAGGCCAACCCTAACAAAGGAGAAGACAAAAGAAAAAAAACAAGATTAAAATAAATGCCTTATGTGCATAATAAATTTCAGTACCATGAGTCACTGGATTGACTCATGAACTATAAATTGACCATGCCCCTTTTAATTGTTCCACATAATGATCTCCTTTCTGAAAAAGAGGAACATCTTTAGCAGACATAGTTGCTACAGCTGGTTGTCTGTTTATCAATAGTGTATGTGTACTGTAGTGCAAGTTATGGAACTTCAGCTGCAGGTTTAGAAAGCAGCATGCAGGATGTAGGACATGGGCAGCTAGATCAGCAAATGCCTTCTATATGTACTTGGCGAATCACCAATAGAAACCACCAAGAAAACAATGCAAATCTATTCCTCACAGTAACATGAAATGTGAAAGCTAAAAAACCAAGATTACAAACCTGTGCAGTATCCAATAAAGTAATCATGTTTAAGCTTCTTTCAACGTTAAAGTTATCTCTCAATTTGCTTTCCTTAGCAATATGTATCACAAAACACTTTACTGATTTTCTACATTTAAGCAGTTCTGGGTTTTTTCCACCTTCAACATTAATTTCCTCTTCCATAAAAACCCTCACACACAACAACTTCTTACTTAAATAAGAACATTAAAAGTGTTTGTAATGGCAAGACTGACGGCTCATTCAGTCTAGCAGTATCTTTTCAACAGTAAGTGTAAAGAATAATTATAGAAAATTCATAAAACATATTACCTCACCCTTAGTGCTCCCTCTTCTCTCCACCTATTTTCAGCTCAGGAGATTTCCTGAGTCTATTGTGGCCTGCCTATTTTGTAACACCCAAGTAGGTATCACTTTCAAGTACTTGTCCAGCATCCCTCTGAGCCCTTGTAAAATTTCTGTATCTGCAACACCATCTGGCAAACAATTTTATGTCTGCTACCCAACGTGTGAAGAACCACTTCCAATACCAACAGTGACACATGACAACATACTAATTTTCCCTCATACACCACAACCTCCACAATACGAGCCAGAAAGTAGATTCTACCAGACAATTAAAAAAAAAAAAGAAAAAAAAACAAGAAAATTCAGATTTAGTTGTGATGATCATCCAACTGTTTCAACAGTAGGGGCATTATACATGCTATATCATTATCTTATATAATATTCTCACAGAGTGACTGGGAAATTAAGTGAAAATTGGTCAGAAAAAATTAAGAAGGTGGTATTAGTGGTCAGTTCTCATGAGTGTTTGTTGCCAAAGAAAAATATCTTGCTATAGTCACTGCACAAGATGAGACATAGCACTTCACAACTAAATCTTTGATGAGAATCCAGGACTACCTCTGAACATTCAACAAAATAAGTTTTTGCCAATGTTGGCAAACACACGGGTGGGGCAAACACACATATCTGACAAGGGAAAGAGAAACCCTCCAAGTTTCACAGACAACAGTGGCTCAACAGCAGCAGCAAAAGGGCTCCCAAACATCACTCTTGGTACCCTCAGGCAGGTAGGATGGAAAAGGCACCCCAGCACCCAGTAGCTGGGGAGCTCTGCCACCACTCTCCATGACACGGCCCTTTGTCTTTCTCACATTGCAGTAAAATTCACTTTTAGTTTACTAAAATGACCAGGTTTTTTCACATCCAGAACCTTTAATAAAGGGAGGGTGGAGGTGAAGGGTTTTACTTTTTGCACAAGTCGATAATACATCTTTAAAATCTTCTATTCTCAAAACTGTTAAATTATTTAAGAAATGTATTTTAAGATTTATGCTACAAACTGACCGTGGAAATAGAGCTATAAGCTCTATTAATCATGTTTCAAGGTGTGAGTGATGTAAGAAACACGATCTTGCAGTTTAGGACAGTAAAATTGTGAAGATTTACGCCTTCCGTTTAAACATCTGGTCTTACCCACTCTTGGTGCCAGAATGGCAGACTGGATGAGCCACTTGTTTATTCCAGTCAGGCACTTCCTTGACTCCTGGACTTTTATGTTAAGACATGATGAACATCTTACTCCCAATGAGAATTTTTATTCTCATGAAGTCAATAGGTCAGAACTTGAAATTTACAGCTTGTGAAAGGGATTCTTCCTTTGAGTTTGTTAAGATTCTAGCGGATCAGTAGGCAAATATAAATACTTAAAACAATTGTACTTTATATACACCATACTTATGCTTCATACATGCGTAGGCATTAATTTAAGGGCCTGTCAGAACACAACTTCTTTAGCAACATCCCACAGAGTGAATCATGAGGGGTCATAAATATCCAAATGGGTTAATCTCACAGAAATACTACAGTGAGCTCTGCCAAAAAAAAAAACCTCCAAAATTTTCAACTCAGTATTACAAACTGTAATTATTACAAAGGATAAAATTAGCTATACTTACTCATTTAAAATTAAAAAAAATATTTAATTCTTTTGAATATATCTGTCAAAAGTCAAGTTTCAAGTTAAGTTAGTATCTGTAGTGGATCACCATAATGTGAATGTATTTCTGTCACTGCCTAGTGAGTTTCAGAACTGTTTCAAAAAATACACACATTCAAAAGTTTAATGATTCTTTTATCAAAAATTAACATTGAAACAATGATGGAAAGCTCTTATTAAGTTTTAAAACAGAAGGGTTACACTGCCTTTTTCTGCTACAGCTACTTTTAAGATTTTCCAGAGGTAGCTACAGTTTGGCTTTGACCCTGCTATTGCAAAGTGCCAGAAATACCAAATTATAGCAGGGGAAATGATGTATGTGCACACATGTATGTGTTTGTCTACAGTCTGCATGAGCAATTGAAAAACATCCAACATATACACACAGAAAACCACATAATTAAAATTACTCTTATGGAGAATAAATTTGTCTTTAAAGTAGAAAATAATGGAAGGACAGCAGACTTCTCAGCACTAAAACATAATGCTTTATTTAATGAGTAATCCCTAGAGCATATGGATTCACCCTGGGCAAGCTCAAGTGCATAGACAGACAATTACAGTGCTTCAGCTGATGTATGATAACTTGTTAAGCTGCTGTAATGCAATGACATTCTTTCATGGGCTTATAGACTGCATTTCTATTATTTTCCTCCATGCCGATATGACTTTTGTCTTCCAAAGATTAAATGGCTAAAAAATATCTGCATGTTCCAAGTTAAAATGCCTGAATCTGAATACAAAAAGCCCTAGAAACTTAAAAACTGGAACCTATGTCTGCAGTCTCTCTGAGTTTGGCAGGTACTGTGTCTGCATACACTCTGCCTTCAGAAAAATGAAAAATAAAATATTAGAAAATTTAAAATGAAGATAGACAAGATTTTGCAATAGAAAAAACACAATACGGTTAAGTTGTATTGCTGCTTAGATGAATAATGGCTGGAAAGCAGACATATTTATATGACCCATTGAATATGATTCCAAAAAAATATTAGTATGTAGATACAGACTACATATTAATAGCAAATGCTGGCAAATGCCTTCAGAGAGTCTCCAAGTTTTGCTTTGGGAGAATGGCAAAAGGAGAAAAGATATTGCTAAAGCTTCTCTTCCCACTTCTTTTACACTGCTGCCTCTTGTCAGAGTGTAGAGTGCAAAGTTCGGAGATCAGTATTTGGCAAACACATAGCTTAGATTATTTAAAAAAAAAAATCTAATAATTTTATCAGGAGTTACAGTGAACATGGAACTGCTCAAAATAATATTAGCTTTGTTTCAGCTGTGTTTTACCAGTTCATCCTGTACACAGAATGTAGATTTCTCTGCTTTGGTCAATCCCTCGAGCTATTAAGCACCTCCTTCGGTGTGGTGACTCTTCACTTCTCAGTGAAATTTGTGAAATCTGAAGGTAGTACTTCAAACTACTCATCAGTCTTCTAGGGGTTTAGACACTGTATAAAAATCTATTTTTTTCTATTCCATATTACTGGATAAGGAAAGTTAAATACAGAGATCAGAGATTATAAACTGTACTGCTTGGTAGTATGTGAACTCTAGAATCTGAGAAATGCCCACTTTTCTGTATTTTTCTCAAGATATTTGATCCAAAATTCTGGCTGTCAACATAAAAGGAGTTTCAAAGTGATTTGTAATGTTCTTATATTCATAATAGTCAAAAGATATAAAAGATGCAAGATTCACAGAAAAGGCACACTCAGATATAAGCATACATAGCACATATAGAAACTACTGTCATTCACAGCACTCAAGTATGAGTTTCCAGCTTACTATGATCTTGTTTCTTGTTTCTTAAATATTCAAAATATAATGCATTTTATAAGTTTTTCTTTTCCTTTTTTTTTTTTTTTTTTTTTTTTTTTTTAATTATTGT
>VXBX01009069.1:993191-1005200 GCA_013400415.1 Scytalopus superciliaris
ACAAAGCAGAAGGTATTAATCAATGGTCATCTATATTTTGGCTGGCATAATTCTGTATTTCACACAAGATATCAAAACATGGTTGAAATATCAAAATTCCTTCAAATACTTATCTCTGTTAATGATAACTACAGCTGCACTCAAAACCTGCTGCCCTTGGTATCACTTACATTCCCACAGGAATATAAATCTCCGGGTTTAAAAAAAGTATTCGTTTCAGGGCTCAGGAGAAACACACAGCTTCATTCTTTTGATGCTGCAATAGTATTATTGAGTTAGCATTCAGAAATAGACTTTCTTTTTTTTTTTTCCCTGAAGCTTATCTAGTCTCAATGTATTAACCTGAAAACAGACCAAAAGAAAACCCAGGAAGAGAGATACAATAAATTCAGGTCTCAAATACAGTCATTTGGGCCACTGAACATCTTCCATGGAAGCAATTTAGTCCAAGACATGGGAATATTGAAAAAGAAACATTATGAAGAGACACTACTGAAAGCTGGTTGCTATCTGTCTGAGATCAAAGAGGATCAAAGCAAATACGAAACTGTCTTGTAGCTGAGGTAATAATGTACTTAGTGATCTGGAAATTAATTGTTTAAAAATACTTATTTCTACCTTTAATTTTAAAAGGTGTGCATTTGAATCCAATGAGTAATCCAACAATGATAATCACAAAATTGTAATATATAATTAAATCTAAAAACAAGATCTATCCTATTCTTGAATCAAAATTATTTCTTTCATCACGGTAATGCCATATTGTTTTTAAAAATCTAGTGACTAGATTTATTTAATTTAAATCATAAGTCCCTGGTTATCACTATAATTTTACTCATAAATAAGTTATCTAATATGCACTGCTGCAGCTGTTTGAAGTGTATTTTCAAAACCAGAGGAAAAAAACTAAGACCCAGAGACACATCACCACCTCTTGCAGAAATGCCACTCATACTATGAATAAAGCATAAGCTTAGAAAAACATCATCACCCAGAAACAAAAAGCATTTGCTGAACCAAATACTTGTGTCTGGAGTTGTGCTCCCAAGCTAATTGGAGGCAGATTCTCTTGCAGTGCCACAGGACTTCGCAGTTGAGAAATCCCTCAGGATGGTCATGTGGAGTTCAGCACGCTGTACAAGGGCAATTGCCAAACTCTGGGGCAGGAGGCATGGCGAGAAATCCCAGAAACCAGGGTAGGAAACAATGCTGTCATCTGTCACGGACAACCTCAGCGGTGTGAGAAAGACAGCATGGACAGGGACCCGGACGAAGCTGCAATGTGCCACTGAAAAGGGCGAGCCCGGGTCTGGAGGATGGCTGGGGCTGGGGCTGAGGAAGAGCTCTAGGGGAGATGAAGGGTAGGGGAGACCAATAAAGGATGATGGCTCCTGAACAAATAAGGCCAGCACCTGTTCCTTCAAGTGGTGCCCCAAACCACTTGGCTGTGGCCATAGTTGGCTGTGTCAAGCTGGGCTGGTGCAAGACTACGCTGGGAAAACCACAGTGACTGCCTCAAATCCGAAGAAGCATTTAGATTACACTGAAATTATTTACTATCCAAACAGCAAAAGTTGCATGGGAACAAGGATACCTGCAGCTGGCAGACTGCCTTATCTAAGGAGACTATCAAGCTCAATCACAGGACACCCAAAACCTCTGTGCTCTTGTTAAGCACCTAATTATAAACTGATGTTTAATTTAGAAAGCAATATAGTTAGCTATGGCTCCCTGGTATATGTGAAGACAGAGAAACAAACAAACAAACAAACAAACAACACAAACAAAAATATCAACTCAACTCTCCAAAAGTCTGTCCTAAAAGCAAGTAATGAACTGACGGGTACATTCACTGAGATCTGGCCCAGCATGATATCCAAGCTGGAGGACAGAAAATTTCAAAACTCTGCAACAATCCTTCTTCTTTCCTGTGTGTCAGACTAACCCCGACCCTGAGTGTATCTTCTAGTTCAGCCTTGTCCAACATATGGTTCCAGGCAGGATGTTGCCTGTAAAATGCTTATGCACTAATTCCACTAATTAGAGCATCCAAAATAAAAGCAGAACTTTCAGAGGGGATCAAAAGGCAATGTTGCCTTTCTGACAGACATGCCATCAGCCACAGCCAAGGCTGGGAACTCCTGTGTCACTGAGGTACTGAGCTAAGGTGTCTTCAGAAAAACCATGTGACCCAACCAGCCAAACTGCAGGCCTTGATTTACCCATCTGAGAGCCCAGTTCAGCCCTGCCGGGTTGGACTTTGCCCAGTCCCACTGCTGAGATGTTGCAGAGCATCCCTGTGAAATGCACCTGCAAAAGGAGGGGTAGGGAGGAACACTTCAGGCTTGGTAAAACAGATTTGATAGAGTTGGAAAAGGGAAAAGGGCTGAGCTGATTACCCTGTGTGAGCTGACTATAGGAACAATACCCAAACAAAAGACAGTCTAACACAACTGTCACAACACAGCCAGTTCTGAAAGGCACTTGACAAGGCAACATCTATTTTAAAAATCCTCAGGATATTAAGTGCATATTTCTGTGTTGTATTAAGAAGACCAACGTCATGAAAACGGCTCAATTTAGCACAAACAATAGGCCAATAAATACAATACTAGTGCTTTAAAATAATTAAATACCCATTTGTTTTTGCATTTATATTGCTTCCAAATACTGGCAGAATTCCTTCAAATAAACAAACAGCTGTTTTTTCGTTTGGGGTTTTTCTTTGGTTTTTGATTTATTTATTTTTTTTTAATTTTTAAAGATTACATGTTGGCAGTAATTTAGGCAAATCTGAACATTTGTTCCATTCATCTGAGGTAAAAAAAAAAACAGAGACACATCTATCACGTTGCATTTTCACTCTTAGAAAGCCAAAACTAGGGCTCTCCAGGGAACAAGAAGTTTAATTATAAACTATCACTGCACAAGATAGATTCTGGGACATATCTCTGGGAACACATTCAATACACTAAGCCAATATAATCTGAATTTTTTTTTTTTTTTAATGCAAGACCATGGTTCTTCTTTTGGTGTAAAAGGAAGAAGTCAGCAAAATGGTGATCAATTACAAAGGAACAAAGTTTGTTGCAAAATAATGTTCATAATACAGTTGGTGATTCTTCAGAAGCACTCACAAGAACAGAAAAACACAAGCAGTGTCATTGATTAGCACTTCATTTGTTTAAATGGTGCCTAAATATATGCTGTGTAATACTGAGAAAATCTGAAGTATAAGTCACAATGCAAAACAGCATTGCCTTTTCTGTACTGTAGTTTCCACTTTCTATAAAACTTTTCATAATTGTTGTATCAATTGTGACAGCAGAAGAATCTTAATGAAAAACAGAATATCCCCTCATGTTGTTTTTTTTTTTCCTTTTCACACTCTTCATCAAGAAAAAGTAGGGAATTTATTCCCGAGTCTCCAGTTTTAAATATTTTTTGATTGCCAGGTTCATTTCTTTCCATGGAAAATTCCCCTAATAGGAATTTTGCTTGTTAATAAATTAAATTTAAATTAAACAAAAAAAAAAAATTGAAAGTAGTTGTAACTATGCTACAACTCAGTGAGGCTATTTAATAAGGCTGCATTTTAGATTTCTGACATGTAACAGAGAAGAAAATGAGTTATGTCAATAACACTGTCACCAAGGTCAAGCCCCCTAGGAATCGCTATGAATTCCTTCTAAAATCCCATGTAGATCTGTAAACTATGATCTTACCCACCACATCGGTGAAGCGTGGAGCTTATTTTAAACAACTGCATCCTGACAGCCTAATTCTGGTTTCACAAAGATGAACTGATCTCTATAAAGGCACAGAGCTGCCTCATCACACACGAGGTGTCTGTCAGGTAAATTGACTCTCCTGGGCAAATTAGCTGCAGAAGTAAACATGAAAGCTTTGTACTGAATCTAATCTAGATAAATAAATTCTGAAGACCCACACATGACATTAAAAGTGGAGACTAATTTATCTTTTCTAAGAAGATACATGTCTACTTACATCAGATATATAAATTGGTATGAATACTGTTACCCATGGTAATACTATTGCCCATGTTCAACATCTTTGAAGGTTTTCAAGCCTCTTGAGATCATGCAATTTCTAAACATAGTAACATGAAAACGCAATTATTTTTCCTCAATAATGATGATCACTTCTACGGAAAAGCTTACAGTTGCAAATAGCAATTATCTAATTACTCATTCTCATTTGCCTTCATCTTTCTTTTCCCAGAAATTAACTTCCTTGTGAATATCTTCATATTTTTAGTGAAAGTAAAGATTTATAATAAAGATACATAATAAAGTCTCCACTGTGGAGCTCTATCAGAGTAATGCAGAGAGGAATCACTAAGGCATACATGGGTACGTGCCCGCTTACTTCACTGAAGTTGCACTAATTAGGTAGAAAAGGATCATGACCATCATGACCCTGGTAATATTGGTGATACTTGTGTTCACTAGTACACAAATATTCAATTTATTGTGTTAATTCCAGTTCTAAGTTCTTTTGACAGAACAATTAATGAGCACATTCATTCAGATAATTTGAATGAAAGTGGAGTTTGTCTTTAATTAATTTAGTGTAAAAATATAGGATTCAGACTCACCTCCATTCAATTTACATACCTGACAATGGAAGCTGGCAGCCTGGTCACTCAAAGGTACATAACAACAGTGAGGTACAGTAACCACCAGAAAGTGAAACCACCCTAAGCTGCTTAGTGCTTTCTCATTACTCTATTTGTTTCAGTTTCTATACAGGACATAAAAATGTAGGTCTGGGCTGGCACTTGTTTAAATATTTGACTACACTCAGACCAAATAAATGCTTCCAAAGCCAAACATTACTTGAACAATTTCTTTTGTTTCTCCAGTATCATTTGCTGAACCATCCTAAACCTCCCTGACATGTCTGAGCATGGTCTTCTGCTGTAGGAGGTAAAGGAATGAACCTTATCCTCCTGCTACTAAGACAGAAGAGTGTATCACTGATGTTAGGCACACATGTCCATACTATGGTAGTATTCTCACTTGAGAGGAAATGAAAGAAAATGACAGTTCACACAACAGGGATTTCATAATAAACGGACTGAGATTACATGTCCAAGAACTCAAAAGCTACAAAAGTTACAGCTGGAATGAACGTGATGGCAAACAATGTGATCCTGCCTCTCACAGTACACCTGTGAAGCACAGGGGAAATATAGGCAATGTTTTACTCATCTCATTTAAAAACAACAGGACATATTTCTCCTTTCTTGGTGTCTTTCTCACTCAGCATCCACCCTCTGCAGGAATGACTCAAGAGTCCTGAGGAACACATGCTTTATGATTGCACGATTGTGTGGTTAAAAAATGTAGCCTAGTGCATGCACACTAGAGAGCGGGAAGGAATGGAAGCATAGACAGCTATCCTTTGGGATGCTGTTAATGAAAGCACTTGTAAGTGATTTCTTGCTTCCAGCGAAGGGGAGCATGGTTGCAAATCACTGAAAGCTGACATGTCTACATATTTACTCATGATTTATTATTACTAATGCAAATAAAAATGGTTTTCTTCAATTATCTATGCAGGTATACCCTCTGTATTCAAGTAGTTAAAAGAAGCTTGATTAATTCTGTATATTATCAAGGGTTCTATCCCTTGCTCCTGTCTTCCAAAGCATTGAAGTGTTCTCAGCAGTGGCTGTCAAAGAACCAGACTAGATTACAGAATTGCCATGTCAAGTACCAGAAGTCTTCTGAAAATGTGGCAGACTATTGCTGTCTTGGAAATACAGGAAACAGGATGGGGAACTTACACAAGACCCAGATTAAAAACTGAAGGTAAAAAAAGAAAAAAATCTAATTTTTTCTTTCTCCCAAGCTTTTTAATTTACAAATTTTATAATTCTGTTCTTTATATATATATATAAATTTGTAAATGTAACTGAAATAAACTGATTCAAGGAACTGAAAACATGTTGCCACTGTTTCTTAAGAGCCCATATTAGTCAAACCAACCCTGACTAGCTTCTGATACTACTTCTGCCACTGAGATTTGGGAAAAGAGCAGAGCAACTTTCTCCTGGAGGGTCCCAGGACGTTTCACTTAATCTTCTGCTTCCCACCCTGGATCTCACTCACATATTTCAGTTTGTCTCCCTGTGTGGCCATACTGGGAGCACTCACAAGCTAAACCCACAGGAAAGGAACAGAGAAGAACAGGAACCGTGCAAGAGCCTGCCTGGACAGATTGAATAATGCTCCCAATTTGTTAAGATGACTGAATTTCCCCAGTGTTATTGTTTTATCATTCTTTTGAAATCATAACTTAATACTTTTATTCTCTGTGAACTAGTATACTAAACACAGTTACTTAATGGTGAAGTATTATAAAAAAATTAATGTAAACATATAATAGTAATGTAAATGTACTGACACATGCTTATGATCATTGTTATAAATGCCTTTTGGGAAAGCCATATCGAATTTTTAACATTTATCTTTAACCACTGCCCAAAATTCAGGGTTCTGTTAAATACATTCAGCCTGAATCTTTATGAGTCTCCATGTGAAGAAAGTATAGGCTTTCAAAACAGACTGAGCCTGGCCATAACACAACAGGATCAGAGACATACTTCTCCCACAAGCGAAAGCGCTTCTAACACCAGGGTGCCAGTCTGTCAGCACTTATCACTCAGTGGGCTACACTATCTTTCCAGCAGATTCCCCTTCCAAACTTATACTTCATCACACTCCTGACCTTGCTGCATGTGGCTCCTTCAGCAGAGTTCAAGTCTGCATCACATAAGACAGGGCGAGTTTATTTACCAATTCTCATTATCATCGCAGAGATTTCTTCATTGTAAGCCAGAAGTATTTACCCTCCAGTTTTTGGGCCTTTCATGGAGGAGGAAAAGATGAAGAAAACCAAGAAAATATCATGCTGCAAATAAAATGAGCAAAGATCTGCTCTTTCATGAGTAAATGATTGCTTCTTTGACTGTTTGGTGAGCAACTTTCCATCCAAAAATGGGATGGAAACTGAGGTGGCCAGACCATTTTGCTCTCCAGCTAATAAAGTGTTTCAGATCAAGAAAAACAGGCAAGGCTGCATCACTCTGGCCTGCCTCGTNTTCCATTTGCTGTTCAAGCCAAGACAAGAAAAGAAACATTTTTAACCTTAAGGATCTGACATAAGCCTACAAAATTAAATAGCCAGGACTGAAGTGAGGCAGGTTTTACAGTTCTTAAGAGGCTGCCTTTTGCTCCTTCCTTAACAGTGCAGTTACAGTCAAGGAAACCTTTGCAGCTGAAAGCAAAGAGGCAAGGGCAGATTCATCTGCCTTTATTTGAACTGAAATCTATGCAGGTCAGGACCACATGGTACTAAATACTCTACAAATAAAGAGCAAGTGTCAATACATTCCCTGATGAGCTTACATCTAGGAAGACAAAACAAACAAAAGATGGGTGAAGGAAAAGCCTGTGTAATTATAGGAATATGGTTCGGTCATCCCTAGAGCAGCTCCGACTTGAGCTTCCAGACCCCAAGTCTAAGTCTGTATCAATAAATAAAATATGCCAGACACTATTTGCAGGCCCTGAGAAAAAGCAGCCTGGCACAGCTTCTGTCCATACAGCTAAACACTCATTCCCTTCAAAACCAAGGGGTCTCATCCATACTGCCTCCTGGGAACCCTCCGCATCCCCACAGCTTATAAGGCAGTTTGGGAATGTGATAGCTGACAAGAGTAAAAACCAATCCAGTGAACACACTAACATCACAGGCCAACAGAGTCTTTTGCCCTTGTCTAACTTGCAAATACAGATGTGACCCATCTGTGTCCTCTGTGATCTGCTTGAGAGTCCTTGCACCCATCAGGGAAATGTGCCACTAACGCCATCAGTCAGTGACAGAGTCAGAAAAGCATCCCATCAAGTTTTGGCACTTAAAAAATACTCCTTTTCATTGTGTAATTCCTGTGGAAAATACAAGATGTGGCAAAACCATGCAAAATGTTCCAACAGTGTGAATGCACATGTCAGAATCAAGCTAAAATGGCATTCAGGTAGAAATTAAAAAGAAAAGGGAATTCTAGGTTTTACTAACATGTGGATAGAGAAAATTAGAGGTGAACTCTTTTGAATTTTATCTCTGTTTTTTTTTTTTAAAAAGGCAGTGCCAGGCTAAGACATCATCTGTTTTTTATGATCATGGAAACTGTTTTCAGAAAAGCTTTGACAAACTTGGAAAGAAACAGCAAACAGCTGATATCCACTACAGTGCACACAAGTCTCCTCCTGCAAGGTGGTGCTGTTTTTAGAGCAGAATTTCACTAACCCCTTCAAGGCTGTTCTTAGTTCACCTTCCATAAGATACTGACCTTGAAAGAGAGGTGATAAAAGCCATGTGGGCAGCACTGTGACAGGGGGACACTACTGATCTCCAGTACTTGTCACAGCCCTCGTGCCACATATCAGCACCTCTTCCCTTCTGCCAGAGGACCTGTTCGTGGAGTCCATCTCAGCTGCAGTCAGCACAGGATGATTTATTATAAACAGCTGATGTTCACTGCTGCTGTGCTTGTTGGAAATGGATCTGCAGGACTGAGGACTGAAAGCACATGATGAAGTGAGAGTGGAAATGGGAAATAAGCTTTTAAGATGGTAGGTTTACAGGCAAAGAAGGATACGTGATGAATCTTTTGTTCTCTTCCACCACATGCTCAGAAACAGGGATTAACAACCAATCACAGTTAAGAAAATAGCAAAACTATTGCTAGCATCCTCTTGTCATATTCAGAACATGGGATGAGTAATTTTTTTTTAATTAAATAGATTCATGTGAAAAAAAACCCTGAAACAAATAAATAGTTGGTATGGATCTTGAAAGAAGGAGTTTCAGGAAATATTTTATGGCAGCCTTTCTGCCATCCAGTTGTTGGTTTTAACAATTCATGAGAGTTGAACTTCTGCAGCTTTCTTGTTTTTCTTCCATTCCAGAAGCCTTGTGGATGTTTCTCTTTTAATTCTGAGCCCACTCATGAGCTGGGAATTCTTTTCCCAACACGTGAGTGTGAATGATATGAATGGAGATTACACAACTGCTTACCTCTTCTCGTGATGCTTACTATTTGCCTAACTCTCCCTGAGAGCAATGAAAGAAGCTTTTCTTTCATTGCTTTATTTGGATCTGTGAGAACCAGACTCAGGATCCCTACAAGTAGCTATAAAGTCTTCTGCAGAATGGAAGGGCTTTGTTTAGTATGAAGAAACTCTGAAATCAGGATCCACCAGTCTGTCTGATACAGCAAGAATTAGGAGTCTCACTTGCACAGTTCTCAGCACTTGCACCTCCAGGGATCCTGGACATCCAAAAAACTAACAAAAATAGATGATGCCACAGAGATGTCTTGCTCTTCCAGCCTGGGTAGAAAGACAGCAGCAAAATGGCCACCGTGGCTCCACCCAAATCATAAAAGATTAATGCAGGTGATATGGAAAGCAGATAAATTAGAAGCCGTGTCTTTGCTTGCCTGTATGTGTATGCTGTGCCTGTAGACACAATTTTGGATTTCATAGGTCAAATACAGCACTTTGAAGTTACATGAAATGCCTTGGTCTGTTCAATCACATTCTCTTTGATTTACTTATTAATGTCATTTTTTATGTGACATAAAAGCACCAGCAAGCTGTTATACTCCCTTCAACAACCACACACCCAGATACTGAACAGCCATGGCAGTGATGATCCTTAATCAAATCCTATGTAGTTTTCCCATACTAAACCCCATATATTCCTGCAGCACTACCACTGAACAATGGGAGATTGGCTCCATCAGCCACCCACATGGAAGACCATTCCAGTCCACCAATAGAAGCTTGAGACTGAAGATGTTACCTCTGTGCCAAGTTTGCAACAGGAAGTTTTCCTAAAGATGAAGGGGAGAGGGAAAAAAAAAAAGAAAAGGAGACTAGCACAGAGGTTATTTGACTGAACTTTCTGGCACTGGAACAGGCTACTGTGTTGACAAGAGATTCACCTCAGCTCACTGCCTCAAAGCACTGCACCCTAAATGAACTAAATATTTTGGTCCAGGGTTTGCTGTCAGAGATGTTGCTTTCCAAGTTCTCACTGTCATTGATATCCCAATGTCTGCAAGAGCAGTTAAAATTAATTAAAGAAATACTTAAATCCTTCATCTTAAAATTAGTTATCTGAAAACTAAGATATCAGTTTATCTAGTTTCCATTTACAGTCATCAAGAAGGCAATTCAGAAACTGATTTCTCCCAGACTCTTGGATGGGAAGCTGAGGAGTCTCCCCCTCTGCTGATTAGACAGAGGAACTATATGGCCATCTTAGTTCAGATATTTAGAGCTTGCCCTTGGAAACCCTTGGTTAGGGTTACCAAATGGACATGAAGCTCCATGGTGTGAGTGATGGGTCAAATAGAAAAGGACTTGTACAAAAGAATCTTTAAAATGAAAGTGGATCAGGGGTCTGAAAATGGTCTCATTTTCTCTTGAAAAGCCTCCGAGAATTTGTGCTACAGAGGTCCAATCCTTTGCCCTCACAAGAAATTTATCCTCAGTGGCCATGGACTTGCCCATTTCCACCTTCCAAAACTCCCCTCATCAAAATCCCGTCAAACTGATTGCAAGGAATGATTATCTACAACTATTCAAAAGCAAATCACTACACCTTCATGACTGCAAGATGAACAAGAACAGCAGCACCTCATTTCTGAGGTACATCTTTGATCTCTAACATACTTGTTAAGTTTTCTCAGGAGTTTCTACTCATGCTCTTTGTACATAGTGTGTGAGGCTCCAGGTGCAGATAAACTTTAGTAATATGGATGATGATAATACTGATAATACACATTTTTGTTGTGTATTGGGCTTACATGCCTCTGTATCGCTTAGTTAAACTGCTTTGCTTAATGTAATCCTACCTGGTGCAGCATGAACAATTAGTGCTGTGTCAAGAGTGAAGAAACTGCTGCAAACACTTGGGCTATTGCAGCTATTGCTGCAGCTGAAATTTCGTCTGATTGCTTCACTTCCAAATTTTTGGTTGATATTTTGCTATTAATCTTGGAAAGACTCCAAAACAAACCTGATAAAGTCCTGAGCATCACAAAAGGTGCGTTCTTCCTCATACTTGTAAATCATTTTTGGCACACTTCCTGATTTTAGTAACTGCAGATTTCCCCCAAGCTCCCTGCACACTGCCCACAGATACAAGGCTTTGTATGATCTGTCATTTAATTCAGAAAACTACAGCAAGTTATTGCATGAAGCCTATGTTAGACAGTAGAGCAATTCAATACTAAAGTGCTGTTTAGGTCTCTGTACGGTTTTCTTGATGGATGTTACACTGCTGATCTATTTTTATGTATTATTTATACTGGGAGAGTGCCTAGAGGCCCCAGTCAGGGGCAGGACCCCATAGTGCAGCACATACTATGAGGATGCAAGAGCCTCTCCTCCTTGCAGCTTATAGTCCAAATACATAATGAATGACACCAGATGGATAAAACATTCAAAGGGAGCAAGCAAGAAGTGAGACAGTTGTTAATAACAGTGACAGGCAGAGCACAACAGCTACTTGGCTATATATAGGCAATGTGGTGTTCCTGTCACTGTTGTCTGTTTTCTCTCTCTCCTCTGTATCACGTTTTACAACCTGCAGTGACCTATGGACAAGCTCTCATAGAGAGTCATCCTCTGCATGTCTGGAGCTCTGAAAACATCTTTCCCTGCCCACATCAGGCACCTAGGTGAAATTCAGAGGATGTAAACCAGAAGAAAGAGGTATGTACTTACAGAGGAAGACTCAGAGCACCTGAGTTAGGGCAGAAAGCAGGTGATGTGAATTTCACAGATTTGAAGTGACTCCTGGGAAGGATTAGGACTTTGAGCTTTGAGGTGTCAAGGAAGCAGGAAGCACAGAGAGAAGCTGATCTCAGTGCAATTCATATAATCTCTTTCTTTATCCCCTTACAGA
>VXBX01009070.1:12360-44902 GCA_013400415.1 Scytalopus superciliaris
ATATTTTTTAAATAAATTAAACTTCAATGCACTTGTGTAAATTAAGTTGCTTTGAGTGACCCAGAAAAATCACTTTTTCATTGTGCCTCCTGCAAAATCAATAACACTTATGGATACCTTGAGAACATTCATCAAAACAATTACATTTTTACACATTTCATGAAAAATGTGGATAGAATTGCTCCTAAGAAATTATGATGGACTACTCTATAAAAGTGTAATAAATTAGAGTTTCCATTTTATTTAGTTCTGACATTAATATGGTTTACCTTGCTCCAGTCAGTCACCATCAGACATATTTTTAGGATCATAACAGTGGTTTTAAGTTAGCAGTGTATATTATAGTATTCCAGATACAGGACCATATTTTAAACTTTCTTTAACAGCTGTGTGAAGATGTCCAACAACTTTACTACATAGAGTTAGTATATTTAGCAAGGAATCTTATTAAAGAATAAAACTGTTCCTTTAGTAATATATGGATTTTTTCCTTATGCCACTTATACACTCAGCAAAATAATTCCCAGTTCTGAAAACTTTTAATACTGTATGGAATAATTTCATTGCAAAACAAAAAATTGTCTAGCAAAGCTTCATTAATGAACCCTATACCAGTTAAAACAGAGTTGTAATTTTGAAAGTCTTCTTTTCCATGATTCTGGTTTTTGCAACAAATTTATGTTTCTTAATCTCATACTTCAGGTATACTCCTGTTTGCAGGTACCAGAATACAATAATTCAAATAAGGAGCAAAAAGAACTTGGCTGATGTGCTTTTTTATGCTTCTGAATAGAAACTAGCCATACCTGGACATAAGAGGAAGAGAAGATTGCACTTCCTTTTTATTGCTACTTAAAAAAAGAGAGAAATTGGGTTTGTGATTTTGTTCTACTTCTGATAGGGTTTCAAGATGAGACCTAATTCAGGTGTAAATTGACTCTGTCTATAGAATACCTTGAGTTGATTTATTTTTCTTTCTCTGTAATGTAGAGATGTCTCTTTTGTCCACTATTTAGGCAACACATTTATCAAAGCAGACGAAAAATATGTTGCAGGAACAGAAAAAATTAATTCTTGTAATTTTCTACTCTTTTTAGAGATTACATTGATTTATATAATTTTGACCTTTCCTATAGAAATTTGATTATTTTTTTTTTTCCATAGGGAATCCAAAATGTTTGGCTTTGTTTGGTTTTTTTGTTTGTTTGTTTTTATTTGTTTGTTTGTTTTTTTTGTTTGGTTGGGGTTTTTTGTTTGTTTGTTTTGGCTTGGTTTTTGCTATGTGTGGTAGATGGAACAGGTGTTTGAGCAGATATTCTAGAAATCTTTCAAGACCAAACATGTTTTAGGTTGTCATTGATTCTGAGGGTCTCTGCTTGATTCCTCAAGGTCACTAAAGCTGGACCTGGGCTTTTTCATTAGCCTGAGGAAGAGAAGGCCTGGGAGCGAACTAGTGTGCAACTCTCAGTATCTATTAGCTGGATAGAGACAGTGTCAGACTCTTCTTGGAGGTGAACAGTGAGACAACATAATGCAATGCTCACAAGTGGTTGCAAGAGAAACCCAAAGATAACAAAAATCCTGAAAATGGGTCATTAAGCACTGGAGCATACTGTTTGGAGAGTGTCAGGGAATATATTCTTGAAGTTTTCAAAACTTATTACCCCTTAGCAAGACAACATAAGTTTTGATCAGTTTCGTTTTAAGTTAAGATTTGAGCAGAGTGAGATGACTTTCAGAAATCCCTTCCAAAACTATTTATTCTTTGAGTCTATGTAAAGATATATTTAGTGAGATATATAGATTTTGCTGAACCTCTGCCTGATTATTTGTTCCTTTCATACAAATAATGTACCACTGTGAAATGCACTGTCTGCATGTAGTGTTCAAATGCTGATTGTTTTCTTACGGTCCCACAAAACTCATGTATGGTTTTAATCACATTGGATTAATTTAGAAATGCCTGGCTCGGTAAATTACTTCTTTAATAGGGATCTGATGAGTAGTTGCAGTCAGTTTTAGTAAACAAATGTAAAAATTTTTCCTGTGAGTTGTGCTTTTGTTGTGACCACTGCAGCTAAAATGCACTGAGTAGTATTTGTGTTTGTGTATTTATCATCAGGTTGAACAATTTAATCTGTACTCAGATCAAAAAATCCATTTTATTTCAAGCCATGTGGAAGGTATCCATTGATCACTGAATTGTTTAGCTTGGAAAAGACCTCTGAGATCATCAAGTCAAACCTTTGACCAATCACTGCCTTGTCAACTAGACCACAGTACTAAGTCCATATCTAGTCATACCTTGAATACCTCCCAGGATGATTACTCCACCACCTCCCTGGGCAGCCTGTACCAATGCCTGACAACCCTTTCCACAGAGAAATTCTTCCTGATGTCCAGCATGGATCTCCACTGGCACAGCTTAAAGCCATGTCCTCTTATTCTGTCACTGGTTGTCTATGAGAAGAGCCCAACCCCCACCTGGCTACAACCTCATTTCAGGTCATTGTAGAGAGTGATAAGGTCTCGCATGAGTCTCCTTTTCTCCAGACTGAACACCTCCAGCTCCCTCAGCCACTCCTTGTAGAACTTCACTACTATGTTGTCCTTCTCTGGACTTGCTCCAGCACCTCTATGTCTTTCTTTGAGTGAAGGGACCCAGAACTGGACACAGTCATTGAATCTGTTTTCTGCACAGGTTCTTGTTCCATTGCAGACAGTGTGTGTAATTTCAAACACCATCCATAATGTTGCTGCTTCCTTTGAGAGCACATGCAGGATCAGTCTTGAAGAAAAAAAACAACACAGAACAAACCATGCCTTGCCAATCCTGCCTGAGGAGACTTTCCACTGTGCCTTTTGCAACCGGACTTGCCTGTCTCACATTGGCCTTTTTAGCCACCAGCGCGCCCGTAGCAAATGTGGGTAGAGCCCTTCTCAAATCTTCGTTCATGAAACCTAGCGTTGATGATAATGATATTTTTGTATTTTTGCCTCATGCTTCGTGTATAACAATATTACAATAGCAGCAGTAATTGTGAACTGAGTGTGCTAAGTACTATCTATTTTGCAATTTGATACGTCTCACACATACCTTTATCTAATATCATATTTTTACTACTGCTGATGGCAAATTAAAAGAAGATCCCTCTAACCACATACAAAATGTGATTAGAGGGGTCTTCTCTTCATTCGTCATCAGAAGTAGTGGTCTGGTGTAAGAGCATTCTGACACTTAAAAGTGTAGTCTGGAAGTGTGGTGTTGAGGGAGATAAAAAAGGAATTCAGCCACAGTGAGCCATAAATTGGATCACTTAGTGTAGTCATTATCTCACAAGTCTCACAATGGTTCATTGAAATTCCCACCTGTTGCCACCATCAGCTGCAGAAACTCTTATCCAATGCAAGTGTTATACCAATTCTTTCCACCTTTCACCAGGATTGTGTTTTGACAACTGGATTTACTTCCAGCAGCTTGTCAAAACTGAGATGATATGCAGAGAATACTTATTTTATTGATTTTGTAGCTTTAGGATACTGCCACTGCTTTCTGTTTTCAAAGCAGGGGAGAAACTAAAAGCTCTTGTTTTAAGATATACAGAAAAATAAAATGAAGGTTTAAAACAATGGGTAATTTTTAAAACTTCTTTTTCTATCTTCTCATAAAGGTGTTTTGAATGTTTTCTACAGTTGGGTTGTAGACTCAATTATTTTAGGACCATTTTGCGCAGTATTTTTAGAAATAAGCTGCAAGTTTACACATTTAGTTTTGTTTGGTTTGATTTGTTTGTTGTTATGAGTTTGATGTTTTTACTTTGGTTTGTTTTGCTGGTGGTTGGTTGTTTTTGTTTTTGTTTTGTTTTTTTTTTAAATGTGACCTGCACATGCCAGGTAAAGATAATATTAAATATTCGTATTTTATTTGCCATGTTCCAGTTATCTGGCATCAGCCTGTCAGGAGTAATCTTATTATCTCTGGGCTTTTGTCTGAACACTGTGCTTCATACTTTGCCAGTTAAGTCTGACTCAAATTTATTCTCCTGTTGTTCTCAGTATTAACTGAGCTACTGACAGAAATCTTTGCTGGTTATTTTCTAACATCATGTTTTCATTAATTCTCTCTTGCTTCCTTGCAGGCAGGCTGACAAGAATACATAGATCAGAAAGCCTGCTAGTATAACCTCTTAGTTATCAAATCCCACAGTCTCACTCCTTTATGTACTTTCCAATTGCAGTGAAATAAAATATAAAATAAAACAAATAAATAAAATAAAAATTAAAAAATCCACTTATTAATTTCTTCATTTTTTACATTGGTATTAAAGGGAATAGAGAGTAACTTCCTGTTTAAATATTTCATGCATATGCACTTTCCAGAATCAATGAAGAGAAATGAATGGTGTATATGGCACTACACAAAACAGAAAACAGGAAAAAAAGCTGTTCTTTTCCTTTATCAATTGTGATTGGTCAGAGTTGTTTAAATCTATGTCCTTTGTAATCTTTTAGAAAAACTTGGATAGCATTCAGCGTGATTTGTTTATGATTTTTGTATGGCACATTCTAGTGGAGTATCCTTTCCCCATGCCTTCAAAACTTGCAGGTTGGCAATCTCAGACAAATATTTTTATCAGAGAAATGACACACTTAGTGCAGTCATTCATTCCCAACAGTGCTTGATGCCAGACAGAGCACTCTCAAGGCTTCTCAACAGAACAGGTAAAATTCTGTCTTATATTCAGTGGATTTGGAAAAGATATGAGGGAGAAAAGCTTGAGACATGCAAGCTGTAATTTTGAAGGTGGGAGTAGGTGTAACTTCAGCTCTGAACATGACAGGGATATTGTGGGCCTCAGTGGGGCACAGGTATGTTATTCAGCATTCTCTAACCATAGTTATCACAGGTATTGAATCCTAACTTTGCTGAAACATTGCTCTATTGTTAGTCCATGCTACCTTTGGGTTTACTGTGGGGCTGGACAGGGAGGGAAGGTGTCAGCTGATGCTGGGAAGGACAGACTCCTTTCTCCAGTGGCAGCAAGGTTGTCACTATAAATGCAGCCCAAAGAAGACTGAGATGAACTGTTCTGTTAACCAGATGGGGATTTTTTCTGAGGTGGCTTAGGATCAGAAAGGTTTGACTTTCCTTTTAATCTAAGGATTTTAATAATATGTGGAACCTGACAAGTATTAATTTATTTCTTTTTTTTTGGGGGGGATATCCATAGGATAAAGACATTGAAACAGTAGTTTAATCAGTCTACAAATTTCTAAGTGTCTGTGCAGTATCTACTTTCCTTTTCCAACACTGCAGTTATTGGGAGCTAAAATCCCAAAGATTTCTGGCATCCCAAACTCTTTTTCCAGTTTCCTTTTCTTAACCCTTATTCATTTATCTTAACTCATTTCTCCCAACTCTTTAATATCCTGTTTTGCCATTCTTCTAACCTGTGTCTTATGCTATATATCACTGATGACAGAAACAAGCTCTGTGCAGAGCAAGGTCCTGGAAATGCTTGAATTTCTGGAGAAATAACTAAAGGGAAAAATGTTGAACAGACATAGACATGTGTCAGCTGGAAAGCTTGTTCCTGTTCAAGGCAAACATTTTTGTACTGATTTGCTTTTATGTGCATGTTTCCTTGTTGTTGAACTCAGAACAAGACTGTTTTGAGCCTCGATCTATACATGAACTGTGAGTTACAGCTTGGCTGCCTCTGCACAGAAAGTCTTCAGGGAAATCTTCCAGTACTTTCATGGTCATCTGAAACCAACTCTTTTGTTTCTTCACCATCATTTGTGTAGCTCTTCCCATCAGGTGAGCAGCCCTCCCTAAAGACAATTGGAATCAGTGTTTTGGTTTTTTTTTTCCTTCTCTTTTTGTTGTTGTTTTCATTTTCAAATCAGTATTAGCAATCAGAGCATTTACTTTGTCATTAAACAGGACAATTTCTTTTTTGCAAGACCTCTTCAGTCTCTCCTCTGAGTGATTCACTGTCCAGCTAAGATATTATTAAGGCTATGAGCCCAAACAACATGGGCAGTGAGAATGGAATTGATATATTTATTTTAAACTTATGAATGTCATTATACTTCTTTCTGCAGGAATCCTTCATCAGGAAGAATTTCTCCATGGAAAGGGTTGTTAAGCAGTAGAAAGGGCTGCTCAGGAAGGTGATGGAGTCACCAACCCTGGAGGTGCTCAAGAAATGACTGAACATGCCATGGTCTAATTGACAAGGTGGAGATCGATCAAAGGTTGGACTCGATGTTTTCCAACATAAATGATTCTGTGATTCTGTGATTAACTGAGTTTCATTATGTGAGTGCCAGTGTGTGCATTCGTGTAAGAAATAAATTGTTATTTATGTATAACAATTTTGAATTCATCATTCAAAATAACTGTAGAGAAAAAACATTTTGGAACCTTTTGTTACTTCACAACAGCAGCTTAATTGTACATGTATCTTCAAAGTTTGCTGCTTCATAACCTTTTCAACAGGCTGGGGGCTAATTAATTCTTAAGGAACAGTTCTTAAGATCATAGTTGAAGGTGATCTGTCTTTTCTTGTACCTCAAACTGACTTGTGGTATTATGAAACACTGTATCTGGTTCTTAATAGTCATGTCACACTGTATTGTTATACAATACTATCTTGAAAAGATTGATGTAATGATTTATCCCATGTCATATCTTGATGTGTCAGTCAAGGAAATAGAGCATATACAGATGGATCGTATCTGCAAAAATGGTTTGTATATGTGGAGTTTTTAGAAAAAAAATCATGGAAAGCACAGAGCATGAGAAAAACTACTTGATTACTAAGTTATTATATTTAGAATTATGTGTTAGACTGCCCTATATCTTTGATAAGAGATGGTAAACTTGTTTTAGAAAGGGTAGTGGGGTATATATGACAAATAAATAATGCTTGATGTAGCAAGACTTATTAGGGATCCATTTTGAGCAATGCACAACAGGAATCTTCTTTTGGTAATGTTTGAAGCCCTAATGGAGTCTAACATTTTATAATGTAAGAAATAAATGCAGCTGGTGGTGGAGACCATTCAAATTGAAGCTGCTTTTTGGTATATTTCTTCTTGTTTAGTATTCCTGGTGTCAATACCAAAAAATATTCACATAGAAATTGGGGGCAAAGCCTGAAAGCTTTTTTTAAATATTTCATCTACAAGATGAGCAGCGGGCAAAGTTAACTGGGCACAAACCAATTAAAACCACCTGTTAGATCAGAGCTACTTTAAATGTATAAACTTTTTTTTTTTTTTTTTTTTTTGTGGCTAATAGATCATAAATATTTCGGCCCATTTATATGGCTAAAGCCCTATTTCTTCAATGTCCCCAAGTATGTGCATAATGAACACTGAAGGCGTTGTTGGAAAGGACAGTTGGCATCTCATGGATTTGTCTTTGTCTCCTGAGCTGAAAGATTTTGTGGTAAATGTTCAGTCATAGAATCAGAGAACCACAGAATGGTTTGGGTTGGAAGGGACCTTAAAGATCATCTTGCTTGTACCTCCTTGCCATAGTCAGGAACACCTTCCACAAGACCAGGTTGCTCAGAGCCCCATCCAGCCTGGCCTTGAACAGTGGTGATATAGGTTTGCTTACAGTGTTTGATGGTGTCCGTTACCTCCAGCTCCATTAAGAGCTTTTGAGATCTGAAGAAGCAATAACTACTTAAAGCAAATATGTAAAATTGTATTTTACACAAGAATGGCTGTAAGACAGTAAAGTTGCAATTAGCTGCTAACTTTAATGCCATGTCCTAGAGTTTTGGAGGACTTTGCTCAGAATGAATTCTTATTTCTGTATTCTTCTACCATTTCTTCTAGTTACACTTTAGTTTTTTCTGTCATATTACTGCACTTCCTAGAGTATTATAATAACTGCTTGTGTTCAAGGTAAACATATGCTCAATTGTATATTTTTTTAGAAGATATTCTGAAGAAAAGAATGTCTGAAGGTGAGAAGGTTGAGGGATCTCCTGGTTAATAAGCAAATCTATTAATTATTTTAATTACATCACAGTAATTTATAAGGAGCTGATTATAAATGTCTTATATTACAGTTAAAATTACTGAATTAAGAAGAGGAAATCTCTCTTTATATTTTAGTCTTTTCTAAGAAAACAAACTGTCATTGATAACAAGGGGGAAACTTGCACATAAGAGGGTATCTTGTGTACAACTACAGAAATAATGTGTCAATAGTACATTTTTCATATGTTTTGTCCCCTTTATTATCCTACCCTGAATTTTATGCGTATGACATAATTAGACAAGTACCCTTGTTTTTATATTCTATTTTACATCAAATGTTGATCCATTTCTTTTACTGAAAAAAACCAAAGAAATAGAATCAATCTTTTAGAACATCTTGGCTACAGTGACAAATGTACTTTTGAAATACCTCAAGCTTTTTAATTTGTTAATAATAAGTAAAAGTCACTGTGGTTAGTAACTTGAAGAAAAAGCACATGTCCTTTCCCTGTCCTTTTACACCTGTAGCTTCTAAATCTTCTGACTCTGGTCAGAAATTGTTAAACAAACATACTGTTTAATTTAGAAAACACCCACTTTTCGTGATTAATTGACTCTTCCTCTGGCAGGTACAGAGTTAGACGTACATTTACCCTATACTAAGGTGTCCTTTTCAGGATGACCAAAGAATGGAGGTTTTTGTTTTTAGTATCTTAAAGTCAAAATGCCTTCAAAAAAGACAATGGTCAGCAGATAATAATGAGAACAAAGGCCTAACAAAGTAATAAAGTACTAAATTAAACTAACACAAACTTAAATAAATAAGAACTATTGTCCACTGTACTCACCCAGTTCTTCAGAAAACAATAACAGGTGGACAGCAATGTAGAAAGCTTTCTGTGTACCTTCTGCCCCCCATCTCCCTCCTTTGCTTCACTGCTCCAAGAATAAACAAAAAACAAAAACCAGCTTTCCCTCAGTTAACTGTTGAAGAACAAACACCTTTGTATTTGGAACCATTGATGTTATTGTATTGGTTCACCTATTCATAAACTAGAATTTTTACATCAGTTTTTCACTATTGAGATAATTTGTAGTTAGGATTTAAACTGTCTAGAGTATCTGGGTTTTAAGTATGTTTTTATCACTTAAATATTTGCTTTTTTTATAGGTACTCATGCCCAATCTTATGGAAGTATTGTTCAATTATTCTTGAACATGTTTCCAAACTAAATTGACCTAGAAAACACAAACCCAGAACTTGAAAATGTGTCTTGGATGAACTGTCCTTGTACCTACAAGTTGCATGGGCTCCAGTTCTCCTTTGGGAAGGATCTATGGAGTGTCTACAAGCTGATGGGCAGGTTTACATGAAATGGTCATATTTCTAGCAACTGCTAATTTTCTGATGGTTAACTCTGAATATCTCTATCTTGTTACAGTACTCCATGCAAGGTCAAATCTCAGGAGTTGGGTAGTAGAATAGATTTGTGATCAAGTGGCTCTGTACACATTTAGTTTTTATTTCAAGATATGCAGGTTTACAAATGCTGAATATTAGGCTAAAATTAATTTGGATTCTTACAAAATATGTGTGATCTATTCCATAAAAATGGATTTATCAGTCATGTATGTTGAAAAATCTTGAAATCTCAGGGATCTACCTGAACAGATTATGAACAGAATAAAACCTTTGTTGTTTTTTTTTTAAATTTTGTTCAGCATCAAAATGAGGATGTTAAACATGAAGTAACTTCAAAAATTGACGTAACAGTCATACTGCTTTGTTCTAGCTTTCTTATATTTTCAAGGAATAACCATATAAATCTTAACTTTTTTACCACCTACTGTGGCACATCAAGTTTGTAATATCAAAACCTAAAAGTGATTATCTTTATGTGATTTAATGTTTCCCTTTGTCTATTTGGAATGGTTTTGATAATGGAATTTATGAACTTCATTGTCTCTTGAGACTCCTACTAGGATAAGTCTTATTGCCAGCTAACTAAATCTTGTACTCTATCCTACAAACTGTTGTGTGATCTAGTATTTTTTTTAAAACAAAGATCTCAAAAAAATTTGCTTTTGTAATTCTGTTAGCACTGAATTACACTTTCCTGGCCTTTACCTCAACAGATGCAAAGTTTCAAGCTCCCTCTGTTAGCCTTTTTTGACTTTGTACTCAAATACAAATCTGTCACAGAAACAAATAACAAGTAATAAACATCTACAAATTTTCGACCTGGTTTGGTTTTGGTTGTGTTGGGTTTTGTTTTATTTTCAATTTTCCTGCAGCAGATGTCAGTTTTGCTTTTGATGACAGAAAAGTAAACAGTGTGGAAAGCTGATGTTTCATAACTTATGGACAATTGCTATACTTTGTCACTTTTCCTTGAAATACCTTTTGTCAACTAATCCATTTAGAGTTTTGGCAATTTGAAACTACAAGAGAAAACCTAGAAAATAATACTTAGATGTCTTCCACTGTTTTTTCTAGCAAAACATGGGTGCTAAGTCCTGATTATGTCAGTGAGGATGAAAGAGTCCCCGCACTTTCAGATTTGCACTTTGGGTGCAAAAGTGAACCTTCAGCAGCTCTATGTTTCCTAGAAGCTTATGTCATCATCTAGATATTCAACTGATTAAAAAATCCCACAAAACACCCAAAACAGGAAGCTACAAAGGATAAGGTTTATGAGGACCTTGTGACAGAAGGGTTCTTTCAGCAAGATTGTCAGCATGGATGGTGGAGAACTAAAAAAAAAAAACCTGTTAGCCATACAGTGAAAGCAGTTCAACTTAAGCTCAGAGTTAGTTTCAAAATCAAAAAAGGTTGTAATGTAATTATTATGTTCATTATTGTCATAGTCAAGTTAAACACCTAATAGGAAGAGAAAGGATTTTTTTTTCTCTTATTTTCTTTTATTAAATGGATTATATTCAAGAACAATAATATAATATCTAACTTTATATGCATAAAGAGGAATAGTATACAAAGGCAAGGGTTGTAGCAATGTGGTCATAAAGGCCCAAAAAGCTTGTTGCCTCCAGTCAGGTTAGTTAAACTCAAAACTTTATTGCCCAACTAATGAAAAATGTGTAAATATTACAAAATGGTGTGCTTGTGGGTGACCACAACAATTTAGATTGTATTGTTATGGATGCAAATGTATCATCACTGGAAAGTAAGGAATAGTGACTTAACATATGCAGTATGTCCAGAGCAAGAAACAGATGTTATAGCTCATTAATGACAATTAGTCTTTAAATTTGATGTTTGATTGCGTAAATGGAAGGTACTATTTTGTAATTGGTTTGATTGCAAAGAAAGTATTTTGGAAGGAAGGTATTGATATATTAGGCCACTTACTGCTTTTACATAACTCATTTCAGTGAGTAGATCATTGGAGTTTAGAGCAGAATTTGCCTCTGTAACTGGGACTAAAATATGCTTTGATTCTGTACAGTTTAGGGTCTCTAATATTTGAAAATACCTGATGTTCAGAGGGTGACAATGCTTTTATTAAATTTGGCAGACTAATTTATCCTACTCGAAGTCAAGTACATCAGAAAATTAAGTTTCCTCACCTCTCTGACATCAACAGTTGCATTAGCTGGTTGGTTGTTGCAGCTGCTGTGAAACCCCTTGCAAAAAAAAAGGGCAGTAAAATATCTGCTGTTTACAAGTTCAAAGTATTTGTCATTCTAATATGTGGAATTATAGCTTTTCTCTGCAAGTTTGCAAAAAAGAATTAAATGAAGCTAAATGCAAACTGTAACAATTACAGTTCCATTATGAAATTATTTGGGATAGTAATTTTTATGCTCCTCTGAATTAGGAAGAGCAAATTGGATCTCTGCCTCCCTAAAGTAGGAAACTCTACCGAAGAGGCAGTCATATATATGTGACCACAACTATATATGATATATAGGCTTGTATTCTACCTCTGAAAATTTATAAATCCATCATAACTACACTATGATTGCAACCACAAATGTTTAGTGGCTTTCATGTTTTAAATTTAATTGCAGAAAAAAATCTGATCTTAAACTATTTGTGCATAAATTTATTAGACTCTTTGCAAATTTAGAACATGCTTGCACTTTCAAAGTCAAAGATTTTTGTCACTAATTAGAAGATTTTATANTGTAATATGAATGTCAGGTCAAGGAAATAGGCAATTGCATGAGAGCTCTGAATTCTCACAACCTTTTTGTTTTAGGAAACCTACTCGATGAGTAGAATAAAGAGGCAACAAGTAGGTGAAGATACACAAGATTTGCCTGTGGGTTTCCAGTATGTTTTTTAGATGATATTCTTACATTTTTAATGTGATCTGACTAAAATACTAGCGAGCTTGTCTCCTGTGTTGTGTTAAATATAGCCTGAAACCTTTCTGCTAAGATCTTGAAGCCATATGGTCTTGTTAGTATTTAAATAAAAGACTTCACAAGAAAACTCAGATGCAACAACATAAGGCTGTTTCAACTTCCTTCCCTTCTGTTTTTCTCAAATTAATCCTTATTTTGAACAAAGGCACTGGCAGTACTTCTTTCAATAATATTCCAATAAAGTTTCAAATCATTTGAGACCTAGACCTGCAGTAGAGCAGTTTGTAATCTTAATGTTATTTCTTCCTCTCTTGAAGTGTGACTGATTTTAATAGAATGGTGGTATTTTCTTGATCCTGTGAATTTTTGTTTGTTTGCAAAAGACCTTAAATCCATATTGAGGATTTCTACATATAGGTGTCTACCAAATGTTTAACCTTTCTGAGAAAGATGATGTTCTTTGGCAAAATGTTTGCCTGAACATCAAACAGGAGACAACAGACAGAGGAAAAACTTGCATGAATTAGGTAGAAGTTGTAATAATTTTCTGTATAACTAGGTAAAATATATTTCTAATTAACAGCTCACCTTTGGTAAATGATTAATAATTTCCTATTAATATTTAAAAGATGGAAACTGGCTTCAACTAAATCCTGATTCTCAACAAATTCTGTATTTGGTAGCATAGGTTTTATTATTTTTCTAAACACTGTGATATAATGAACAAACTATATCAAAAAGACCATAAATTATTGGGAAAGGGGAGTGGGAAAAAAAGACAGTTTTGTCACCTTTATAGATGTAAAATCTGTATCAATCTTCTTTTGTTGGTGTTTACTGGTGAAAGACTAGTTTGAATGACACCTGTCTTTGAGGATTTGAGGTTTGGCCTGAGTATCACCTGTGATACCAAAAATAAACTGTGTATGTGGTTAGAGTAAAACTTCCAAATCACCTATCTCCTGTAGGTTCCTTTGAAATGTAGGTGAGGATTTTGCTTTTTCAGTATCTACAGAGATATTAAAAAACTGGATTTGTTTGTTTGCTTTAAAACTTGAAAAAATTATCTGTTAGTGGAAATTATCAAAGAAATATTAGGATTATGTAAGGGTTTAATATTTTGCATTTCAGAAACCATTAGTGATTTCAATCAAACATTAAAGATTTCAGGGCATTGAAAGGAAGCTGCAGGAGGTTTTTTGAGTCTCCAGTTTAAAGATTTCAGATTCTTGTATGCTGATTATATTAAATACCTTAATCCTGTCTTAAAATAGAAACGTGTTTTTCAATCATATTGTAATTAGATTAACTGACACTGCTTTTTTTTCTCTGCCAATTTTGAATGAAAATAAAAGGCATTAACTGTGATCACTGAGATTTATCCTGAATATTTGCACACTGTGCAGTGAATTGAAAAATCACTGGACTTCTAAGAGATCCATTTAAATGAGTCACTCAATTTCTGAACTAGGTAAGATTAATCTATTTCCCCAAAAGTCAAACTTTCAATCTATCTGTCTCACTTTAATTGCCTATAGGAGGTTAGATTCTTCTAAAATATCTACATGAACAGAAGTCTACAAACGAATAAAAGCATTCTATGTGTTTGCTTTTATCACCTGTTACAGGTACTATTTGCTGCCTCTTTACTAGTAGCCACAGTTATTTAATTTATTGAAAGTATTTTTAAAACAACTTGAAAGGGAAGAGAGTAGTGTCTTTACATTTTCTTAGAAGGGCTAAAAGACAGAACGAAAATTTACAGTAGCTGGAGGACATACCAATACAGGGAACAGAGGAAAGAAATTACATAACAGAGATGGGAACTGTGTTCTGGGCTACAAAGACGGTGAAGAGCCTTGAGCAGAAGCTGTATGAGGAGTGACTGAGAGAACTTGGTGTGTTCAGTCTGGAGAGGAGATTGAGGGGAGACCTCATTGCAGTTACAACTTCCTCACAAGGGGAAGAGGAGGGGCAGGTACTGATCTCTGCTCTGTGGTGACCAGTGACAGGACCCAAGGGAATGGCCTGAAGTTGTGTCAGGGGAGGTTTAGGTTGGATATTCGAAAAAGATTCTTCCCCCAGATAGTGTTTGGGCACTAGAACAGGCTGCCCAGGGAAGTGGTCACAGCACCAAGGCTGACAGAGCTCAAGAAGAGTTTGGACAAAACTCTCAGGCACATTCTGTGACTCTTGGGAATAGTCCTGCACAGGGTTAAGGGTTGGTCTCAATGGTCCTTGTGGGTCCCTTCCATATTCTATTCTATTCTATTCTATTCTATTCTATTCTATTCTATTCNTTTTCTTTTTTATTCTATTCTATTCTATTCTATTCTATTCTATTCTATTCTATTCTATTCTAAAAAGTATAGTATGTTGACCATGGTCAGCTGCCGACCCAGCTGCTCTCTTGTTCCCTATGTTCAGTAGAACAGAAGAGATTAAGATGGAAAAGTTTGTGGGCAGAGATAAAGAGGGAGATCACTTACCAGTTTGAATCAAGGGCAAAACAGATTCAACTTGGGGAAGAGTAGTTTAATTTACTGCCAATTAAAGCAGATTTCGATGGTGAGAAACAAAGACAAAATATAAACCAACTTTTCATTACTCTCTCCTTTTTCCAGGTCCATCTTCAGGCCCTCATTCCCAACTCTTCTACCTCCTTCCCTTCAGCAGTGGAGGGGAATAAGGAATGAGGAGGATGTCATCAGATCACAGAAGGTTTTCTCTGCCATTTCTTCCTCTTCACACTCTTCCCTTCTCTAGCATGAATCTTTCCCATGCAGTTTCCCTCAGGAAATATCCACCTTCACGAGTGTGGTGTCCTCACTGCACTGTAGATACTTCCTCCAGCCTTCACTTCTCCAGGGGTTGCAAGGCAATACGTGCTCCTCCTTGACCTCTCTGGGGCCTGCAGGGGGAACTCTGCTATGACACTTGAATCACTTCTTCTCCTTCCTTTTCTGTCACCTATTTTTTTTTTTTTCACAATAAGCAAATAATTTCATTATTTTATTTCATGATAAATTAGGAGAAACAGACATACCATGAAATTTATCTTTCCATATCAGAAATTTCGTTCTGGAATATTCCCCAGAGACATATCTGTATGGAAGTTTAAAATGCACAAAATCACAAAAATTATAATAACAGCACCAAGGGAAAATAATTTATAATTTCTTTAGATAATTCCTTTATTTAGGGATCCCGACATTTTTGGCACCACTGTTGGCTATCCAAACATATTTCCAGAAGTCGTTTTTCTGAGAGAGCTCTGGCAAAGATAGAAAGTGAAAAAGTAAAGCCTTGTCTATCAATTATGACATTTCATTTCATGTGATTACTTTTTTAAATGCCATCTTTCCATAAAAGGAATTTCCCAATTTCTATTTGTGTCATGTCTACATTGTTTTTGAAAGACATCCTCTCATCTTGTATAATTTTTGCAAGGATGATTGGCAGGAAGGCCAGGATATGCCCCCAGTGGTCACTGACCTCTGCATGAGTGATAAGGATTGGCAAGTCAGCACACTGCCAGCAGAGATCTTGGGAGAAATGTAAAGACAAAGTGGGCAAGTTAGGAAACATCCTTTGAAATTTCTCATCTTACTCTCTTCTCTTTGGAACACAAGCACCAACTTAGTTGCAGTGTTTTCACTTTTTAGGGTATCCTCTTCTGCCCTCCCTTGGCCCCTCTGGGGGAATGGTGTTTGGTACTCTCTCCAGCTGTCTCCATTCTTCACAACTAGAGCCTGACAAAAGCAGTGCACATTTCTGAGGCTTCTACAATTTTCTGAGGTGACTATTCTTTCTACTCTTTCTCAATACAGGCATGTAAGCAAGAATTTGAACCCAGTATTTAATTAAGTCTTGTGCACGAGGTTAATTTTCTATTAGGTAAGCATTTTCCCAGTTCTGAGGAGTTTGAATTGTATAAGCAACAAGACTTGTCAAATGATACTCTCTTTTATCTTCCCACCAATCATTAAAAAGAACACTAAATAAAACCAAGTAACTATTAAAAGAGTGAACAGATAGCTACATCCCAGTTAACAATGTTTACTCGATTCCTGCTTCTGATATTTAAAGTGTCTTAGAACCGGTTTGTGTATCTAAGTAAGGTATACAGTTCTACTGTGTCTGCCTTTAATTTATGTCTTTCTAATAATTGAGTCCTCAAAAAAAAAAATCATTTGGTGATGTTATAATTTTTAGGGATTTAATCTTGAGACACTGTAATTATGCTCCTTTTAAGTATTAAAGTGAGTAAGAATTAACAATAGTAAACAGTGAAAAAAATCTATACATAAGTAAGAAAAAAGGAAGCAATAAGTATAATAATATCTCATTCTCAGTTTGAAAAATAGAAAGGACACGGTATACCTTCAAAAGAAGAAAAAGAAAAAGGACAAAAAGGACTTGAGATAATTTTAAACTTCAAGATGAGCTTTTTAGCAGCCGTAGTTCCTTTGCCCACATTACTTACTTTGCTAATGTCAGTATCTGTGTCTGCCTCTGGATCTCTGGATCACATTCCACAATGCATTTCCCTTTTTCTTCTATGTCTGCAAGTGACAATAGTACTCTTCAGAAAACTGTATCATGTCCTCACATTGAAGGCTCTTTAGTTGCTTTTATAGAATTCCCATTTGCAGTATCTGAGATGTTAAAATCATGGTGACTTTGGACATTCTTTTCAAAACTGAATACCTGTCAGAACACAAACAGAGGAAAATTGATGAAACAATATCAATCAAAAAAAGTGTGTGTTTTTCTTATTTTGCTTTTACTAGTATTCCACAGTAGTGAAATTCTTTTAAATCTAAACTTAGTGTCTTTATTCTTCTTTCTAACTAAGGTGTTTTAAGTCTCTTCACATTGTTTTTTGTCTACAGGACATATTATATTGCAACTTCTTGAGTAGCGCAGACCTTCACCCAGTTAATGATTTACTTTTGGCACTTTGTTTCCATTGTCAAGAGTTAATTTCCTCTGCTTCTGTGTCTGGGGCACACATTGGAGTCTCAACTGGCTGTAGTGTCAGCTACTAATTCTTAGATCCGAGACTTTCATTTGAAATATACTATTTTTTCTCTAACTTCAAAATAACAAATTAAAAAAAAATCAACAATATAACTAGCATCAAAATCATATATGAGAGAAAATTTTGGGGATGAGTGGTAAGCCAGATTTTGACTTTTGGTTGGCACATAAAGTATGGATCGAGTTATCCTTTTCAGTCAAGGGGCCTGAGTGCCAAATGTCCACAAAGATGCCAAGCTCAACATTGTCAGAGAGACACGTATTCTGGGTATAGTCACACCTATTCTGGGTAGTGGGGCTTCATGCCTATTTGTTTTGCATTTCAATGTAGGAGCCAATGTGGCCTTCACCAAAAGATAACTATACTTACTGATATGATATAAGGTCTATTTGGCCTGCTTATCCTGCTGCAATCCATTCCTCTGCCATGTCCTTAACATGAGGATGGAAAAAAATTGCCCAAAATATGTTGTCCACTGGAAACTGTAGAACAAATCACATTTGGTTACATGTGTCTAAGGTGATTCAAACCTATGGGGATTCAATCATTCACTGAAATGTTAAAATGACATTTATGATAATGGGGGAACCTATAATAATGTATCCATTGGAAACTAGTAGCAATTGAATTTAAAAATATTGGGTCACACTGACACTTTGTTCAAATGATAGTTTTTTGTATTGCGTGGGAAAAGGACAGAGCAATTTATGTTCTTATGATTAACAAAAAAAACTTAATTATAGGGACAAAAATAAAGAGTTTTTCAACTTTAAACATAAGGGCTTTTTTCTATCTTTTTTTACAAGATCACTAATTTTCGTAAATGTTATTACAGTGACATTGATGGGTACGGGAATTTTCTCCTAGTAGTAGAAAATGGGACAAGATTATTAAGATATATGCTAAACAGAAGCAAGCCATAATTTTTGAGGAAAAAAACACGTACTATATGTCGACATTCAAAATAAATGTGCAGAGCTTCCAATTCTGTAGTGCTGTGTGGCAAATACTTTTAGAACATTAGGTTCCAACTTCCCACAGTCTGATTCATTGCCTTAATTTTAGCTTTAAACTCAACGCTGAAAATTTTCAGATTCTTTTCTCACAGGAGTTTTCAAAAGTATTAATTAAAATATAATAAAATGAAGTGAGCGGTTGAATGGTTTTCTGAACTAGTTTCAATTTTCCTACAGAGAGAAGCCTGGCAGGATGCACATGGTGCATTCCAGGGGAGCAGCAGCAATGTAGGAGAGCTCTGCAGACAGTGCTAATCTGTTTAGCTCCAGGAAGCTGTACATCAGGAGTTATGTCACTGAAGAAATCTGCCAAAATGCTGATTGCTTCTTGCGAGACAAGGGAGTCAAAATTAATGCAAAAACTTTTCACAAGAAACTTAGCACTGTGGGGTGTAAAACCAAGAGAGCCCATTCCATACTATGCTATCTAGTCCCCTGTGGTGAGGAAGGAGAGTCCAACCCTCTGGTGCCTCTTACTCTGCTCCAAAGGAGCTCTCCCTCCATGTCCAGTTCAAGATTCTAAAATATCCTTTGTGCTGCATAATGCAGAATGTGCTATTAGATACATACTCTCTCCAACAGTTTTCCAAACTACTAAAGGTATGGCGCTGCTCATTCAGCATGGCAGCAGATCTTGCTCTCAATGAAATAGTGGGAGTTGTAGATATTTAATTTTGTGGCCACAAGGGCACTGTCAAACCTGCATCACTGCACTGAACAGTTCCCCCTGCTCCAGCGCCCTCTGCCCAGGAGCCCCATTGCAGGTCTGGCCCCTTTAGCAACTCTGCTCTTGCTGTTCCCTGTCATGTAAGACTTCGAAAAGGTGTCAGGTTTTTCTCTGGAATCATGACTGCAGATGTCCAAATTTCTCATGAATCTTGTTTCTCAAAGAAACAAATATGCCATTTATATCGGCATATCTCTATGGAAAGCAGGAAAGTTATGCATTATTTAACCCAAGCAAGGATCTGGCCTGCTACTGTAGGTCTCATTCAAGCAACCACTTTTTTTTTTCAGAATTTATAGTAACAAAGAGTTACATTTCTCAGATCAGAAGATGGAAATACCTTGGATAACTGCTTAAAACATATGGAAAGTTAAACTGCATGAATGTAAGGATCAAGCTTACTCATTACCCTGTTTCTGGGTATGCACTATAGATGCTTAGGAAAATAAATTTATTTAGACTGTGAGATTTTAATTACTTTTATCTTTGCAAATTATTTCAGTTTCTGACAAGACTCAGGGTCAAAATTCTATCAATTATCTCAACAAAACCAAAATAAAAATAATAGAGCTTTATATTTTCTGGTTTTAATTAAAAAGTGGACAGAAAAGGGCAAAGATGATCAAAAGGATTTACGAAAATTTATGGAATAGTCCTCAGTGAATTTTTCTCACTCTGTTTTGAACATACTTATGTTTCTAGTTTTCACATCCTATTATAACAAGTTTGACAGATTACCTATGTGGTGCCTGGGGAAAAGTATTGTTCTTGCTGGTAGTTTTAATTTATTGTCTGACTGTTTAACTGTGTGTCCTCTACCCCCTGCATTGGGAGCCAGTTCATTAGAAACAGTTCCTTACAGTTCTTCATGGCATTTGTGATTCTTTCTGCAGAGAAAATATTTTGGACATGTACTGAATTTCTTTCTGCATGTCTTGCTTATTTGTTTGTTTGTTTTTAGATTCTCAATTCCCTGTGTGCCATTAAGATTTAAATCATTGTTCTGAGAACTATCCCTAAACTATTTTTTAAAAAGAACATGATAAAATGTGAATTTTCTCTGAGAAGTCAAAATGTCTACTTTTTTTGCCAATTGGTTAAAATTTTGCTTTTTTCCCCTCTAGGTTGAGTTGTGCCTGTCTCCATTATTGCCTGCAAAATTGCACTAATGGTATTAAGGTATTCACTTGAAGAATATTACATTAGTGAGCTGCTTTTTGCTGACGATGCCACCCTCGTTGCTCACCCAGAAGCAGCTCTGCAGCGCTTAACATCCTGCTTTGCAGAGGCTGCTGAGCTTTTTGGGCTGGAAGTCAGCTTGAGGAAGACAGAAGTCCTCTATCAATCTGCACCTCAGGAAGTCTTTCACCATCCCCACATCACCATAGGTGAATCAGAACTTAAGTCAGTCCAGCAGTTCACCTCTCTGGAAAGCATCATTTCCTCAGATGCTAAGATTGACAGAGATAGATAACATGTTAGCAAAGGCATACAGAGCTTTTGGAAAACTCCATAGAAGGGTCTGGCGCAATAAACACCTGAAGAAAAGTACAAAGATCAAGGTCTACAAAGCCATTGTACTGTCCACTCTTCTTTATGGCTCTGAATCCTGGGTTATCTATTGTCACCACCTGCGACTCCTCGAGCGCTTCCATCAGCGCTGCCTCCGTACAATACTAAACATCCACTGGACAGACTACGTGACTAATGTGTCTGTTCTGGAGCAGGCAGAGGTCACCAGCATTGAGGCCATGCTGCTGAGAACGCAGCTGCGCTGGGCAGGGCACGTCTCCAGGATGGAGGATCACCGCCTCCCTAAGTTTGTGCTCTATGGTGAGCTTGCCACTGTCTGCCGCAAGAGAGGAGCCCCGAAGAGGAGATACAAGGACTCGCTCAAACAACACCTCAGCCTTGGCCATATTGACCACCATCAATGGTCCTCTCTGGCCTCCAATCGGGAGGCATGGAGGCACACCATCTATAATGCTGCTGCTTCCTTTGAGAGAGCATGCAGGATCAGTCCCAAAATAAAATGACAATGCAGAAAGAACCATGTCTCGCCAATACAGCCTGTGGAGACTTTCCACTGTGCCTTTTGTGACCAGACTTGCGTATCACACAATGGCCTTTTTAGCCACCAACGCACTTGTAGCAAGCGTGGGTAGAGCCCTTCTCAAATCTTCGTTTGTGAAGCCTAGCCATGATGATTACATTAGTATGTGATGCAATGAGGTATATTCTTTTATCCTATATGCTTAATTTTTCTCCTTTTTTATATTATTATTATTCCCTAATCTTGGAGCTCTGGTGATTTCTCCCTCTAGCTGTTAAAACATTTGAGATTTTTACATTATAGTTCTGGTATATTTTCAATAAAGCTCTGAAGAAAAACAAGAGGTCCTTCAGCAAGGCTGTCTCTTTTCAGGTGACAAAGTGGTGGTAAAAAACATTGTCCATGTTTATAGAGGTATTTAAGGTACCAAATTGCATGTTTGATAAGTTTTTGGTGTGTTTTGGCTTGGTTTGGTTTTTTTCTTTTTGAAGGTGCTGAGTTTCACCTCAGCTCAGGAATAGATTCTGAATACAAAAATAGCATCTGGGAGGTAAGGTGCCTAAGCAAGCTCAGATAGCCAGAGAATAATGCTAGAACTTCTTTTCAATACTTTTGATTTGCTGCATAGAAATCTTACTGTAATCTGAGCTACTCTTGTCTTAAGTTGCTTTTAAAATTCCTAACAAAGAAACATCGCTGTATTCCAGTTGCTTTTCAACTGTATCATTAACAGTATGCATTCTTTAAAAATAAGTTTATTTAGATTTATATAATTATTAATTAATTCTGCTCTCTCATTAATATTTCTATTACTTTCTTTTAGAAGCTTAGATTTACTTAAGACAAACTAAGCCTTCCAACATTCTGGAACAGTAGAGACCAACCTTAAAAATATATTCTGCACCTTGCCTTGATTTCCTTTTAACAGTTTCAAAAGAAAATATATAACCTGGAGAAGTTATCCATGTGCTGAATTGCTTTAGGAGATTCTCTTTTATCACTTAAAGTACTCGGTGAATTTTCCTTCATGGTGCAGTTAAGAACTATAGCACAGAATTCTGAGTCATCTTTGAAGATAATTTCTCATTTCCTGTCTCATGAGAGGAGGAATGACTGTTTCTTTGACCCATACTTGGTATGTGTGAAGTGTCATCATAATAGAGTTTGCAGAGGGTGTTCTGTTTTTTTAAAATGGACGTGTAACAATGTCAGTAGTGATATCCAAAATAGCAGGTGCTTTCATAATATCCACTTTATTCTAGTAAGCCAAATGTAAATGAACATAATGGAAATATCCTCATTTGGAGACAGCAATATGGAAGAAACCTCATTTCCAACAGTGGAATGACTTTTTTTTGTCTTTTCTATCTTTAACTTGACAGTATTGATAGATACTTTTAACATCTCGCTTCTTTCATGGTTTAGGATAATGAACACGATTCTCCTTTTTGTGAATGGAGAGTAATCATTCACTCTTTCATCTTCTTTACCCTGTTTTTGCACTTCCCCCTCTCTTCCTTGCCCCCTCTGATCTTCTTATTATCAGAAAAAATAATCCCTTGGCAATAAAGTACACAACTATTATTTTCTTCCTCTCCAATAGAAATTGTTTGTCTGAAAGAAGTCTTTCTTAGACAGTGACATCCTTAACTGACCTTTTGTCCTGCTTTTAGCTGCGATAGAATAAATTTCCTACTTGCCAGCTTAAACCACCACAGCGTTACATTACTATTTATTATTACCACTTGCTTCTGTCTGGCTTGCTGCAGCTATTTGTACATCCCAAAAAGATTTTCTTTGCTTTCTTATAGTTGTGAACGAAAACAGCCTATGTGTGATATAAGAAAAGTGTGGAAGGAGGAAATCTGTTCATGCCTTTCTGGTTATTAGAGAAAAGTCAGGGAGGCTGTGCTGGTTTTGGCTGAGGTAGAGTTAATTTACTTTATAGGAGCTAAATGAGCTGTGCTTTGGATTTGTGCTGGAAGCAGTGTTGATGATACAGAGATGTCTTTGTTATTGCTGAGCAGTTTTTGTACAGCATCAAGGCCTTTTCTGCCTCACACTACTGCACCAGAGAGTGAGTTGGGGGTGCACAAGGACTTGGGAGGGGGGAAGGGGAGACACACAGCCAGGACAAGTGGCCCCAACTGACGAAAGTGTCATGCTCAGCAATAAAATAGGGGGCAGAAATTCAACTGGGCATTGGTTGGTTGGTGGTGTACAATTGTTTTCATTTGCATCACTTACCCGTCTTTGTGGTTTTTTTCCCCCTCTCTCTCTTTGCTATTTTCCTTTTCATTGCAATTTATTTTTACCATCCCTCTTATTACTATTAATCAATGACCTGGATGAGGAGACAGAGGATGCCCTCAGCAAGTTTGCTGAGGATACACAACTGGGAGAAGTGGCTTCTACAGCAGAAGGCTGTGCTGCTGTTCAGCCAGACATGGGCAGGCTGGAGAGGTGGGCAGGGAGGAAACTAATAGAGTGCAACACAGGCAAGTGTGGGATCCTGCATGTGGAGAGAGATAAACCCATGCACCAGTACAAGCTGGGGGCTGACCTTCTGGAAATCGGCTCTGCAGAGAGGGACCTGAGGGTCCTGGTGGACAAGATGTCTATGAGCCAAAAACATCAGTGGGTTCCTGTGGTACATTAGAAAGAATTCGGCCATCAGGTCAAGGGAGGCTATCCTCCTCTGCTCTGTCCTGGTGAGACACATCTGGAGCGCTGTGTCTGGTTCTGAGCTCCTCAGTTCAAGAAAAGAAGGAACTACTAGAGAGGATCCAGTGGAGTGCTACAAAGGTGACTAGGGGACTGGAGCACCTCTCTCATGAGGAAAGGCTGAGGGAGCTGGGCCTGCTTAGTCTGGAGAAGAGACGACTGAGAGCCAATCTTATTAATGTCTACAAATATTGTCAATGCCCACAAATATTACAAAACTTACAAAAAACCCCTTTGCCTTAAGGATGAATGTCAAGGGTTGGGGCCAGACCCTTTTCAGTGCTGCCCAGGGACAGGAAAAAGGACAAGCGGCACAGACTAAAACACAAGAAAACTCCATACAAATATGAGGAAGAACATCTTTACTTTGGGGATGACAAAACACTGGAACAGGCTGCCCAGGGATGTCATGGAGTCTTTTTCTCTGGAGATATTCCAAACCCAACTGGACATGATCCTGTGCAACCTGCTCTAGGTGAACCTGCCTTGTAGTGGGTTGAACTAGATGACCTCCAGAGGTCTCTTCCAACCCCAGCCATTCTGTCATTCTGTGATATATATATATTTTCAGTTATTAAACTGTTCTTATTTCAAGCCACGAGTTTTCTCACTTTCACCGTTCTCGTTCTCTTCCTCTCATCTGCTAAGGGGGGAAGTAAATGAGTGGCGGTGTGGTTCTTAGCTGCTGGCTGGGGCTAAACCACAACAGAAGCTGTAGATCATAAACAAGCTTTTCCTTAGAAAAAGAAGATTTAGTTGCACAAATGGAAAAAAAAAACTCTTGTGGGTAGAAGATGAGAATGCAAATGGTAGATGAGGTGATAAAGTAGGGCACAGGAGAGATTAAAAAGTTTAGTTGTCTTCAGTAGATAGCAAATTCTTAAAATATCTCCATTTCTTGCAAAAAAACCCCAAAACAACCAAACAAAAAAACCCCAAACCACAAAACCAACCCTATCAAACTCCTAGCAGTCTTTTTCAGTTGACAACATTAATTCCTCTCATCTATGTGTTTAAAATATTCTAAATAAGAAAGGAAATAGAGGAGAAGTTTAAAAAGAAAGAAACTTCTGCCAAAAAAATTCTGTAGTATGTCTTCGTAACTTAATTATTATTTCTTCTGTTTATTACTTGCTCTCACACTCTCAAAAAACACAGCTATTTTAAGGTTTATTAGTTACTCTTGATATAAGGGCACAACACATTTCCAGTGTATTTTTTTCCTTGTTTTGATCACCAAAAGTTGGCATTTGCAGCTGTTCTGACACTTCCCTAGAGCATTCTGAAGAAAAACCTAACAATGCCATGCTCAGGAACAGACTGCCACAAGGGCAAAGTCCTGGTGTCAACTCTCTACTAATTAGGTAAATGTACACTAGAGGTTACATTTAGACTATCCATTTACATCAGTATCTCAGATTTAATGGTATAGGCACTGTGTCTCATAGCTACTTCGGAGGCAATTATTTTGACAATTATTAGGAGAAGTTATAAATAATTCAGAGCATAATAATGCAAAATAAATCCATTAAGACAAAAGCCCCAGGGCAGAAAGCCTGGCTCTCATAAAGACATGAACAAAACACTTTTCCTGGAGACTAAGTTTCCTACCGTGTGACTCTGTGTAAGTAGAATGACCAAAACAATTTACAGAATTTGTAACATTATAACTCTAACATTGTAAATCCCATGCTTAACACTTACCTAATGCAAAAAAGGGAACTGTGATTCCACCAAAAGAAAATAATATGAATATTTTATTGAAAAATGACAGGTAATGGTGACAATGTTTCCAAGTCAAGGCTGAAGTCTCAACAAAGACTCAACAAATGGCTGAAGGAGGCCTGGGTTGCCCTCAGCACACAGGTGTTCAGGGTGCTGGCAGCAGGATGGTCCAGAGTCCTCAGTCTGCTCTGAGACCTGCAGTAGACAGTGACAGCTTCCTGGATATGTGTGGAGAGATCATTTAAGTATATTTTCATCTAGCTTTAGGCTGTTGATTTTTAAATCCTCAAATAAAGATAATGAAGCTCAGGAGGAAAAGCAACTCCTGCAAAGCAACCACCTGAATACTGAATTGTTCTCTTTTAAAGCCTTTTATGTGGTGATTGAGTCAGGCTCTGTTTAGTTCATAAGTTGAAAGGATTCACTATAAAACAGGAGAGCTGTGCAGAGCACACCACACTATTCTAGATGGACTCCGATTTCCTAATAATGTAGGGCATGCTTGTTTACATGTTTTAAGAAGTTTATATTTGGTACAATAAGGTTGACTAATACACTCAAAACACATTTTAATTCTTTGAAAAATAGTCTGATTAGTTTAATAGCCAGTGCTTAATGGTATGTATAAGATGCACAGTTGCTTCGATGATACCTGCAAAATCTTTGGAGACAAAATATTATCATATGTCAATTTTGAATTTCCTATTTTTATGAATAAGCTTGTGCTGTTGCAATCTATCTCTGCATCTTGGATCTTATCCAAAGGCTGTCCAAACTCCACTGCTGTTACCTATATGTCCTATCACAGGATAAAATAGATGGACATGTACAGATACTGATAAATATGTGGCATTTTTCCATTAAAATTTTGTATCAGAGAGATTATTCATCAAAGGCTGGCAAGGCATGGTTTCTAAAAAAATTAAACTAACCCACTAAAACAATTTATGCTGCTTTAAGATATATATTCTGGCATATTTCTAGAGAAATATTAAAAAGGCTGATTCTATTACAATTTTTTCAATTTTGAAAATAGATGAGGAGTTGTGAAGAAATCTTGATTAAGGATTATTAATAGTAGTATTTAGTTGTACATGTGAATGTGGTTGTTGATTGTACTGTTTGACTTTCTGATCCCTAATACCCATCATCAATTCTGCATTCTGAATGTTAAATATCAGATAAATCATTTGCTCCTTTCTAACATAAAAAGATGAAAATGAATATTTTTAAATTGTGTGTCACCAACAGTAAAAAAGATGTGTATCTTTGCTCATTACTGCTACTATTTAACACTTCATAACTGGCCACTTTCTTTTCAGTGTATCTCCAGACAGAGGAAGGACAAGAAGATGTCTGAGTACAGCCAGATGGCTTTCCCAAAAACAAATTGTGTCTGGGTAATCCAGTTGCTGTTTTAAAGAGATGATTAGTTTTGTGGACAAGAGCAGAGTGGTGTATGTTGTATGTCTTGACTTTGGCAAGACTATCCACAGGGTCTCCCACAATATTCTTATTGCCAAATTGAAGATTCTGGTTAAGGGGACAGTCAGGTGGGTGGAAAAGTGACTGGACCATCATGTTTAAAGGGCTAGGTCACTGGCACAAAATCCAGCTTTTGACAAGGGGTGTCCCTGAGATGTTCATATAGGAGGCAGCAGCTTAATGTCTTTATTAATGACCTAGATGATGGAACAGAGTGCCCCCTCAGCAAGTCTGTGAACTGTGCCAAGTAGAGGGGCAGGACTTCTGCTCAGAGCAGGTTTGAGAGGCTGGAGAAATGGGTTGGGGAAAACCCCATGAACCTGAACAAAGCAAAGGTGAAGTCTTGCAGATGGGATGAATTAAATTCATATAACAGTAGGATCAGGGTGCCAAAAATGTACTGTATCAAATTTTGTGCTTCTCATTATAAGACAGACAGAGACATACTGGAACAAGTCATTTGGAGGACCACTAAGATTGTCAGAGGGATAGAGAATGTGGCACACGTGGACAGGCTGAAACAGTTGAGTTTGTCCATTCTCAATTGAAGACAAAGGATGGGGAGGACCTAATTGTGCCTACTGGAAAGACAGAAGGCTAATTCAGACTCTTCTACCAGAAATTTTAATTGAATATGAGTAAAAATTTGGTCACCTTGAGGGTGTCAAGAGTGAGTTGTTCAGAGAGGCTGTGAGATCTCTATTCTTCAAGATTTTTAAAATTTGCTTGGTCATTGGAAGAGACAAAATCTGAAAGGCCCCTTTAAGCCTACTGTTTAGACCTCTTTAGACCATTTATTCCGTGATTGTACATTCCAGAAGGCAGAATTCTGAAAAGCATGAGAGTTCTTTTCCTCTATCTTAGCTTCATTAACAATATGAAACAGATGAGACACCAAAAATTCTTAATGTCAAACTTAATGTCTGTGTTCATCTCTCTGCTGACCTCAGAAAGTCTTATTACTTGGCAGGCATCTGAAAAGGATAGCTCATTTACTCTATTGCAATATCACCTACTACAACACTAAAAGATAAGAAGCTGTACTTTACTTCACAAATGATAAATTATGTACTGTTTCCTAATCTGTTTTTATAGTTTATTTGTCAAAAAGTTTGTCCAAATTCCTGTAGATATCATTCTTTGCTATTCATACCTGGAACACTTACACGTGATAGTCCTCAAAACTGTATTCTTTAATCCTTTCTTATACACAACAGGAATTTTCTTTGGCAATGCTAAGAATCCTGATTTTGGAAGCCGCATTAATTAACACTTATCAGTTTAGCAAGAGTAGTTTGTTATATGTGCTGCTATTAAGTTGCCAATGATAATTAAAAATTAAGAGTTTAAGTTGTCCTATAAAGCCTAAACTTTTGCAATTTGTACATGTAGAAACTTGCATTTTCTTGTGACTATTGTAATACAGTTAATACAACAGTTAGCAGTCTACATTCAATTCTTTTTAAGACAAATTTGTTCCCTCTTTGCAGAAAGGAACACTGAAAAATAAACAAAGTAATCTTGTACTCCTTAAAAATATCTGTATTCTAACAAATATCTGGATAAATGGTCAAAGATCCATTAAAATTAACAGGATTCATCTAATGGCCATTTGTTTATTTAGAATGGAATTAATCCAAATTAAACTTGAGTATGGAGAGATTTTAAAAGGAAAGAAAATATCTAAATGTCTAATTTAATCCTTGGAGGGTATGAATTATATGTACTTCATTGTTACATAGGCAAAATACTCAGATGCTACTAAATTTAAGGCACTTCAGATTTTATTTCTTTGGATTCAAATATTCTATTTTGGTTGGGAAATAGAAGTCTTTCAACTGTCCAGCTGATCTCAGAAGGTTAGTTTAGAAGCATCAAAAAAATGCTTTTACTTAAATTCATGTTCTGTGCTTATTCAACCTGTTCTTGAACACTTGTTCATCCTCAGGCTCATAAAACTTTCCTGTAGGAACACTTTCTCAGTTGGTGGGCTTAGGAAATGAAAAAAATACCTTTATAACTTCAGGGAAAACCAATCCATGGACTAGGAAGGAAGAACCTACAAAGAACTGGTATTTTCAAAGCAAAAGAAAAAAGAAGAGACATTTAAAAGAACTTCTTAATGATAAAAAGAAAAACTAATTCCATATTCCTGCCATATCCATATAGGTTCTTTTGCCCTTCTGAATAAGTTTTACAATAAGACTGTTTGGGGCCTTTCTCTCAAATAGAAAGTGATTAGGGCTACAGTTTTGAATTGTTTCACAAAAAGCTCTGAATTAAATAAATTTGTTGAATGGGTTTAAGTGGGGTGTGTGTATATATATCCTTTTATAGCCTCATGAAATTTTATAGCTGCATGTTCCTCTGATGCTGAGATAGGCTTATTTATGTATAGCATGTTGCTTGTTCTTAATCCTATTGTGGAAATGGTGAATCACTTAATTTACATAGGCATGCAATGATGAACTTGACCTCAGCAATTATTTTCTTTCCTAACTAGAGATTAATTAAGTCAAGAGAGACTTTTCCATTAACATAAATAGGTGCTGGACTTTGAGACCCGAGGAAAGCTTTCTATTTGATATAGGATTTATACCACTATAAATCTGGAAAAAACAAAGTGAATGTATATCATATGCATTCATAACAATAACTTCAAATAAAGCTTGATGCATTACTTTATTTATTGCTGCTGATAAAGTATTTCAGCAAGAAACTGGCATTTATTTGCATGTTTCTTAGCAGCATGAGCAAGTTCCAAAATTATGGATTAAAATTCATGTCAACCTGTATTCATGCATTGCAAAAGATTAAGGGGAAAACATATTCAAATTTGGCTAGACTAGGTCAAGTAGTGAACTAAGAGTGTGTAAAGTCATTTGCAATGCTAGTGATGAATAGGTATTGGAAGCTGAGAACGCTCTTCAGTCAGCTATGGTCGCAAAATTTGGGTTTGCATTTCTGATTTAAAATTTTCCATATTTGTTGATATCTAAAATGGTAAAATTGAATATTATGCTAGGAAGGATCTTGTCATTGCCTAGTTTGAATTTTCATTTATTCTGAAGTGGTATTTGATTTCCACAATAAAACTTACGAGAACACTAACTTCTTAGTAATTACAGTGAAAGACACAAGGTGACTTCTTTTCCAGTGATGTAAATGCATGTGGGATCATTTTTATGGTGCTGAGGGCTACTTGAAGTCTCTCTGGTCTGTGTTAATACAGCTGATGTTGCTCTGAGTGAGTCAAATGTGCCCCAGCTTCAGAATGTTGGTCCTGACCTTCCCATAGAAAATATACTACAAGCCTTTCCATGCTCTCAACTGTGTATCTCAGGAACTGCAGAAACACCATGTTCTCTCCCCTGTTCTATGTAGGGCATGTCATCATGGAGCTGTTTTATATGGAGGTTCATCTCCACACAATTTTGGGCTGTGGTACTGGGCCCTTTCCAGCCACCATTCCTATCCAGTTTGCCCTCCTTCAGTGCATCATAAAATGCTCAGGCTTCTGGATTTGCTGTAGTTTCTACTCATGACCTCACTGTGACATCTCTCAGGCAATGTGATGTCCACTCTATTTCCCCACCTTGTGGCTATGAGGTTGATGCTCAGGACCACGATGAAAACTGTGTGTTTCTTGGGGAAGACACTGCATTATAAATGCGGTATCCCATGGGATCTGGTGCTGAACATCAGTTGCGAGAAAGTCCTTCTCCCTGGGCACCACTTCCATGACCTCTGTACTTATGGAGAAGGGAGTCTTCGTTGTTCCCTTGAGCTTTACTATCTCTGACTGTCATCAGTTGGTTCTGCGGTCTTCAAGTCCATGTGGCAGACAGAGAAGTGATAGCAAGGTTGTGGATCTAAAATTAGTGTCAGAAATATTTATTAGGGCTCTAATTCCTTTTGTTTATTGCAGTCCTCCAAAGTGTGTAGAAGCATTTGCTGCACTTTGAATCTTTTCAGAGTGCTCTGCCAGTGCACCACCAGCAGCAGCTGTCATTCCTGTCTGTGAACCACCATGGACACAAGACACCAACTATATCCTTTGAATATGTCTGTCCTTCATGGGAAATCCAAAAGAGCATTTTGTTCATGACCACGAGTGTCTATTTGCATGGGGATACTCTGCCATGTGGAAGTGCCACTTCTCAGTTACAGTGGCTTTCTTCTGTTGGTCCCTTCAGGATCTCACTGAAAATTGAATTAAGTTGTGTGTCCGTAATCATGCCACACTGTCTCAAAAGGCACCCTTGGTGTGTGATTTTCTGCAGTGTCATAAATTCCTTGTGCAAGGATACCAGTGAGAAATTTCAAAATTATGTACCTTTTTTTTTTCTTCTTTTTCCCCCCACTGAATTAAACTTTCCAGCTCTCCTTCTATTTGTCAGAATTAATTCACTCTAGGCAATCTTTCATTTAAAATAAATGGTCCTAATATTTTCCTATCCTATGAGACATTTTCAGTGATTTCTAAGGTTAAGCCTTACAAGAGTGAGCATTCTGCCCCAGTCTATATATGTAAATATGTGAAATACTGAGATACTTGGCAACTTAAATAACCAGTCCTGTTCTGGCTAAGCTATGAGACCTGAAAAGCAAAGAAACACTTCATCCTAACCTTTGTCATTGCCCTGTATATTGTGAATCAGTTTTAGGAAATTATCACATTAAATCACTGTACTTTTATCAAGTTGTATTTCTTTAAGTGCTTATAAAATGTATGATTTTTAAAAGAGCTCATTGCCAACTGCAATTTAAAATTAATATTATAAAACTATAGGAAAGTATTGACAATGAGCAGGAAAAAAAACCCAAAATATTTGGAAGGTTTAAAAATTAAAATAATGCAATTTTACTTCATAAATTCTATGTAATAAAAAGCTACTCTTGTGGCATCAAAACTATTCAATTAAATTAAAAAAAAAGATATAATTGATATGTTAGAGCTAAAGGGAATTTTATATCTTTATGATCTTCTAAAAAATTCCAGTAAAATGGCTAGGAAAAACTCTGAAATTTTGGTTTAAAGTAGCTGTTAACAGTAACAGACACAGAATTGCAAGGTAAACAGACACCTGACAGGGATTCCATTTGTTTCATTTTCTGGTCTGTGTGCCTCTATACTTCAGGAACAGTGAATTTCACAGCAGAATCAAATCATACATCTTTCACTCTTAATGACCCCAGAAAATAGCATTTTTAAATGAAATTGACAATTTCGATGGACAGCTTCTAATTTCATAACATATTGTATCAAGTAGCTTTTTATCTGCTTTTTTTAAAATTAGATTTCTTAAATTAGTAACATATGAAAAATAAACCAAAGAAGATACTAAAGAATATACTTATGGTTGACTGAAGGATGAAAAACTCCACATCCAGTCTTTATGAGAAGACTTGAACTTAAAAAAAAAAAAAAA
>VXBX01009070.1:44952-60294 GCA_013400415.1 Scytalopus superciliaris
AAAAAGGTAGAAGAACACCTCAAAAGTAGCAGCAAGCACAGCAAACAGCCAGGCCAGTTTATGTGACAGACAGAATGAAGCCCTGGATTAAGAAAATATGAATACAAAATAATGCCAGTACATATATGTAATATTCAGATGCTTGAATATTTTCCAGTGACATATGGAAGTTTTTAAATAATTATTTTGTGAAAATTCTAAATTTACCTTGTGAACATGTACTTTCTGAAAAATCTGAAAATGAAGAATGTTTTAAAATTATTAAATTTCTGTCTTATTCAGTATTAACATGAATAAGCAATTTGTGCCAGGGAAGGTTTAGACTGGATATTAGGAAAAATTCATACACCAAAAGGGTTGTCAAGCACTGGAAAGGCTGCTCACAGAAGTGATGAAGTCACCATTCCTGGAGGTATTTAAAAGGCATGTAGATGTGGCACTGAGGGACATGGTTTAGGGTGGCCTTGCAGTGCTTGGAGAATGGTTCGACTGACAATCTTAGAGGTCTATGGTTGTATAATTTTATGATTCTGAAGTATCTGGTCTCTGCCCATCTGTGAACTCCAGAGTTCACAGAGTGAGTTGTTCTCCTGATCTGCCTTTCTCAGACTCCATTCCCTGATTCACTTTTGCATTTACAAAAGAAACTAACAAACTGAAAAAAAAACCCAAAACCAAAAAACCCAACCCAACACCAACCAAAACAAGAAACAAAACAAAACAAAGAAAAGAAAACGTCTATAATAGTATATTATTAATGTGCTACTTGTGTGAAATCTTTGCCGATATATCACTTCAGTGCTTATGCTAAACTGAAGTTGAATCTCAACATCTGGTCTAGCAATATCCAATGCTTTATGCTGTTTAGGTTATTGATTTTCAGGACCTGCATTAAATGCTTCCACATGGCTTTTATTGTTGTTATTATATGACATCCCACACTGTTATTTTTTTCATTCAAGTTTGTTTGCTATTAGGAAGAGCTTTTCTTTTTTTATTCTGTGATCTCTTTGCCACACATTCAACTAAACTTTAATTCTATATATGTTTATTTCCTTCATTTTGTAAGTCAACTTCAGTGAATACTTGTTAGGCGATTAAGTAATTCCCATTAAAAGTGGGAATAGAAAATGTTGAGTTTAATGTAATGAAATTTTTAATGAGTAGTGCCTGTTGTCTCCATAAAATATTTATTGTTTGCATGGCTAAAAAGAAAAGGCTTCAAACTATTTTTTTTTTTTTTCAGAATAAATGCATTTTGAATTCTATACACTTTTAAAGGAATTCTAATTCAGTATCCTATATGTAGGTTTGGGGTGTTTCTTCCTCGAGCTAGCTTCCCAACCTGGATAACATATCCTACAGTGTATAATTCTGATAATTTCCCACAACCTTCTATCCAGGAGAAAATTCAAGAGCACCTTGTGGGAAATAGAATATAATCTGAGAAAATAGCCTGAAGAGGAGTGTGAGAGCAAAGCTAATCAAACTGCAATCCTCATAAGGCGAAGAAGCAGGTTCTATTCTTTTTTTATTATTATTGATACAATTTTATACATGACATTTAGTCAAAAGTAACAGGGCTTTCTGAGGGAAAATTCAACAAAATATAATTTATTTTTCTTAAAAAAGGAATTATATTTCTCACTTTTTTCAAGGAAACCAACTATATTAGTTTTAACAGCAAAGTGAATCCTAAACCAGTTGCTCTGTAAAGCTTAGAGAAAGGGCTGAAAAGTATCCTTTTATTTCAATTGAGTGCAAAAAAAGAGGAAAATTGAAGCATTCCTGTTGTACAATTTTCCCCTGGTGCATGTTGCAAGAAGAACTTATGTCAATTACAGGCATTCCCAGAGGGTGACATAAGTCTAGACAGCAAATACTCAGCTAGTCTGACTCATGGGAGTTTCTGTGCCACAGGAGTATTTGATGCCTCCCAGATTTTCCAATATATCAGACTACCAGATATATAACTTAATTAAATAATTATTTTTTTGCTTTTTAGTTGTTGGGTTTTTTTTCCCAATCAAATATTTGCTGACTTGGAAGAATAAAAGCAAGTCAAACCTCCTTTCCTTTTTGGGGTTGGGTTTTTTTTTGTTGTTGTTTTGTTGTTGTTGGTTTTGTTTGGTTTTGGTTTTTTTGGGGGGGGAGATTTCTTGGGTTTTTGTTTTGGTTTTTTTTTGGGGGGGAGGTGGTATTTTCATCACCCTTCATATCACACTAGTTTTTTCTTTCCTTTTAGTGTTACAATGCAAATTGTATAAACTGAAGGACATGTACACAGAAGTGTTTCTGTTTAGAAACTTTTAAAATTAAAAACAAGATGGTATACTGGGACTGTCTTGAGAAGGAAGCATCTTGGGTTACCTGAATGGATGACGCTATTCCTTTGTTCTCACTCCCGTTGTTCTGGCAGAACAGGTTACAAAAATGATTCAGCAGAAGACATCAGTTAAATAAATGCTTGAACTGGATTTTGACATTGGATCAATCAAAATCCCAGAAAATGTATGTTTTTAAACAATGGACATCTTTTTAGGAAACTGAGAAACTTGCAATTATCCTTTTTTTTTTTTTTTTGTCCCAGTGAAAACAAGAATTAACATCTTTCACAGGGAAATACCTACAGAGAAAATACAGAGGGCATCAGAAGAAAATTACTCATGCACATATGAAGAATGCATTGTGTACAGTGTTAGTCAAGGGGCTCCTAATCTTACTAAAACATGTACATATTATAAAAACCTCGGAGTTCATTCACTAAATTTATAGTAATAATGCAAAATTCAAACAAAGCAATATGCTTTAGAGAACACAATGTGTCTTCAAGGTGATTATTTACTGTGTGACTTCCACAGAACAGGCCTCAAGAATAAATCTTGTTGAATTTTCTCATTAAAAATAGGACTGTTGTTTGTCTTCTTATATTGCTTTTGGGTTTGTGTCATTTTGTTATTTGTACAATTTCATATCTGAATCCAGGCATTTAAACTCTGTGGGATTAGAACTGCCATACTATCAATTTGTTTGTTTTCCCTTAACATCACTTACTTGTGCTTGCAGGAAAGATCAGATTTCTTTGAAGCTATATTGGTATTTTAAGGGATTTTATTATTTCTAATATATAATGGAAACTTAATATTGTAACAGTAATAGTAATGATTTTTTGTGATTTGTTATAAGTCACAGCTCTGACAAGTAAGGTATGTAATAAAGTTATAATAATAAAATAATTTGGAATCAAATCCACCCTGAGAGATTTTCTTTTTTCTTTAAGATCATTATGATACTAAAACTCCTTTATCTTATTTACATGTTTATCAAAGGTGACTGAAATCATAATCTGAGGATGTGTGACCTATAAATAAGAACTTTGTCTGGACCTAGTTTAGAAACAGCAACATCTCTTTTCTGTCTATTGAAAAACAGTATTGTTTTTTATTATTATTATTTGGGGGACAGGTGTTCAGAAAGATAGATACCTCAATTCTTATGACACTTTTTGACAAAACTAAAAAATCATTTGATACTTAAAAGCTCAACATTGGATTTTTCTAGAGAAAACCACCATTTTCCCTTTTAAGAATTTGCTTTACCTCGCTGATACCTCCACATAAAAGGTATTTCTGAAGTGGCACATGGTAAATTTCAACTTTAAAAATGTTGGTGGTTATAATAAAATTATTTTCCCTAAGATATGTTTTAATGAGATTTTATTATTTCAAGTACTTTAGTTCTTATCATATTTCTCAAAAAAAACAAAAATCAGAATTGACTAAAAATTAATTAGCCAGATTTTACACAGCAACTGTAGAGAGTTGGTTATACCTACATTTTCTTTTAAAATCTTATAATTTTTTAATGAATATGTCCAGAAAACATTCTGAGTTTTAAAAGAAAGAATCATGAACCAAAGTTAAAAGGCAAAAATGTGGAAAAGTTTATCAGGAAAAACATTCTTTGAAACCCTCAAGTTTGTGTTTTTACTCTTTATATACACTTTCAAAATGAGAAAGTTATGCAAGATGAAAATCGGATTGTTTCTTAATCTTTCTCTGAATTAAAATCTCTTGGAACAGTTATTTCTGAATTTCATAAAATTCAGATAATAGGGTATTTCTCTATGGAAAATTTTCTTGATAATTTTTCAAGTGGTTAGTATAATTTGAACACTTCCCCTATAAATACTTCCTAACCTACATTAGGTTTAAATTCTTTTGCTACTACTACAATTTAAAAACAAAAAATTAAAATAATCTTTCCTACTGTTTTACAGTTTTGATTGTTCCCTTGGTTTCTCAGTTCCACACTTAAAGTCCTTTCTTTCTAAAGATACGTGACATGCCTTTTTTTTTTTTTAATTAGATAGGTTATCCAATTTTTTGTTTCCATTAATAAGCAGCAAACTTAAAACTTCCCTCCACCTCAATAAGACAGACAGGTTAGACATGAATTACAAAACCATGGCAATAATTAAGGAATATTTGCTGAATTATCTTTCTTCTGTAGGAGAGCCAATTGTTTGTTGAGTGAGTTTTTTCACACTATTTCAGTAGTCTATGACTGTCTCTTACTGTCTTCACTGACACTATTAGAAGACAAAGCAGGAGTTGATAAAAATATGATATTTGACTGTTGACATATGGTAGGTAATTGTTACCTGATTTTGTGAGCTGACCTAATGCCTGATATGCTTAACTGAATCCAAACACAGATTAAAAACCGTAAAAATCTTTCACTTACTCACTTTCCACAGACAGAACGAGCTAATAATTAGAACACTAGTCATGAATTTAAGAAAATGGGATTCAATTAAATATGTTACCATTTGTATATGACCTTAGACAAATTACTTAGATTAAATTTTCAACAGTATTTGCTAGTCAATGTGGAATTCATCTCTCTTGAATATAACTGTTGAAAATGAAAGTATTTAATCTAAATAGTTGATCCAGATCTCTTTATAGTCAATGAAGGAGAAAAGTATGTCCCTCTAGAGCAAATGTCATCCCACTTCTCTTTTTCTGCCTTAGAGAGAACCTATATAATTAGCTTAAACTAAATGGTTTGCTCTTATAACTTCATCCAAAATCAACTCTAGTGAGTGGTACTTTTCCTACACCAGGAATGACCTGAGGGTAACTGTGCTATGTGAGGTGGGTCAATGGCTGGCCTGAAAGAAAAGTGCATTCTTAGCATTCAAATATGTGAGACACCTACAGCATTCTGAAATGGGGCAAGTGAAAGGTCACTTTGAACACACAAAGTCTGCTTTGAAGGCAGATGGTTATGTAATATGTGTGTATGGAAATGTATGAACCCATATATACATTTGCACACAGGAATGTGAATTAATATGACTAACACATGTGCACTGATTTTCGTCTTGAAGATGTGCTGCATTTTTCTTCAGTTTTGTCATTGCAAGAGAAAAACATTCCAGAATGTTTTTCCTTAAGCGTATAGCAAGAGACTCTGAATGTTGAGTCTAAACATGTGCTTTAGTGCAACATCCTAGATATTCAGCATGGGCACAATAGAACTAATAACTTTGTCAGGGGAGGAGGAAGAGTAGCGCTTATGGAGCCTTATATAACATAATTTGACAAATTATATATTGAGTACTTAATTATGCAAATAGAAACTCTGCAAGAACAGGATCACAAGACTCCCCAGAGTGTACATTCAAAAATGAAGTAAAGGACAATTAGAAATGCAGTATGCATACTTCTTGCTATAAGAAATGGATCTCTTTTCTCAGTCATTTAATTTTATTTTTTGTTTTAAACTCAGTAAAATGAATTTTATTAACGTATTTCAAGACAGTATTATTTCATTATTGATCTACAAGTCCTATTAATATGTTGACATTGAAATTTCCCCTTTGTATTCTGTTTTTCTTGCTTTTATTTTTTGTTTGCGTACATCACAAGTAATTTTTGTTCATTCTCTTCAGTCTAATTCAACATGATGGAAAAATTAAAATTATATCAAAAAGAAACAGGTTTACTTTTTCATTACAAAATTTTTAATTATTACAAATCAGTATCTTGAGCTCCGCTTGATTTTAGCAAGTAGACTTTTTCTGTCTATTATTTGAGCATGCATGTATGCAAAATGTGTGTCCTGCAAAAATACAGTGGTTTTTATAATATAATACAAAGTATGCTTAGTTTTTAATTTCCTTGGGAATGGGATTCTTACCTCTGAAAGTCCCTTTGTGGAAGTCTGAAAACATGCCTATGGGAGGAAATTTCTTTAATTCCTTCATTTTTTCATTTATTTATGGGCAAAATATCACTCAAATTGTGTCAAGGACCTGTGACTGTTTTTAGCCATTTGGAGACTGTCCAACTGCTCCAAAGGCTGCATATATAATCTGAAACTTAGTTAAAAATGTTGCAGAGTGAACGGTCTTGCCCTTACCTTTTAAGGGCAAGGAGGATGAAGAACCAGAGGATGTTTGATCTAATGAAATGACAGAATGAGATATAGATTATAGAATTCCGAAATATTAATGCTCAGTTCTCGATTTCAGTAGGTGAATGTAGATAAAAGTCAAGAAGGCATGAGCCTTAAGCTACTGCCAGAAGTGAAGCAAGTAAGTAAATATGGTTTTCCAATAGCTCATGGCAGGTCCTGGGGGCTATTTGGGCTGCCCTTGCCCTGATCAGGACTGAGCTGGGTTCCCAGGGTACCCACTGAGAGCCTGTCTGACCTCCAGCTCTGGGAATGCTGCTGGGAAAGGGGCTGGCAGCCGCAGGCAGTTCCAGCCAGGCAAACAGTCCCTGGGGACGCTGGGAGAGGCTGTTCACCTAGCAGAGTGGATCAGCCTGGGGGGAAAAAGATGCATAAAAACATCTCCAGGCAGTCCTGTGACTGAGGAGGAATATTCTCTCTCCCTCATAAATATCACACTCCTCCTGGCAAAGAGGAGGATGCTGAACACCAGTGCCTTGCTTCTCTGAAAAGACTGAAACAGTCGACTGAAAGTGCCCAAGAGTGTTCTAAAAGACTGAGAGCAAAAGTAGTGAAAATAGGTATTTGAGAGTTGTTTTATTTTCCCCCCTGTAAGAATTATATAACAATCTACAACCCTACTGTCCATGAGGTGTTTTTTTTTTCTGATTTAAGTGGTTTTGACTGCAAGCCTATTAAAACATTAGTTGGACTGACAGTAAATTCATGGGTTTGTGGTAGTTTTGGTTTAACCCCAAGTGACAGCTAACCACTGCAGAGTTGCTAACTCACTCCCATCCTCTTCCACCCCTCAGATGGGGAGGAGAATTAGAAAGAAAAGGTGGATTGTGATAAGAACAATCTAATAACTGAAAATAACAACAAAAATAATAATCAACACCAATATACAAATAATGCCAATAATGCTAAGCATGTTGATAATACTAATAATGGTAATGGTAACAATAAGGACAGGGAGAGAACAGAAGCCAATGCAACTGCTCATCACTCACTGACCAATACCCAACCTGTCCCTGAATAATGATCAGCCCCCTTCCAGTTTATGTATTGGGCATGACTTTCTGTGGTGTGGAATATCCCTTTTGCCAGTTGGGCTCAGCTGTCCTGCCTCTGCTTCCTTCCAGCTTTTTCTGCACTTCCTCACCCACAGAGAAAGTCCATGACTTAGGCTAAGCACTACTCAGCAACAGCCACAACACCAATGTATTATCAACATTATTCTCATGCTGATTCCAAAACACAGCAGTCTAAAAGCTAATAAAAATAAATTAATTTTGTCCCAGCCAAAACCAGGACAGTGATAGGCTTTCATTTTCCCCTCACATGACCTTAATTAAAACATTTAAATACAAGTTCAAAACCAAGTAATTTTGCTATATAGTGTAACATTGCTTGCACTCCTTATTAAATTTCTTCCTGCTTTTATTCAGCACTTTGCTGTTGGCAGAAAATGAGCAATTTTGTACTGAAATCCAAAGTAAGTAGCATTCTCTTCACAAATTCAAGACATAGGTCTAGAGAGTATGCATGCAATAGGAGGGTTTTCCTTGATGCTCAGTTTACAACAAAAATCAAAATAGGGTAAACTCACATCAGAGGTTGAAATCTGCACCTCCTCCAAATGCTGCATTCAGACACAACTAGTTGGTCATTACTCATCTGCTCATAACAGTTTCTCAATATAAGATAGTACACTGACTATATACAAGATATCAATATTTCCTCTAACATAAAATTTTACTCCATTCAAAAGCTCACAGACAATAAATTAATATTCAGTGCTGAGTTCTGCAGGGCCTGGAATTAAAATATGCGGTTTTTTTTAGCAGCTTTGAATTCAACACATATTAAAATTTCTATAAAGTAGTAAGCTTCTGCAATTGCAGTACATCTGGGAAGTTTCATTGCAAAATATTTGATTGCAGTTTGCTTAAGCACAGAAAACAGATTTTCACCTTCTCTCTTCTTAATAGCCTCTGTAGACATTAAAGTTCATATGTTTTGGTTTTAGTTAAGTGATGTGAAGGTTCTGGAGCACAAGTCTGATGAGGAGCAGCTGAGGGAACTGGGAGTGTTTAACCTGGAGAAAAGGAGGCTCAGGCTCTTATCCTCTCTACAACTTCCTGACAGGTGCTTGTATCAAGGTGAGTCTTGGTTCCTTCTCCCAAGAACAAGAGGAAAAGGCCTTGAGTTGTGTCAGGAAAAGTTTAGATTGGACTTTTAGAAAAAAATTCCTCACAAAAAGGGTTGTCAACCGTTGGAACATGTTGCCCAGAGAAGTGCTAGAGCCACCATACATAGGGGTACTTAAAAGACATATAGATGTGGCAACTAGGAACATCATTAAGTGCTTGACTTGACAGTTTTTGTTTGTTTGTTTGTTTGTTTTTTGGTGTTTTTTTTTTTTTGGGAGGGGGAAGGATTGTTTTGATTTGATTTGGTTTTTTTTTTCTCCACCAGTACTTCAAGTGTTGAATATTTTGAAGTGTAAGAAAAGAACATCTAAAGACTGCAAAACTTCAGGCATTTCTTTCAGAGAAACAAGATTTCAAAAAGTATAGTACACTGCTTGCTGGCATAAATCTTTTTCCAAGTTCGCCTGTAATTCTTACGGCTGCTATTTATTTCCTTTCTTTAAGGATCTAAGCATTCATTAACTTTGTGATCAAAGCATCAGAGTCTTAGGATATGTCATAAAAACTTAAGAAAATAATCCTGTACTTTTGACACATGCTGTTTCTGTTGATAGAACTCCAAATTTTTTATCATTATTAGCTAAAATTCAGGTATTAAACAACAGGTTTTTGTTCAGTGATGAATACAGTCACTTTTTTATCTTTTACTTGTTAGTGTGTCTATTATTATAACTCGTGCTGTGTTATTGAGTGTCACATCAATAGACTGGAGATGATGCACTGAAAAACTTTGAGGTTGCTTTGAATCTTACTCCACAGAAAGAAATACAAAAGACTAATAGTTGCATTTTTTCCCAGAGATTGCAGCCAGTCTTTTACTAGGTTATTATTTATGTAGTAGTGTATGTATATAGATAGCATGTTTCCTGTACCAGTGTGACTGACCAACACACCCCCCCACAATGGAAGAAATCTTGGAGAAGAGGGCAAGGGATGTGCCTGCGAAGTTTCCTGTTTTGGAATGTTTTTGCATTCCCAACTCAGCTGATGAAACATAGTTTTGTCTCTGTTATTTTATTTAGTTCTCTGTCATCTCACACTTGAATTATATAAGCTTTATTCTGGACAGGGTGTCACTTAGTTTATGTATTTATTTTTGTTTAGCAGGAGAGAGTCCTAGTCTCTAAAAAGAGTCTTTGAGCAATGTTGTAATCAAAATAAAGAGCTATTTATTGTGTCCAATATTTTTGTTAATTAATTTCAAGATATGCCATTCTTAGTGACTATTAAAATTACACACATCTGGTGAGAAGTGGTAAATGCACTGCTGTGCAAACATTTTAATATATGTGGTACAAGATTTATTGACAGTTTGGTTTATCCTGATAGAAGAAAATTAGTATTTCTCATTTTCAAATTTCTTACTTGTGCCTTCTTTTTTTTTAAACTTAATGAAGTTTCTCTTGCTTCAATTAGGATAATCGAATATTGTTCAATATGATCCTAGAGCTAGTGAATCAACTATGAAAAAATTGTTCTACCCTTTATGAAGACTATGAAATTATTTCTCTGTTTATTTCTGAAATTATTTCTCTTGGTCTTAATCAGACCAAGACTAGTGCTTTTATTACTGCAAGGATGCATTGTTGGAAACATTAAAGAAACAAGGATCTCTGCTGGTGTGATTGCCTGGTAGAACTATCCATATTTCACATTGGTGTGTGTCATAAAAGGGTAGTGACTAGAGTATGTTTCATCTGTTCTTTAATTGCTATTAGATAATGTGCTTGCATTAAGGAAAAAAAAAAAACACCAAAAAACCCCAAACAACTCCTCTAAACTGTATGTTGTTTGTAAAGTATTACTCATGTCATAAGTGAAGTACTGTTCAAGTTTCTAACAAACAACCTACTCAGATGTATGCACACATGGGAAAACACACAGATTTTGTGGAAGAGAACAGGGAACAAAAATGATCCAGGTATTTTCAGTACAGTTTATCATTCTGTCTTCTCTGCTTGTGTTCACAGCTGGCAGCTTACAGGATTCTAAAAGCATCAAAATAATTAGGAACAGATTTAGCAAGCTTGTAGTGAAAATTACTTTTAGTGTTTAGAGTCCTTAAATATCTTTCAAGTCATTGATGGTGAAAAAAGTGAAAAAGATGAAAAGACAGAGTATACAATGTAGAGTATTTACAATGTAGAGTATTTAAGTCACCTGATATTAACAAACATAAAGTTAGTTGAAACAAAATTAAAGCACAGTTTCAAAAATTTTAAGGATGTCAAAATCTTTGGCTCTGAAAAAAATCCTAATGTAAGTGTTTTGCTGTATGATGAAGCACTGTTGTTTTCAGCATATTTCCAAAGTACCAAAGAGTAGCAGCCTCTGTACTTCTTTCCCTTTGACATTTGTTTACTGTCTTGCTCAACACAGATTCAGCTCATCTGTCACCTTCAGCAGTAGCTAAAATTATTTTAGGCTCTATCTGTCAGCTGGGGACTCACAAAGCAAGCAGACTAGTCCCGGCTTTCTTTTTTAAGTGATTTCTAAGTGTGGGTTTTATGTTTCCTGACCTATTTTTGCAAATACTTACTTATATACTACTTTTTGTATCCTGTGAAAGTATATTATTGGTAATGGTTTATGCAATAAATCCTCAAAATAATAGAATTTCTCTGTGGATATTTATGTCAATATGACCTTCTAACACTAATAATAGTAGTAGATGGGTCTATCCAAATATATAAAGGAGGATCAGTTTGTACAGGACTATTTGAAATGCTTAGCTTTCTTATAGACATTCCTTGCTGAACTCACTACTATGTGTGTTTTATAATGCTTGTAAAGCGAATATTCCTAAAACTTAGTGGATTTAAAAATGTACTTGAATATGTTGCAGTAATTAGTAGCTATATGTTTAGGGTTACATTAGTTGAAAAAACTCAAGTGGAAAGCACTAATTATAAACTAAAGTAGAATAAATAAAATTAAATTATTAGTAGTTCATTGGCAAAGAGTAATAACGGTAGTGCTATAATTATATATCTAATAGAGTTTTAATGTGCTACAAGTTCCCATGTGATTCAAAATATCAGTAGTTACAGCCTGGAGCAGACTCACAAATAGGCCTGATCTTAAGCTTAGCTTTTATCTGAAGCTTGTGCTCATCACCATCTTATTCAAATAGATATGTTTGTTTTCACAACCAAGAAGAAGCTGGACAACCATTTTATCTCCATTTTGTCATACCTGGGGGAAAAAAAGAGCAAAGGCTTTGAAGAAATAATGGGAACTGCACCACTCTTCATCTGCTGCTGTCTTGATGCCTGGTTGCCTTTTTTTTTTGACTTACACAACCTAACAGGTTTTTTAATCTTAATCAGGATTACCTCCTCTAATATTCTTATGCTTGGTTGATTGATTCACTTCCTAATTGCAATGTTATGTGTAACGGTGGATGTTATACCTTCTTCAACAAAACACACACATGAGCAAAGGCACATCTCTCACTGTAAGTAACTCAGAGTTTTCTAGACTACATGGGTGGAGAGCTCTCACCTCTCACTCAGTATTTTCATGTCTGATTTCAGATTGAGAGCTATCTTGGGAAATGGTTTTTTTCTTCCCTCCCTCCTCCACTTATCAGGAGGAGATACTTGTTTGGGGAATAGTTTTGCTACTGGAAACTCTTGTGGTGACCCATATAAAAATCTTACTTTTGCTATGATTCAGTCTTGGCAACTGTGAAGCAACATACAAAAGATATCTTCAATATTTTCTCAGCCATGGAAAACACAAAGGGAAAAAAATATTCTGACTGACAAGTCCATTTCTTAGGTGAAAGAAAGAGGAAAAATATTGGGTTTTGCCTGTTGTTCTTTGGCACAATGTGCAGATATTTTATATACTGGCAGCTTTTAAACATAAAGTGAATGACTATCTCTTTAAGAAAAAAAAACCCAAAACTCTCATGGTTGTTTCTTTGTTTGTAAAATAGAAGACATTTTGCTACCAGTTCTGTGTGGGAGCAAGAACAAGTGTAGGACAAGATGAACATGGTGCAATATGATGGTTCTTCTCTGCACAGTATCTTCTGCAGGTTAAGTTGGCAAATGTTGTGGCCTGTACCAAGACTACACATTCAATACATTGCACCACTAAATTAAAATAAATGCTGCATTTTTCAGTCAGTACAGTGAAGTAGTGATACCGAGCTGCAGAGTCTACACCTTTTACTGTTGCAGTTCATGTCCCCTGTGTCCTTCAGTAATAACAAACAAAAAATGCTCTTTGAATATTTGCTCAGTTGTTCTGCACAGATTAAAAATGTCAAAAGTTTGAAATGCAGGAAATCATTGCTAGATCATCATGCAGAATAGATTATTTTGTTTTTCCTAGGAGATGTAGCAGTGTTTAAAAGATTGGAGTAGGATAGCTGTCTTTGTTTCCCTGCCTGTTTTTATAGCCTATGTTCCAAGAAAATTAAAATTTCATTATCTATTTAAAATTATTTAAAATTAAATTAGAAACAACATGAATAATTATATTGTGCACACTGTTCTAATTACTAAAGTTCTGATAGGGAGTAAATCGATTGACTTTTTATTTCAACATTATTCAAATTTACATCTTTCACTAAATTAGCACCAGAAGGGGATTATGCCTACAATAATTGGTGTCACTGCAGCTGGCATGAAAAGGGCTGGTTAGAGATTTAGGTGGAAGGTTGTGAACTTTATGGCTAATTTCCTCCTTGCTGTTCATTTTATAAAACTCTGTGAGGATAAAAGTATTCTTTTCACTCTAATGTCCACTGGTGTCAAATTTTGAACCCAGAATGAGGCCAAGTTTCCAGGTAGTCCACAAAAATATTCCCTGAAGTTATCATCAAAAACTGCTTTATTAGCATCAGTATTGCTATTGTATGATATTAATTTTTTTAAAAAAAAATCAAACAAAAATAATCACAGACAACACATAAAAAAAAAAAAGGTCGAGTAAACAGAAGAATAAAGAGTTTGTTAGTTTTCTTCTGTTCTTGCTGCTTTTTTGTGTTTATTGTGAAATTACAGCATATATCAATGTGCCTTTCTGTCTATCAGACTATCACAGAGGTGTCACCAGTTCAGCAAAAGGTAGATATATAAAGTCTTGTAGATATACAAAGTGTGTCATATATGTATGAATAATCATATATCCCATAATTATACATCTTCATTGTGCAACAATGGATTTTGAATTATTGCCTTGAAGGAAGACGTAGTAGTAGGATGAGGGTTGAGGGCAGATTAGATACCATTGCTCTCACATTTGATTGTGAGTGCTTGCAAACACTAAATATCTACTCTATTTTCTTTCCCATGAAAAGATAGTTTAATTGCAGCAAAAAGTTATTTTCAACTAACAAATGTTGTGAGGTAAAGAGCCATCTGAATATCTAATAGCAGCATCTGCAGAGAGTATTTCCAGCTCAGATAAGGCATTTTCCGGGCAGTTAGCAACTGTTCTATTTTTGAAATATTATAGGGCACAAAGCAAAAATAAAACCTAAAATAAAACATATAAGTCTGTATTTTTAGACCATGAATGTTTTCATATAGATTTTTTTTAAATATAATTTTTAGAAATATTTCTTTTATTCGGTAAGTGAATGTTTGTGTGACATAACCAACATGTTTGTCACCTGTAAAAGAAAAGAGGCATGCATGAATTTAAGGTGTCTTGGAACTTGAAGATTTTCACAGCCATCACAAGCTCAAACCCATTTTAGCAGCACTGCCAAGGAAGAACACCTGATTCTGTCCACCAAGGGGGCTCCCTATTACCAAGGATTAGGATTCTTTGATGTACTTCTCTCCAAACCCATACCAATGTGTGGAGAGCCCCTATTTCCTCTGTAGAAATCAAATGGACACTAAACAATGCTTAAACGTCACCTGTTTGTTCTCCTCATTTTTATAATTTTCAACTCATTGTCCTGAAATATGTTAAAAAATAAATACAAAGACTGCTTCTTTTTATCTCTTTGGCAAAGTCTGTGGATTTTAGATAACAGTAGAAATGATAACTACAACACGGAAGACACTAGTGGAAATGTGTTAAAAGACATAGTTTTCTGTTCTTTTGTTTCACTAGTTGCTTATTTGTTTGCTTTCCTGACCTTTTCTCTGGAGAAAATGGATGTATTGCAGCTGCTGTTTACATCCACGTGGGGTCAGACTTCTACATCTGTCATGAATAGTTAATACTGTGTGATTTTAAATGCTCTTCTAGGCTGTCATGCATTGCACATAGCTTTAAGTGGGTCAAGTTGAATTTTGCCAAACAAGCAGAAAAGTAATAATGGTGTTGTAATATCAGACTTAGTAAGGCAGACCTGATGTTCTCTGTGTCAAAAACTTCAGAACCCAGTCAGGAATGTATTCAGTTATACTTAGAAACAGAATAAGGAAAACAACCAAGACAGGGATGTAAATACACAGATAAACACAATTGTCCTCATCCATACAAAATAAAGAAAGGCTCAAANTTCTCTTCTAAATAATAATAAAGAATAATTTTTTATTAATGTTTTCCTGGAACTCAACTTCTGTCATGGACCTTTGAAGTTACTTTGGTTCCAAACTGAAAAGTCTTAGTCTTTTTAACACATCACTATAAGGAATTGAATATTTTTTTTCCATGCTCTTTTTTGAACTGTTTTAGATCCACAATATCT
>VXBX01009070.1:63467-91744 GCA_013400415.1 Scytalopus superciliaris
ATATATAAAGTAAAACTCCTCGCTGAGCCGTGAGCCCACAGCTCCCGGGATTGGAGTGTTACAGACAGTAATAGGTCTGAGATTTGCTTGTGTCATTTTCCAGACCTGGCTTTCCAAGAGCCAGGATTTCCTGGATTCTTCCTGTCTGTGACCCCTGACAACAGGGTTCTCAATGCACAGACCACTGGATACCTCACTGTGCTCTATAAAGCACCCATTCAATATTTTATGTGTCTTGTCCTTCTTTGCATATGACAGTTATGATAGGTCTTCCTAACCAACTCTCTGGGCTCCAAATAATTTCCCTAATCAGGCTACAAAAACTCTTTTATAATCTACATCTTGAAGCAGGTTTTCTACTGTTTTGTAAAGAGGTCTTCATATTTTAGGAAGGTGTAAACATTCTCTCACCACAAGACTGAATCTCTCTGGATGAAATATTTTCTACTACATGATTATTTCTAATACAGATTTATTAAATTCATTTTGACTCACATTTTTAAAATTCCACATATCTCATTCATCAGTTTTCAACCTGCAAATTGGCATTTAAAAAATATAACTTTATCCTCAAATTTCCAGCCAGAGAATTTTGTGATTAATGGAGAGAATAGGAAAAGAAGAAATATTAATTTCTATCTAATCTAAATCGTCAGTAGCTTGACTGGACCTTAATGAATTGCACTGGCAACATAGTATATTTATGATGTTTGTCAAAAGTTCCCAAAGTACTGCATAAGGTTTTAAGTATCGGAATAAAACATCAGTGTTAGGATGATACATCAATATATTGAAAACAGTTCCTTGCATCACAGATTGAATCAATAACCTAAATTTAGTCAAGTGGATGTGGCAAACAATGAGAATGAACAAAATAAAAGAGTATCAACCTGTATTTTCAATCCTTAAGGAAACGTTATGTGTGAGGAATAAGGATAGCACCATGACAGAACACTGGATATAATTTCCTTCCAGAAATCCCAAGGCTGCCAGTGGAAAAAAACAAAGACATTAAAATTTGGGTTTAGCTAGTAGTGTTGTCTCCATGTTCATCTGATTATCTTTGCAAAAGAATTTCCTGAGACACAACATTACTCCAAATTAGGAACATCACAGGGCCAGGGACCTCTCCATCCCTACAAGGATACAGGTTTTCAGGTCCAAAACTTCATCCTTTTCTCAGTGGACAATAATTCCACTGAAGGTCGTGGAAATCAATGATAAACCAACTCGACAGTCTGAAGTATTTTTTGCTGAATGACCTATATTATTCCATTGGCCAATGTGACATAATCCAATATTATTTGCTAGTAAGAAATTCTGCTTAAAAAACTCCAAATCCAAACACTGCTCATAGCAGCTGCTAAGTGTTTTCACTTCCTGATGAAATGATATATAGATCTAGTGCAGTTGTTTAATCACACACTTGTGCCATTTTGGTGTCATGACCATCATGTAGACAACAGTACTTAATTTCTTGTTATGTCAACCAGAGACTCTATTTCATGTATGATATTATTCTGCTTTCATAACCACAGTACCATTTATAATTTTGTGGCTCTCTTTATCTGAACTACACTGGCACTTTGAAATGAAAAACCTGATAAGTTAATCCAATTCCTGCTCTACCCAACTATTTGGATTTCTCTGTAGTAGGTCTATTGCAGTAAAGGTGGTGGGATTTTTACATAAAATAAGTAATTCCCAAAGCATTTACATGCAAAAATATTTTACTGCTCTTGTGACACACTACAGAAAGTTGTAATATATCTGATTTGGGTCATATTTCTTCACCTTCCACATGCATCTTCATTGAGCCAAGCACTAAAACCTCGTTCCCTGTGAAGACCATTTTAAAATGACATGCTGCAAAGGTGTCCTGCCCTGCCTATTAAGATCTTATTGCAGCAATACAACCTGTATTATTGCTCCCAGCCATTTCCACTGCTTATCACTTCAGTGTTAAAGTGCTTTGCTTCTCCAAATACTTTTCCTTGCAGAGCAAAGTCCCCAAGGCATTCAGCCTCATCTTCCTTACTGTAGCTAAATTACAATGGAGAGTTTTTAGATTGAGAATTGAAGGGCAAAACTTAGAAGTCCTTGTTATTTCCTTTTTTTGGGAAATTATTAGATGCAGAATTATTAAAAAAAAAAAGGAATAAAACAAGAGAGAGAAAGAAAAAAGACAAATTAAAAAAAATAAGGAAGAGAAGTGAGGAGATGAGAGGAAAGGAAAAGGAAAAGTGGAAGGGAAGGTAAGCATCAGGTAACCTTTATTAACCAATTTTAATGTGAGATGTGGGACACTTTTATTGCCAGTCACATTATTTGACACAATAACTTGCAGCTTTTGATGTGTGTTTTGTGCCTGGCTGAAAGAATAAGGAAAGAGATTCTTCTGTATTCTTGAGGTGTTAGAAACTATGCTTTTGAATCCACAATGGTAATTGTAAGTTCATGAGCAAGGAAGAAGTTATCTTATTGTGAAAAACATCGGAGACCTCTCTGATTTTACCTGGCAGCTAGTTTATAAACCTCACAAAGCAGCATCAAATGAAGAATCACAAGAAATAATGAGCAGTAGTAACAAAATTTAGCTAGAAAGAAAATTAAGATTTAACTTTTGACACAATGACAGTATTAATGAAGAAATACCACTGTTCATTTGTGCTATGTGTAGTTACACCCACAATCAGAGCTAAGTTTCCACTATCTTGAGAAATTAGATTGTGTGGTAAATTCATATTTCACATCAGAAGTCACGATATACACAACATGAGGTTTACATTTGTGATTTAACAGAGACAAAAGCAGCAAGTGAACTCAAGGAACTTTAGGTCATCATCAGATGTCAACATGATATCCTGTGCCCTGAGTGAAAGGTTGCTGATGGCAGGAATTGACAAATGATTTTCCTTTGAACCCCTCATATATTAGGGAGAGATACCATGGCCTGGTCAAGTCTTCAGAGCTGTTTTCCTCAGTACAGCTTCACTAACTAAAGAGATAAAATGATATGCAATGCATATTATGAAAAGTCTAACTATTTAATACTTTGATTTAATTATTTTTATGCAGAATAATTAACACTTTGCGTAATTAATTTAGCTTACTAACAGCTCATATTATTGTAGTTCATTACATATAGTAATATGTGTATTTATGTGAAATTAAGAAGTAGCCTTTGTATGCCAACCAAATAAGAGCATACATGAGGAAGGAGTTATTATCACCTGTAGGAGCAAAAATAGATAATGGTCTGGTGTAAGGGAAGATCATAGTTCTACATATTTCATTCTAATGCCAGTGGTCTTTTATTAGATGGAGCTGTTTGGGTTTCTCAAGCTTTTCTGAATTTCCTTCCAATTTCTCTTTCAATAGGAAAGTGCATTTAACCTGAAATCTCATCTTTTTAACTCCAGCATCAGCAGGATGACCAACCAAAATGTCTACCACCTATTGTTTACAGAAAATAAGAAAAAAAAATAGTGACAAAATAAAATTATTTAAGAAGAGAGGCATGCTTGTTTTATATATGGGTATTTTTCATAGTACAGTGACTGTATATTTTTTAAAAGAATTTTTTTTTTTTTTATCTCTTGGAACCAAATTGTATTAGAACAAGTTGAACCCAAGTATATCAGACGTATTTCTGTGTGTTTGTTTTATTATTATTTTGTTATATACTGATAACATTGGCTTAAAAAGGAATATGAGAAAATAAAAAGAAATATAATTTCCCAAAAATAACTGATTGGCCACTCTAAAAATTAAGAAAAAACACATAGAAAATATGCTAAAAAGTAATTAAAAATCTTTGTGGCCAGTAACAGAATTCTTAGCTAAATAATGTTGTGACTTTTCTTTAAATAAATGTTTCTACATTTTCTTAACAGGAATTAACCTTGACAACGTTTAAGAGGAACCTTCTGATATGGAAGCTGTCTGGCTTCTTTTTGTGTTCTGAAGCAGCTGGTACTTGTCATTTTGGGATTCTGAGCACCTGACAAAATTTTGGCAGCTCTGAAGAAGTCTGGCAATTTCTATTACTTTGTATTACTGTCAAAGATGTTTTCATGAGCCCACAGCTCAGTTATCACAAGAGGGCACTACAGGAATGCCTGCTAAAAAGTACCCAAATGTTCATCTGAAGCTTGTTGGTTACTTTCTCCTTTTTCATTTTCTCCTTCATTAAAATAGAATAAATGGGGAAAAATGCTAAAAGAATTATCAAGATCTCACAGTTTGTTAATGAAATCAAATATTTTTCAGGTGAAGATGTTCAAGAATTTATACAATATAGTATCAAACCTCTATGTTATCAAATTTTTAGTGGCCACCATTCTTTACAGGCCTCTAAAACATTTCTTCTACCCCTATATTGCCCATATCATCTTTTTCATTACCAAGAGTTCTTTTTATATGTTTTATAGCACAATCAATAACCCAGCTGATGTGCCTCTATAATACTCAGAGCATAGATAACAAGCAGGAGGAGCTGAAAGCCACTGTGCTAGATCTATGATTTAATTGCTATTGCTGAAACCTGATGGGATCAATCACTCAGTTGGAACACTGCAACTGATGGCATTAAACTGTTCAGAAGGCACAGGCAGGAAGAAGAGGTAGAGGATACAGTTGCCCACTATGTAAAAAATAAGATTAACATCACAGAGCTTTCTTTGAAAAATGAGTGATGAATGGGTTGAGAACTTAGAGGTAAAAATTAGGGGCCAAGCCAATGTGAAGAATTCATGTTTGGTTTTACTACAGGCAGCCCAACCAAGGGGAGACTGTTTGAAGCATTCATACTTCAGCTGCAGGAAGCATCATGCTCACAAGCTCTGCACCTGCTGGGGGACTTCAATCTCCCCAACATCTGCTGGAGTAGCACCACAGCCAGCTGTCAGCAACAGGAGATTGTTGCTCCAAGGACATCCTCCTTGCATAGAGGATAATTTCTTAATACAAGTGATAGACAACCCAACCAGAAGAGAGGTGTTGCCAGACCTGTTGCTTGCCAGCATAGATGTACTAATTAGAGATGTAAAGATTGGGAGCAGTCTGAATTACAGTGATGACACCTTGGTGGAATTCACAATGAGGAGTAGAGTCAGGACACTGAATTTTAGGAGAACAAACTTCCAGTTTTTCAAGGAATTGGTAGATGGGACCCCCTGGGAAACTGCCCTTAGGAACAAAGGAGATGACAACAGTGAAAGAGGTCTTGATTCCTATGTGTAAGAAATCAGACATGGATGACATGAGACCATCATGGCTCATTCAGGACCTGCTGACCAAAGTAAAGTGTAGGAAAGAAAATACATGTGCAGTGGAACCAGGAATATATCTCCTGGGAAAAAATATGTTGTCTAGATGTGTAGGGATTGAATCAGGAAAACTAAGACACAGTTGGAGCTGAATTTGGCAAGGGATGTAAAACATAAGAACATAAAACTTTTATAGGTACATTGTCCAGAAAAGGAAAATGAAAGAAAATGTACTTGGCCTGATAGGAAAACTGGTTGCCAACCAACATGGAGAAGGCTGAGGTACTCAACAATTGTTTTCCCTTACTTTTCAATGGTAATCTCTCTCCCTATATGTTTCAAGTCCCTGAACCTCAAGGACTGGGGAATAAAGTCCCTTGCATTGTAGGAGAGTATCAAGTTCAAGACCACCTGAGGAACACACACAACTCCATGGACAAAACAGGGTACCTCCCAATGTTCTGAAAGAATTGGTTGATGTAGTTGCCAAGTTACCATTCTCTCATATTTGAAAAGTCATAGCATTCAAAGTACCCAGCAACTATAGAAAGGGAAGCAACACAGTCATTTTAAAAAGAGTAGAAAGGAAAGGAAGACCTTGGGAACTACCAGCCTTATCTCTGTGCCTGAGAAGATTATAGAGCAGATCCTCCTGCAAGGTATTTTGAGACTAAGGAAGACAAAAAGGTGATTACAGATAGCCAATATGGGCAAATCATGCCTGACTAAGCTAGTGGCCTTATATATTGGATGGACTGCATTAGTGGGCAAGAGAAAAGCTATGAATATCATCTGTCTGGACTTCCATCAGGCCTACGATACAGTCCACCCTCAACAATTTTACCTCTAAAATTGAGAAATAAGAGTTTGATGGGTGGGCTGTTAGATGTTTAAGGAATTGTCTGGATGACCAAAATTATCACAGGTTACAATTGATGGCTCAAAGTCCAAGTAGAAATCAGTTGTGAGTGTTGTAACCTTGAGTCTCAACAGTTTTTACTTTTGTCATCAATACCATTAGTGGGATCCAGTGCAGCCTTGGCAAGTTGCTGGGAACACCAAGCTGGGTGGTGCAAAAAATTGCTGGAGGGAAGGGACAGCATCCAGAGTGACACTGACAGGCTTGAGGAGGGGGCCCATACAAATCTCATCCAGCTCAACAACGTGAAGTACAACATCCTGCACCTGTTTTGGGGCAATTCCCAGTATCAGTACAGACTGGTGGATGAATGAATTGAGAGCAGTACTGCAGACAAGGGTTTTTGGTCGATGAAAAATTAGACATGAACCGGTACTGTGTATTTGCAGCCCAGAAACCATGCATGGGCTGCATACCAAGCAGTGTGGGTAGCAGGGTAGGGAGGGGATCCTGCCACTCTATTCTACCCTATCGAAATCCCAGATGGAGTGCTGCATCCTCTTCTGGATTCCCCAGGATTCCCCAGGAAGACATAGATATGTCAGAACAGGTTGAAGGAGGGCTAGAAAAAGTAATCATGGAGCTGGAGTGCTGAGATGGTTGGGATTGCTCAACCTGGAGGAGAGAAGGCTTGAAGGAGACATTACTGTATCATTTCAATATATAAAGAGGACTTCTACGAAAAATGGAGAGAAACTTTTTGCCAAGGCATAGAGTGACAGGACAGGGGGCAATGGTTTTAAACTGAAAGACAACGTATTTAGACTGGACACATGAAGTATTTTTTGTTATAAAGGTGGTGAGACAGTGCAGCAGTTTTCCCAAAGAAGCTGTGAATGCCATATAATTTGAAGTGTTCAAAGTAAGATCGGATGGGACTTTAAACAACCTGATCTAGCGAAAGATCTCCCTGGCCATGACAGGGGGCTTGGACTGTGTGAACTTAAAGGTCCCTTCCAACTCAAAACATTCTGTGATTCTATGAATAACAGTAGCTCTCAGACTTTATTTTTTGGTTATTAACATATGCTTAGAGGTGATAAATGGGAGCTGGCATTCTAGTCTCAGCAATAATATGTTCCTGGCACAAACAGAAGAAAAATGTTTCTGTTTGATCACATTGCTGGAAAACAATTGATTTTTTCTTTTTCTATTTCTAATTGCAACTAAATCATAATCTTTATTAGATATCTCTGATCCATGAGAAGAGAAAAATTCACCTTGTCTTTTGAAAGAAAACAGAGATCTATAGAACTGACAAAACAAATTATGATAATTGGGAGATTTGTTGGTAGGTGAGAACACATATATATTTTTCATTTAATGTAAAAAAAATTCTTTCAGAAACAACATTTTTTTTTCCCCAGTAAAGAAGTGGAGACAATATTAGTATTACTATCCACAAGGCTAACTGATGAAAGTCTTTCTGGTGGGTTGACCCTGACTGGATGTCAGAAGCCCACCAAAAGTGCTCTGTCACTCCCCTCCTCAACTGGACAGGGGAGAAAAATTATAGCAGAAGATTTGTGTATTGAGATAAGGACAGTGATCACTGTCACAGGAAAAACAGACCCAACTTGGGGAAGTTAGCTGAATTTATTACTAATCAAATCATAGTAAGATAATAAGTAAAAATGAATCTTAAAACACCCCACTCCTCCCTTGTTTCAAGGCTCAGTTTCACTCCTGATTTTCTCTGCCTCTTCCCTACCGGTGGCACAGGGGATGAGGAATGAGGGCTATGGCAAGTTCATCACACACTGTCTCTGCTGTTCCTTCCTCCTCAGGGGAAAGGACTTCTCAGGCTCTTCCTCCGCTCCAGTGTGGGGTACCTCCCATAGGAGACATTTCTCCACTAACTGCAAGACGAGCACATCCCATGGGCTATAGTTCTTCATGAACTCCTCAAGCATGGTTCTCTTCCATGCATTCACCAGTCCTGCAAGCAAACCTGCTCCACAGTGGGCTCCTCTCCCTCTGGGTCCACAGGTCCTGCCAGGAACTTTCTCCAGCACATGTTTTCCACATGGTCACAGTCTCCTTCTGGTGCATCCACCTGCTCTGACGTGGGATCCTCCAAGGGCTGCAGGTGGATCTCTGCTCCACCATGAACCTCCATGGGCTGCAGAGGCACAGCTGCCTCACCATGGGCTGTACCACAGGCTGCAGGGGAATCTCTAGTCCAGTGCCCGGAGCAGCTCCTGCCCCTCCTTCTGCACTGACCTCCTCTGCAGGGCTCTCACTCTCACATGCTCTCACTCCTCTCTGTCCTGCAGTTTGTTGTGCAGGGTTTTTCTACCCTCTTTAATATGTTATCCTCAAGGCGCTCCCACTGGCTTGACCTTGGCCAGTGGTGGGTCCATCTGGGATATGGCTGGTGTTGGCTCTGTCAGATATAGGGGAAGTGTGTAGGAATTTCTCACAGAAGCAACTCGTGCAGCCCCCCTGCTACAAAACCTGTGCTACTGAATAGAGCTCCATGATCTTCAGAAAATAATTCCTAACAATCTCACCCTTTCATTTCCTGCACATTTCTTGTGCTGAAGACATCCCCTTGTTTTTTGGTTTTGAAGGTATGCTTTGCAATAAGTAATGTATTTGTGTGAATAATTATACCGTGTGCACATCTGTATTTTAAATAGCACTTCTCTTTTATTCCTAAAACAGATTACAATATGTGTATGATCTGCTTTAATGCATGAGCAAGATTATGTTTTAGTACTAAAGTTTGGTTGGCTGATTGATTTTTATTAACAACATAAAGGCATCTTTTTTTTTTTCCAGTTAAATACACTCAATGATTCTCAAAACTATAAAGTGCATCTTGAAAATAAACTGTCATATATATATATATGGTTTTATGACAGTATTCAGGCACAAGAATCCCTGCAAAGTAGATAGACAAAAGTCTGAAGACTTTTTTTTTTTTTAAAGTGAATTAAGGCTCATGACAAACAACCTTCTCATGAGATAAAACATTTTAAAACTGTAATTCTTAGCTTTTCATAAGGTCTTAAAATTCTGGCGTTATTTTGCTTCATTTCACTGCTCTTTTTGCTATAAGACTACTGTTAGTGTTACCAAAACAATAAAGTCAAAATAAAAAATTCTGTTCTTATATATTTTTGTTAAAAAAAATCATATATTTTGACTTCACCAAGCTGACATTTTAAATAAAGATATTGCATCAGATGTATGTTGACTAATTTTTTTTAAGAACATACCCTTAATAAAATAATATGAAACATCCTGAACCCTGTGAAATATAGTTTCTTTCTGGGTTTATTTTGCCTGTTTGTCACCTTCCTTTTGGCATTCCCTAACTGAATAGAGACTATCTGCATGAGTAAGGACAGTTTTAGTTTCCTGTGGATAAGCTTATGGCTTCTGGCTACTTTATGTTGCACAAGAAATACAGTCTGTCATCCCTGTGTTGTAGATATCACAAGAATTCAGGTATCTTACCAATATGAACTAGCTAAAAAAAGACAGAATTGCCCTTCTGTGAGCACCAAATAAAAATTAATCTGTATTCAGACTTACAAGTCCTTGTTTGCATATTTTCAGTTTGTAACCTCTGGGCTTCTTTTTAGCTATGGGAAACCAAGTTTTTGTAACTGGTTGATACTATTCTCTTAAAGACTAGAACGTAAAACAACTCTGGGTGTCTCTGATACCAAGTAACATTGCAAGGAACTATGGTTTAGGTTAGACATATCAATGTAGTATTTTAAGAGACTTCACTGTTTTTCAAAATGAGATATTTGAAGGTAGGTCCTAAAATGCAGCACAGTTTCAGCAATCTTCTTAAAGTTAAACTAGGTTTAAGAAGCTGCTGGAAAGTCACATCATAAAAATAATCTCTAGAAGGCAAGGAATCAGCAAGCCTCTGATTTCAAAATAAAACAAAAATCCAGTTTCCCAGTGGTACATATTCATGAACTATCTTTTTGTTTTTCTGTCAGCTGCAGCAGATGCGTAATATACATTGTCTGTGCACATATTATTGTGCCAGAGAAGTGGTAAAAAATGGCTTGCATTGTAGTAAAATTCATCACATTTCAAATGCGCATTTGTCTTTCAACCAGCTATGAAGAGACATATTATAACCACTTAGACAAAATTGTTGCTTCAGCAAGTTTTGTTTCCTTCATAGGTCCTTTGATGGCTAAAGGTCTTCCTTTGACAAACTTTGTTTGCTGAGTTAGGATTTTGGAATTTGCGTTCCTCTCAATCCATAGGCAATTTTGCAAGTGGGTGTAAGCAATGTTTAAATCATTTCTATTACTGCTGGGGAAATCTTGATCAGATGTTATGGAAAAAACTCTAGTTTTGCAAATACACGGAGTACCAAAGTGGACCTGACACGAGAACCGAGCACTGTCCTTTCAATTCTTTACGAATGTTCACACACAACTGTTTGATATCCTGGGAATTCGAATTGATTCCCTCCTTTTCAAGCCATTTAAGAGGATTTCCCACCTAAGCATTAACTAAATGGTGTTGGTGGTGTTGCTACAGTATCTTGTTGCCTGTCTGAATTCTGGTACTGAACTACTGTTTCAGCCACCAAGATTTTTCACTTCTGGTTCAGATCTCAATAGCCTCCTAACAGCACACTGATGTGGAAATTCTCTTAGCATAACATTTGGTAGACTTCTGTAAAATATACTTGATAATTTCGTACATGGAAAGCTGGCTGCTTTTCCCACTCTCACAGAATGAAATGCACAATAGTTCCTGAGACACATAAAGTGTGTTACAGGTGAGAGCATTCAAGTTGAAAATTACTCTTGAGTACTAATAGAAATTTTCTAATGAAGAAAGGAAGAGAAAGCAGACAGTTTAGAAGATCATGGAGGAAAATTCTGATAATTATGTTGTGTGTCCTAGAGTGGACTGTTTTAATAGACCATTTTATTAAGAATAATTTTTTCAAGATACAACTCCTGCAGAAATGCTTGATGCTACACATAAATTGAGATAAATAAAATATATCCTCTAATTTTGTTGCTGCTTTTCCTCATAAATATTTTACTCACTAAACTGTGAGAATGTTTGAAGTGCTACTACACCTTCCAGAAATACTGCAACAGTCTAGTAATCCTAGCAAATGTTAAAACTGGGAATTGAGTAACAGAGGCAGTTTTGTTGCACATTGTTTTTATGAATTTTAATCGAGGTGTACAATAAAATATGTAGGGGATATTAACCACAGTTGAATTCCAAATATCCGGATTTCCTGCTCTTGCAATAAAGGAGGGAATATATATGAAAATAATTATCATAAAAATTACTGTTGATAGCTTTACAGCAAAAGTTTAGGAATATCTACATATATTATTAGAATTGTTGGAAAATAATGTAATGACCTTAAAAACATCGTTGAAGTTTGGAATAACCAGGGCATATAGTATTACTCACTTGAAGAAACTGTTAGGCTGTCTTGGCAAGATTCTCTGTGAGCTTGAAAGCAGCAAGAAACCTGCCAGTACTGGCACTGCACTGCACTAATAAATAATGTGGGAAACTTGTATAAATCAACTAGTTGGCACAGAGATTACCTTTCTTTCTGCAAAGAAGTTGGACATTTTTTCCTCTACTGAAGGGAAAAAAAAAAAAAAAAAAAAAAAGCTTTGTTATATTTTATTGCAATAGATATTTTAAGGTTGGATAGGTGTGCAACTTATTACTGAGATTATAAATGTTCTTACAATAAACTGCTACCTGTTGTTTTTGCAGTTGTTTCTGGCTTTCTGGAAAGAAGGCACTGCATTTCACCAACACATAGTTTGTATTCCAGCAAAGCCATTTGTTCAAAATTCTCTGTGTGCCCTGCTCCTCCTTTACTAGACTCAGGGAATCATTCATACTTTGCTTACACATGTTATAAATATGTTTGTTTGCTTTCTACCAGTCTGACACACAAGTACAGTGATGAATCTGTATAAATGTAAAAGTATGTACAAATATGTTTCCCTCTTCTTGTGGATGAATGAGACACACTATCCTTGGAATATCCCTAAAGAAAACAGGAGGGACCTTCACAGTGTGACTTTCTATTGTGATCTGGACACAGAAAATAATATCTACTCAGGCTACTCAGAGAGATTCAGGCGCCATGAAGATATTTCAGGATGGATATTTCCTACTCTGTTGGGTTTCTAGTTCCTTTCATCATTTCTCAGCAGAAGTTACAATAGGGAAAAGAAGAAGAAGGAAAAAGAAAGAAACACTGGATATTTTTGTCCATATGTGGCATGGTTTATTGTTTTCACTTTAGTGAATTCCACATTGTTAAAAACAAGGATTGGTCTGTTCCTTATGTTTCTCTTAACCTTCAGGTAAAGTTTTCATTCATGTAGAAATTCTACATGTTCAGTCTCACAGAATAAAGCTTCATTCTGCTATAATTAAAACAGACACCAAAAAAAAACCCCAAAACCAACCAACCAACCAAACAAACAAAAAACAAAAAAACCCCAACTAAACAAAATAAACAGAAGGGATGCTGTGTTTTGCTTTTCCTTATGTTCTCTGTTCTTCTCCATTCTCTTCTCCTTCTATCTGAAGTTACCCAAAAAGGGACAGATATTTCTCGTCACCTTAAACACCCTTATCAATTTATANCAAAACAAGAAAACCAAACCAAACCAAAAAAACACACACAAAAAAAAAACCAAAAAACCCTCACACAAAAAAAACCAGCCAAACAAGAACCAACAGATGGTGTGCATCACATGAAATCTCTAGGAGTCACTTTGAAGTGGTATTCTTTGTAACAGGCCCTGTCATAACATGGTATATTAACAGCTTCTGAGTATTAGCTTTCAGAAGTGTTTTGTATAATGTGTTGAAGAAAAAAAATAAATATTTGTTTGCATTTTTTATATAATCTTCATTTTTATTGAGTATTGATCAGGGAATCACCATTAACATCAAGAGCTGTATGCACAGAGCAAGTCAAAACCCTAAATAAAAATATTGCTGAATCCAGACCACACAGACATAGTCAAAACTGGATTTTCTAGTACTTTCCATAGTAGGATCTTAGTAGACTACAGAAAGAATCAGATAGTAGACTTTTTTTTTTTCATTAAAAAGGAAGTTATTGATTCATTTAACTACTCTCTGATTAATAACATTAATACTAATACAATAAAAGTTTTTCAGAGAAACACTACAGTTTTATATTAGCAAACAGAAAGTGAGAGTGCAGGAGATTCCCTTCTAGGCTTGTATATATCTTGCCATCACCATTACTTGTCTCTGACAGCTAACACCCACTTCTCATGCAAATCTTGCCTTGAACTTTTTGCTCCAAGGAAAATCTTACTTTTCTAAGGCCACATTGTAATTATATTTGTCGTTCTTGTCCTATTGCTTAAATGTCACTCTGGATAAAATAATATAGTAATTAGCAATGACTTGCTCAAAATGTTTGCTCTGGGTCTAGCTGTTCAGAGCAGCAGTCTTCTAACTTTTGTATTGGAGGATTAGACTTCTTGCTTACTTAGTAGTCTATGCTCTCTGTATTTTGTCTCTTCACCACAGAGGTGGTGAACCATGTGGTGAAGATTTGTCTGTGTGCCCACATTCCTGGACACACTTATATACATCCACAATCACTATCCTGTGTGCTGCAAACCCATTTCCAGTAGACCACCGAGTGTAACAAAATGCCACCTCAGTAAAAGTGTTTTAGCTCTCAGTAGTCAGCTTGCTTTGTGTAGTCTGCTTGGGGCATTCCAAGGGTTTTCTGCACTGCCTCAAATTTCTGCTTCCAAAATCCAAAATTCTAGAGGTCACTGTGAACCATTCCTTGCCCTTTTGTTGAAGAATGTGTTCTCTAGCAGTAAATTTATTCTGTAGAATATTTTCAAATGTCTTACTCTGAACAGGAACTACCTATTCTTTTTTCAGGTAAAACTTCCTATGCATCAGTTTCTGCCTGTTGCCTTTTGCCCTATTGCTTGGCAGTGTTTTTCTTTGGTATGTATACAAAATTTACCAGAAAACAATAACATAAGTATGATCTTGACACTTGTGTCAAAAAAATTATTGTTTGAACACCAGAAAATATTAACTGTTTGGCTGAGGTGCTACGGAGCCTACTAAGGTCATAAAATGGGCTATAATCTCATTTTTTCAGCTGTATTGAAGGATAGGGATGGAAGACTGTGGTTCTTTCAGCTGCTATGTATACAGATATTACTAGCATTAAAAGCTGAAAAGCAATGAATTTTTTTCAGTTTAATGACAGGGACAAAAACTCTGAAGGGAGGAAAAAGAATTTGTTTGAGCTGAAAAAAAAAAAGAAAAAATAATTCTTTTGATGAAACAGAGAAATATTATCCTCTCAAAACATGACCTTCTTTCTTCTGTTTTGGAGGAAAACTGTTTATCAATTCAACCTGATTTTACAGGTAGCTCTGCTTCCTCCACATCTATTTATAAGCTAATTTCTCATGTGTAAAAGAAAAGAAAGCAAAGAAGAAAAAAGAGGCATAAAACCCACGATATTAACTACAACTGACAGCAGGATCTTAGGCTTTTTACTGCCTGAAGTCCAGGCTCAAGGCATACAGGTCACTTCTGAGCAGCAGATTGCTCTGCACAGCCATCAGTACATTGCAGCACATCTGCGAGTCACTCTTTTTTTTGAAGACAGCTGAGAGGATGACAAAGAGATTACACCATTGTCTCAGAGAGGCTGAGATGAAATTTGGAAGATAGCTGGAAAATGAATTTTCCTTAAATGACATTGCTGCCATTCCTAAATCTTCAAGGCAAATAATGCATCCTTCTATTTTACAACTCCAAATATTATATTTGGGCTGAAGGAATGTAATTAAGATTGGCTTATAACCAGTTGTTGACAATACTAAGCTTTAAAATAATTTCTTATTCAAATAATTATTCATGCTGCTAATATAAAACATCATAATGCGACATCAGCATAAAAACTTACATACAGAGGGAAGATGATGTTAGTGCATAAGCTTTTAATTCTGTATGTCTTTACCACATCTGATGGCCAAAGTTTTCACAGACAAAAGTTAAGACCATTTTTGTAACTCTTAAAATTGCTCAGATTTCAGTACATTCAAAGATTTTGGTAATTCCTTCGTCCTATCAAAATATTTTAACATTCATGTGTGGTTTCTAGGTTTAATAATAATTTTTCTCTAAAACATCACTCTAAACACAATTCACAAGCCAAAACCAGCTATTCAAGGCATTAGATACTTTGAATATTTGCCATGATGATGGTACAGACATGCACAGTACAGGTAAATTAATTTGCATTATTTTATGACAGTGTTGGTATAAATTCATGCACTGATATATATATACATCATTGCAACACGCTGTGATGAACAGACATTCTCTCTCCACATATGCACTGATGTACATATGCTTAAATTTGATTCTTTATTGCAGGTTCACAAGCTGAGTACATTTGTAATTGGTGAAGATATCCATGAAATGCCAGCTGGACTCTTTTCTTCCTTCTCTCCTTCTCTTCATGCTATACTGGAAGATAGAGGTGAAAACCCACAATTTCTGTTTACTCTTAGCTATTACCTAGCTTTCTAGCAGGGACGAAGATACATGTTGTGATACCCTCTGGCTCCTGGGATTAGCTCAGACTAATTCTGATAAACCATGTCTGTTGGGTGAGGAAGAGACAACTGAGATGGAACCTCACCAATGTCTGAAGGGAGGATACCAAGAGAATAGAACCAGGCTCTTCTCAGTGGTGACAAGCAATAGGACAAGAGGCAACTGATGCCCAGGAAGTTCCACCAGAACACAAGGAAGAACTTCTTTCCTGTGCAGTGACCGAGCACTAGAACAGATTACCCAGAGAAGATGTGGAGTCTCCCTCACTGGAGATATTCCAGAACTGTCTGGACACAATCCTGTGCAATGTTCTCTAGGATGACTGGACCAGATGACCCTCTGGGATCTCTTCCAACCTTACCCATTCTGTGATTCTAAGATCTTAGAGTGCTCAGAGACACTGTAGTAATATTTCATGTTAGTCAATACAATTATACATTGCTTTCTCAAAGCACATCATGTGTTCCCTCCCTTGAATAATTAAGATGCTTATATTGTAACAAAATTGATGATAAAGGGCAGTTTTCTTTAATGGTGGCAGAGAAGATTAGGAACCGATTCTATTTTTCTCAGGCACCATCAGAATTAAATGACATTTTGACCTGTGAAAATTTTTGTATGTATGCATAGACATACATTCAAAGCCTAGCTGTTCTAAAATGGGTATTTTTTTCATTTTGTTCTAAAATTCTTTGGACAGGCAAAAATCATGGTCAAACAAATTCTTCAGAAATATTAAAGAATTGATAAATAGAACCTGACATTTGATCCATAGAGATTATTCTGGACAAAAAATGACAAATAATAAATCAAGAACTAAGGATGAAGAACGTCTTGGACCTCATTAAGACATTATGCTACCACGACTCAAATAGCATCATTGAATTCAACCATTCAATACAGCATAGAATTCATGGTACATGTTACTAAGAGTCAATCCTTTTGCTTTCATTTTTACTCTTTTCCTTCATTTCTGGAAGTCAAAATGTGTTTTGATGAGCTTACATCAGGCTGGCAGCCAGTCACTTCTTGGGATTCCCCAGGGCTCAATTATAGAGCCAGAAAGTGAAGCCTGTCAGAGTTCAAGGAGCCCTGCTCTTAGTCATATGGTTTAGTTGTAGCTAGTCCAGCAAGGGGCAGGGAGGTGGACTGGATAATCCTTATGGGTCTCTTCTAACCCAATACAATTCTATGATTAAAAAAAGGATGGATGGTACTGTTGGGATCTAAATTTTACAGAAAAAGAGATGAAAGGAGGGCAGCAGGCCTTGGGCAGCAGAGGCCGAGAGATGTTCCTCCCTTGATAAAGCAGGAGCCTGGCTACAAGAAGATACCTTGAGAATGAAGACTGTTTTCAGCTATCTATGTGTATTAGTCCTGCCATCTCTTGCAAGATATGGAAGGACTTTACAAGATGGGACAAGATATGCAGAAACATCCTTGTTCCCTCCCCAGGTGGTCTGGATGTAGAGACCCTATGATGAAATACCGTGACTGAATTTCCTCACCCCTAGTTAACATAACTCTTCCCCCTTATTAACATGTCCTACCTCCTCATTAACATACTCTGTTCCTTGGATCTATTTATTGTAGTGTGAATGTTCAATAAATGTCTCAGCTTTCTACCCCCAGGCTGGGTCCGTTTAGTTTCTAACTGACCACACATGGTACCTGAGTTCATCTGCATTTCTGATGAATTTGATATGTAGATGCATTTGAAATGACAGCTAAACTCCTTTAATTAAAGAATTCTCTCACAAAACACTTTTCTTCTGCAACCAGGGAAAAAATTCAAACAGCAAAATTCATGGATACAACTTGGAGGAGGTATAAGCAAGGTGTTTATTATTCATATACTTACCATAAACAATCTAAAAGTTCAACATCTGCACACTTCACTTAAGTATACCAAAATTTCATTTATTTGTTTTAAATGGAGCAAGATTATTATAGTTCATACATAATATATTATATAATGTAGTTGCACTAGCAATATTAGAGTTTATTTTGTTAAATTACTTGTTTATCAAAAAATGTAAATAATACTGTGCTATTTTCCAAATATATTGTGAAAGTTCAGGTTGGCTCTCTGCCAACAGCCAAACCTCACAAGAAAGATTCCCCCCTCCCTCTCCCAAAACGGCAAAAAGCAGCAAGAGAAAATTGAAGGAATATATATATATTTACATATATTAAATTTATATACTAGGCACAACAAGACAGGGACCCCCAAACCACCCCAATAAGGGAAAAGGGGAAGGGAAAGGGGAGAGGGAGACAAAATAGGGAAAAATAAGACAAAACAAATATATATACAATCTAAATTCAGAAATTAACTCAGTAAATAACAAATACAATAGTAAATTCAATACTTTCCTTAGAAAAGCAGATTCTTAACCTTCACCGCTGGCCCAGGCAAAACAACCCCCAGAGCAGGCCTCGCTGAACACAGATAAGCCAGGCCCAAACACCGGGAGCTCGTCAGCGTGCGAGCCCGAGAAGGAAAAGAAAGCAAAAAAGAGAGAAAGAACACCTCCCCCTTCGGCTTATATACACCTGATTCCGTAAAGAGATGGGATGGAATACTTCCTAGATCTTGACCCTGGTTACCAAGGAAGGCCTACAAAAAACAACCCATCACATATATTTAATTAAGTTAATTGTATATTAGACATGTCATAGGGTAAAAATAGATAGGAAAACAAGGTGAAAATATTTCATTCTTTTATTCAGTATTCATTATAAGCACCTTTCTTTAGGTTCAATTTTATACATTTAAATTAATCTGAACAGAATTATTATTTAATTTCAGAATTCCCCTTCTCTGAATCTATTAAGACATAGATATTTTCCTTCTTTAAAGTATAATTAACAAAATATCTCTGCTTCTAATTAAGATTTCTAACCTTTTTCTCCAGATTAAAACCATTATACATTGTTTGTATAATGCAATTTTGTTCTGTAAAGTTTCCAAGTTAAACCTGGCTCATTTTTAAAATCTGATTTAATTTGCTTTACTTATGGTTAATGATAATTCTGCTGCTTATGAGATAGGATAAACAATCTTTTATATTTATTAAAGTACTCTCATTTTGTGGCAAAGTTGCAAAGTGCCCATTTTATTACAGACAATTGAAAATGATGGAGAATGGAAGAGGTGAGTCTTTGCTTCATGGCAAGGAGGTGCATTTGTATCAAACTTAAAATATCCCTGCTTATGTATGTTTTCTTTTGCTGTTCAGCAGGTAAAGTTCTGCCTGTTTCACATTTGTTCCACCCTGTCAGAAATCCTCTGTATCCTGAAAGTAGGGATGCCTTGCATGCCATCTTCAAAGTGTAACAGTTCTAACTCTTTCCAGCAACTGAAGAGATTAGGTAAAGTTTGTGTGATAACACCTTCAGTCTGTCAGTGCAGCAGTGGTAGGAACAAAGTCCAGAGAGCCTCTGGCATCCAAGTTTTCCATTCTTTATATAGGCAGACTAGTTTTGTCACATTTCATCTTTTGACTAACAGTTCCTTGTGTGTTTCCAATCTCCTCTTGGTGTAAAACACTCTTAAAGAAAATTACAATCTTACTCTTTTTTTTTTTTCTTTTTTTTTTTTTCTGTAGGATGATGTAGGTATTCTGGTTGAATTTAGCTCAGGAATCATGCAGTAACTTCTGTATCACTGAATTGCAGAATAGTTTGTGTTGGAAGGGACCATAAAAATCATCTAGATGGAATTTCACTGCTATGGGCAGGGACACCTTTCACCACACCACGTTACTCTAAGCCCATTCAAAGTGGCCTCGAGCACTTACAATGATGGGCCATTCACAGCTTTTCTGGGAAGACTATTCCTGTGTCTCACTACCTTCACATTGCCAAATTTCTTCCTTAAATCTAATCTAAATCTACCCTCTTCTAGTCTAAAGTAATTACCTCTTGTCCTATCACGGCAGACCCTGCTAAAAAGTCTGTCCCCATCTTTGCTGCTGGCCCCCCTCAGGTACTGAAAGGCTGAGTAAGGTCTCCTGGGAGCCTTCTCTTCGGCAGGCTGAACAACCTCAATTGTATCAGCCTTTGCTTGTAGAAAGGGTGTTCTATCATTCTGGTCATTTTTGTACTCCTCCTCTGAACCCACTCTGACAAGTCCGTGTCTTTCCTGTGCTGAAGACTCCAGAGCTGGACACAGTACTCAACACATAGGACACATCTGGGTAATTGGTAAGCATTTTCTTTCAGTTCTCTGTAAAGCTAAAGATCTGATAAAGTGGCAAAGAAAGAAGAGTCTGCAATGTTATAATCCCTTTGCTCATATGTACAGAAGGGATTAGTATAAAAGTCTAATAATACACTTGTACTTTCAGTACCAAATTAATATTGTTGTAAATTAATACTTTCCTGTAGTGTTTGTTTATACACACAATATTCATGCATATATATATAACAAACCTGTTTGTGTTTGTTTAGCATTCTAGCTCACCAATTAATAATTTACTTGAAATCAAGTTATTCTTTGTAGGGATAATCTTTGCAGGAAAAAATGAAATCTCCTCAAACAATTTAACTTCATTTTGTCTTTGGGGAAAGAACAGCAGATGAGGCCAAAACCTACATGTCAGTGCATCAATGCATGAAGGTTGTAGGGGTTGAATTCTGTTGTTGAGAAAAGGTATCTTGTTCAAATGGCATAAGGCTGATTACAGAAGGAATATCCTGAGTACAAATATCTGTCCCAGAAAATGCAATCTTTTTATGAGGCAGCTGTGATCCTAAACCTAGTGTGATCAAATAGTTAAAGCACAAGTAATCCCCGAAGCTATTGAAGAGGCTCACAGAATTTGTCATCTGCCTTCCTTATCTGATAATTCATCTTGCATATTGACATGCATAAAAAGGAAGAAGTGCAAGTTTTGTTTCACAGGTAAAATAAATTCCTGCACTCTTCACCTATTGCTTAATCTTGATGCAACCACTTAGGGGTCAAATTTCTGTTCACCTGTGGTTTTCCCATCTTCAGTACAAAAAATTTCCTTCAGTTTGAAGGGCTTTAAGTAAAGAGATACTCTTGAATCTCCTTCTCAGCCAGTGACTAAATAATTGTACTTGATGCATTTGATCACACTGTTAACCCCAAATGCCTTTGCCGATCATATTAGGATTTAATCTTTTTAAATTTCTGAGCTTTGTCAAGCATTTCTGCCTTCAGTGCTAAAGCAAATGTCCTTCTTAAATTGCTGAGAGGTCTCATGTGAGAGGGGAAAATCCTGTCTATGGTTTATATTGAGTAAAAACTTTAAATCATTTAAATTTGGTTCCTTGGTAAGTGCTTGTTCCTTTTTAAAATTAGATGTTCTGGAAATGTAATTAAGATAGTATTTTACCCCCTTCAGTAAGGAGTAGTAATTTAAGAGAGAAACATCCATTTTCAAGCAATACAGCAATCTGGAATCTGCATCTTAATTGAACACATGCGTTTCTATTGTTCTTTCTTAGTCAGTTTTACAACTCTAACTTTGAAGTGCATCTTTCACAGTAAGAGTAGAGGAACAGTTTAAAGGAAAAGCTGCATATGGCAGAGTACAGTGGAATCTAAAAAAGAATGGCGGTAGCTTACATAACAGGGAGAGCACCCAAGGTGACAGAAAAAACTACATAAAATATGTTGATTCTTGTGGGATGCAAATGTCACATCCGAGCATATACAAAGTATATGTTTGGGGCTTTTTTTTTCTCTAGGATAAGAAGGAATTCAGCCATATTGTAACTTCATCTTCTGTACACTCAAATATTCAGTGAGAACACAAACCTGTCATGGGTTTATACTGCTGCAAATTGGATTGGAAAGCCCAATCTAATGCTTGACATCTGTCTTACGATAGCTCAGTGAAGTCTTACCAAAATGCAGTATATCACTGTAAAGCTGTAACTACTGTCTTGGGTATTTCTTCCCTTTCTCTGTCACTTCCACGCTACATCAATATTTTAATTTATTTTGCAGCAATACCTCCACTTCTCCTTGAAAAGTTTCATGCTACCTTTTGCTCATTGCTTGCTACAGAAAAGCAGGGAACATTCATTTTCTTGTGTGGAACTAAATGAAAAGCAGAAAGACAGCTTACTGAATGCCTTTCTTCTAAAGATGAATATGATTTGTGTGTTTTGGTTTTTTTTTTTTATCATCCCTGAGTCTCTGTCAAGGTTTAACCTCAGCTGGGAACTAGGCACCACACAGCCACTCACTCACTCACAGTTCCCCAGTGGGATGGGGGAGAAAATCAGAAGAGTAAAAGTGAGAAAACTTGTAGATTGAGATAGAGACAGTCTAATAGGAAATATGAAAGCTGTGCGTACGTGCAAAGGAAAACAAGGAATTCATTTACCACTTCCCATGGGCAGGCAGCATTCAGCCATCCCCAGGAGAGAAGGGCCCCTTCATGTGTAATAGTGATTTGGGAAGACAAGCATCATCACTTGGAACATCTGCCCTTCCTTCTTCTTCCCCCAGCTTTATAAGGCTAAGCATGACACCATATAGAATGGGGCATCCCTTTGGTCAGCTGAGGTCACCTCTCCTGGCTGTGTCCCCTCCCAGCATCTCGTGTACCCCCAGCCCACTCACCGGTGGGGTGGTGTGAGGGGCAGAAAAGGTCTTGGCTCTGTGCAAACACTGCTCAGTGGTAACAACTATATCCCTGTCTTATCCATACTATTTTCAGCAGAAATCCAAATCACAGCCTCATACCAGCCTTCCAGATCCCAGAAATGGCTGGTGCTTCTCCCTGAATTTCTTTGCCTCCTGAGATCTACACTGTCTACTCATGACCTGACATCAGTCTTTGTCCCTCAGGCTCAGAGAATAAAATGCACTGCCCCAGTACCAAATGAATACTAGTTTGGCAATATTTCTCTGGCTGCATATTAATACTCTCAAAGGTATCTAGTACCAGGAAAAATGCTTCCTTGGGGACTTCCCTGTATTGTCAAATCTCATATATGCACCTGCTCTGCAGAGCACAGTTTGCAAAAATCTTGTGCTTTTGCTTCTGCTTGCTTCAAAAGATGCTTTTCTGAGAAGCCTACTTATCCTAATCCTGAGTAATGCATTACCATTCCAGAGAGAATATGTATAATATTGACTGAAAGTATTTCCATTTGAATGTCTGAAAACATGTGAACAGAGAAAGGATTTTTCTCTACTTCTTATATAAGAAAAAAACCTTCTTTCCAGTGAAATATTTCTCAGTTAATTGTGTCCAATTAAATAAACCTATTGAAAAGAGAATGGAAATCTTTAAAGGGCATAAGTGTTTGGGCATGTGTCTGTCTTACTTGCTTGATAGGTAACCAGTGGTAGAACGGTGTAGAGTGTACCACAGGAATAATTCCTTTAGATTACTCTTGTTTCTTAATCGTTCCTGAGCACTTGGTTGAAGACTAATGCATAGGCTCAGTGGAAATCTGATAGAACCCTGCAGATTACTTGTAATTTGTCTCCTGGGAGAATCTCTACTTCTAAAAGCAAGAATAGACAAACTAAGGTTAATTCTATGATAAGGTACTAAGTCTTTCTCTTTATTTCAGACTCACTCTCAGGGATCCTGAGGGAGACTCCAGCACAGTCCCCCTGAACATTACTGTTCAATTGCACAGGAAATAACTGTACCAGATTACTGTAGGGCTGTCAACAGGTACAAAGGATAAATATCTATTTTACTTTGGCTTTAAGCATTACAGTAACCCAATGAATCCACTAAGAATGGACATGAAAAAGTAATGAATGGATATAGAATGCACACACTAGTACACATACATACAAATTGAATACATTAAGATTAAAAAAAAAAAAAAAATGTTGTCAGGAATTGCCTGATGGGATGCTTTTATAATGAATTTCCAATGATTGTCTAACCTTCTGTTCCTTACTTAGATTGTTTATTTTTATTAAAAAAAATAATATCTGTGAAAAATCTTAGTCTTCTATTTCCAGAACTTCCTCTGCTGCTTTCTGCACTTCAGATGAATTGCTTTTAGCCCAAGCTTTGACTTTACAAATTTTTCTCCCAGAGGATTTGAATTAGAATTTGCCTAATTCCTACCACTATTCTAGCTACATGTTTATTACTCCAAACCAGTTTCTACTCAAGCAGTGACAAACCACCTGTGGGAATAGATCAGACAAATATGAATCCCAGCCAGCTGTAACTACAGAAGGCAAATTGCTGGTTCATTGGAGTAGCCTACCTTTATTTATTTAGCCCTAATTATAAGACAAGGATTTTAGAAAAATAAAATTATAGCTGTTATCTGCAAGGCCAATCTCTCCTAGAAGAATATTTTTTAAGGGTATAGAAAAAGTTTATTTAAAATAATACTGTATCTTTCAAAATTAATGTTCATCTACATTGACTGGCAATCTAATGTTACTTAAAGTTTCAATCCAAGGAGTATAAAAGGGAAAAAAAAGATCCCTGGAGAAGGAAATATTCAGACTTCTACCTTTAAAATAAATGATCCAGACAGAAGAGAGAGTTTTGAATGCAAGATTAATGTACATTATATGAAATGAATTCTTGCCATATACAATCTCATGCATGAAAGGTTTATTTGAATAGTTTTATTCAATTTGAAATAGGCCATTGTAACATTTTAACATTATAAAAATGGGCTTTTACAGTGTTTAACATGTGTAAAATGAGTTGGGTCTTCAGCATCTGTCCTGAAATATTTACAAAATTCCCTTATTAAATTTTATCATTGTGCTCTGAAGTATTCTACACAGTGTAATCAAAAATCCTGGTATCTTTTTCTTCTTTTGAATCTTATATCTCTATGGAGAGCTTTTAGATGAAAAACTACAGGTCTTTTCTGTTGGAGATAGAATATATTGTATTGAACCTCATATAAAAAATATATATATTGAAAACCTTTAGCTGAAAATAAATAAAGGCTATCTTATCTGTTTTGACAGATAATTAACTTTTAGGCAGAATATAAAATACAAAATAAAAAAGCATTACTAATAACCTAGAAAAAATTGAAAACTCTAGAGAGCAGACTTTGGCTTCTTCAGGGATCAGGGGGAAAAGCTCTGGAGGGAAGAGGGGCCCAAGAAAACTGGTTAATATTGAGGAGCCATTTCTTATAAGCTCCAAAATTATGCATTCCAGCAAAGAGGAAGTCAGGCCAGTGTGGATGAACAAGGAGCTCCTGGAAAAACTCAGACACAAAAGGGAAGCCTACAGAATATGGAAGCAAGGACAGGTAGTCTGGGTGGAATACAGAGAGGTTGTCCAAGCAGCCAGGGATCAGGTTAGGAAAGGTAAAATTAAGCATGAACAGGAACATTAATGGCATCAAGAAAAGTTTCTATAGGTATGTTGGTGATTAAAGGAAATTTGGAGAAATTATGAGTCCTCTCCAGAAGGAAAGAGAAGACTTGATTAACTGGGATATGGAAAAGGCTGAGGTACTACTTAATGGTGGGTTTTGGTGGTTTTGGTGTTGTTTTTTGGTTTTGTTTTTGTTTTGTTTGTTTGTTTGTTGTTGTTTTCCCCCTTGTCTTTGCACGCAAGCACTCCAGCCACACCACCTGAGTCACTGAAGGCAAAGTCAGGTACTGGAAGAATGAACAACCTATCATAGGAGGAGAACATGTTTGACTCATCTAAGGAAGTTGAAATTGCATGATTCCTAGGGACTTCAGATACATCTGCAGGTCCTTAGGGAACTCCCAGAAGAAGTGGTTAGGCAACAAGGTCTAGTGGATGATGTGCCTGCCCATGGCAGGGGGTTGAAACTGGATGATCTTTAAGGTTCCTTTCAACCTAAATCATTCTGTGATTTTATGATTCTCTGTGACTCATAATTTTCTACACAATTTTTCTTTCTCAATACTCATACATATTTTGTTCTGGTTCTTTTGTGTTGGACACTGCTGGGCTATGAACAGCTTTTGCTTTAAGAGGATGCTGCTGTAGGCCTGGGAAAGCAGTAGAAAACACCACCCTTGTCCTTGGGCCAGGCCTGGGAAAGCTGAAGAAAGAGAAAAACAACTGTGGAAAACAAGAGTATGTTTTGGGACCTACCAGCATGAGGAGAGATGTCAACGACCTATCCGAAGATGGTTTTGGACTGATGGACAAGTGTGCTTGGCAAATGAGATGTAGTTTGTGTGTGTGTGGACGGTAGAAAAATAATATAAAAGGATAAGTGAGTAGTTAATAAAATGGCTTTGCTCTTGCTTGTAAAAAAGCCTGACTGTTCCATTATTTAGACCGTTGCAACTAATGCCCACATTTTTGGTCACTTCTATGTTTTTTTAATTAAAAATCTAACCAAAAGCAGCTCAATTCTGCAGCCAGAACAATATTTTTTTTTCTTGAATGCATTATAAATTATATCCTCAGCTCTGTCATATTTTATTATGATTTTTAATCAGAACCACTAGTCAGTCTCCACCTCATTTTTTCAACCTCTGAAACTGCAATGATGATATCACTTCTTTTGTTTACCTGTTTGATAAAGTAATTTTCCACTGAAAAAAGTAGATTATCTGAAAAGCCATCTCTTGGGCAAGAAAATCTTCTTGTTTACAGGTAAAAACCCTACTATCGTGACCCAAGATAGGACTCAACAACAGAAGAGTTAGAAAAATAATGTGTAGAGTAGATTAGTTAACATATCTGTTTCCCTTTTTATACTTACTTAGCTACTGAATGAAATTGAGAAACAAGGAAAATCTGCAGTCACTCCATGAGTTAGAGCAACAAGTGAGAGAAAAAGAGCTAAATTCCTTGTACAGATCTGAAATGTACTTGTATAGTTAGAAAATAGGTTTTAACAGCAAAATTCTATGATTTTTTATTAATGGTTACTGGTTTTCCCTTAAGAGTTCTGAAAGTTCATTTCAGGTCATTACAAAAAAATCACATTTCAGCAGGGTTTATTTAGCTGATATTGTTTTAACTACTTCAGCACAAATTAAATCAAGACCATGAACTACTTACTAGATTTCTTTTTTGGTCCGGATTTTGTTTTAATTTATAACACTGTTGTTAGGAAAATTGGAAAAGGAGGAATAAATTACTACTTTAAGACAGTGAAGCACATTGAATTCTTAAATGCTTGTGCCTATCTGTTCTGTAAATCTGCAGCAGTTCCACTGCCATGAACATTGGTTTAATATCCAATTAGTGCTTACCAGTGCTAATGACTAGATGCCAAAAAAGTTATATTTGTGCACTGTTGTGATGATTACAGACTGTGCTTTAACAATGAACAAATAAACTAAAGAAATTTTAATCTCCACAGATTGTAAGCTGTTATTTAACTACCCTATTTTAAACAGCAAGTTTTCTGACATAGTCAGTGATTAATTTTATTGATTTGATTATGTGTTCCTGCAGTGATTTCATTCTGTTCACTGCTGAAAAAAAAACCAAACATCATGACATGCACACTGAACAAAATTTCTGATGCAGGTTCAATTTAACTTATTTTTCTGTTTACAGATAATATTCCTGGAAATTGTTCTTTTGTTCTCTTTGACATTACAAAAACACATATGCAGTTTTCTGTCAATAGAACTGGAAAATGTAAAAGAAAAGAAGAAATCTATAGAAATTATCCTTATTTAGAGGTGGTTGTAGATAGTTTTTCAGAATAAAATATATTAGAGTTCTTCATTGGCAATTATATGAACTTAACTTCTGCAAAAAGATTAGACAGAATTTTCAGTAATGCTCTAAAGATTTGCTAGAAGCAATATGTTAATAACTATGGTCAACAATGTCTATGTGTGTTTTGGTAATAAATTCAAAACACTCCATATTTTACCACAGAGAAATAGCTGTTTAGGGAGAGAAGATACCTTAAAAAGCATATCATCAGTTCTCATAGTGATTTACTGCTGACAATCTTTTTAAAATTCTTCCTGGTGTAAAATAAGTAATGAAGAAATGTTGTACTTTCTGATTTTAGTTCAAGAAATCCCTGATGTACCAAATATTAAAAGTGTAAGTATATGTTTTCCCTCTTACTGCTCAGAAATCTCTGCTTTGCCTATTACATCTCACCTGCTATTTGAAGTTTTATTTCCTAAATATAATATAACTGGTAATGTTGAATAGGTATGGAATATGTGCATAATGATGAGCTAAGTAAGCAGGAGTCTTCAGGAAAAAAAATCTGAGGGAAGGGAGTGGGATAGAAAGATTTTTGAAAGGGCAAAATAATATCATGACATTAATAAAGTCCATAAATCATGATGGATATCTCAGTGGGTGTGGCTACATTACTGATCTTGATTGAAATAGGAGAGCATTTGTTTGAGTTTAGGACTGTGTCCCCTTAAGGCTTTTTTTTTTTTCTCCCAGTCACAGCAAAATCACATTTCCTTCTCTGGGAAACTATGGTAGATGTTAAATTAAAAAAAAAAAAAAAAAAAAAAAAAAAAAAAAAAAAAAAAAAGAAGA
>VXBX01009084.1:0-66307 GCA_013400415.1 Scytalopus superciliaris
TGTTGTTGTTGTTTGGGCTTTTTTTTTTAAAGGTGCATCCTGAATTAAAATTGAGTGAAGCTCTTTCTTTCTGAGTTAGGAAATAAACACTCCAGTGAATTACATCAAACTGGGTGCTGCTTTTTGTTGTTATTGTTGTTGTTGACTTCTTCATCTTTTGAAAGCAATTCAATAAAACAAAGCCCTTCCTTAGAAAAACCCCAATTAAAAAGTTTCTTGAGCATCCTCTTGAAGCACATGAGTAATTGCCCTGATGTCAATATGGTTATACACACGATTCAAGTTGGAATTAAAGACCCTGAAGAGCTGTGACCAAAGTAAAGATGGATATAAAACATACTGGGGTTATTGTGTTTCTGTCAGTTAAAGGAAGTTGCAAAATCAGTAACATCGTGCTGAGCCACGAACAACTGCCCTATCTCGGAGTCAGGGTTATTACTGACAGCTTAGCAGTGCTGACGGCTATTGCCCAGCTCAGGTGGGAAGCTGACTCGTGGGCAACATTACTAAGAATCCTGTCTATTTCTAGTGTGCTTGTATTGATGTTTCCAAGCACTGGAAAACAGGTGAGCTGAAGAAAGAGCTGTGTTTAATCCCTTCTGATCTTCTGGGCATGCTTGCTGTCACCAAGTGTCCTCTCCAGTCTAACACAGCATGGTACTCCCTGTGCTAAACGAAATGCTTCCCTGAGATGTGCTCCTGCAGTGTCCTCCTGGTGCCACATGCACTCGGGCAATTCCTTTTATTAGGTCCAAAATACATGCACAAAACTCTTTTTTCTGGGGGACTCTCTTCTGCTGAAAGTCAGGTACAGGTCCTGCAATGGGCTCACCAAGGTGGGAGTAATCAAGAGAATAAGGACCTCTGAGATCCATTTACTCCATTTTGATAGGGCCTCTAAAAAAGGCTCCTATAAGCCAAGGATGGAAGTCACCTGGTGATAACAACTGAATGATTTGCAGAGCATTAAAACCAAAATAAAAGCGAGGAAGGCTAAAGGACTTCCTATTTAGAAGCAACTCTTCAAGACTGTATAGAAGCAAAGGAAAGGGAGAAAATTCTCTAAGAGAGAGATACGGAATTTTATTAACATTTTATCTGCTCATTAATTTTTATGTAATTTATTGGGGGAAAAAATACCCAAATAACAAATTCTAGTCCTACAAGTGAGCAATCTTTTTATAGAAAACAAGCCAAGACCTCAACATCAGCCTGATAACATGGAGGCAGAGCACTTCATAATGATCCATGACAATGAGAACACCATAGACTCATACTTGTGAATATTTAACAACACAGGTGTCCACAGCCCTGTATCTTCTTACACACATGAGAAACAAGCATATCCTCAGTGATCACAGCTATGCTACAACATAAACCTATTGCTGGTGCCTAACTAAGAGACCCTTTTGTTCCTTGATCCTTTTGCAGGTGCTACTGAAAACCTCCCTGACAAAGATAGTCCCTGCTTTAACAAAATTGCATGCATGCATCTCCCGCTCTCCCCAGCAAAGCCTGCAGTAAAAAGCCAGTGTGATGAAGCAAAAAGCATTTGGATATGGAAACATATTTGGTTTCAAGCTTCCAAGAGGCCTTTTCATAAGCAAGGAAAAGAAAAGAGGTATTCAAAGAGGGAAAATGCATTGACAATTATCTTCATATAGTCACATATAAAGGAGAGTCTAAACTATGGAGGCTGTTTCTTGCACATGCACCTAATATGTTTATTGAAAGGTTACTTAATCTCTTTTATGTTGTCTTCAGTGCAGCACCTCTTTCAAAGACATTTTGATCCCATTCCTTAATTCTCAGTGGAAAGGATACTGCTCTGAAGACTGGAAAAATACATTTTTCAAATATATTAGATATATCAGTGAAAAATTAAAACACTCCATTTTTCTTTGGGAAAGTTGAGGATAGGGCTTTCCTGCCTGTCTCAGATGAGTCAAAAAAGGCCTGAATCAAAATCACAGAATCTTAGACATTACAGCTAAAATGGCATAGAAAGGTCACCTAACCCATCTCTTTATCACTAATTCAGGAATACAAATTGCTTGCTATAGCTTAAGGCCTCCCTAGGTGCTGAGTTTATTGGGCAATCTCTGGTGTGGAGCAGTTTTAACAATAGGGATGCATCCTGTCTCTTTAAACAAACAAAAAAATAAAAAAAAAAAAGGGGGTTTATATTGCTGTTTCTCAGGTAATTATCTAATGGAAGAGCCAGCTAGTGGTGGAAAATATTTCCATTTTTGGAAATATCTCCACTTTTGTTATTGGTGATAGGTTGGAATTCCAATGAAACAAGCTGCTGCTTCTGATATTTTTCGATGTTGTTACATGTATTAGAAGTTCCCTAGGAGCATCAAGCTGGCTTATTTCCAGCAACACAAAGTACATGAGTCTAACAATGAGACCTTAGGTCCTCACTTGAGCTAAGCTTTTCTGGCTTTGGTTGGGTTTTATTTACACACAGAAGTTTAAAACAACTGAGCGAGAAGTGAACATGGATCCTTCCATTAATTCCTTGAGTTTGGGAAGAAATAAATTATGGGTTATTTGGTTGTCAGGGAGACATATTTACATTAAGTAATTATGCTGGGATGAAATTGAATACAGACTTTACCGCATGAAGAATGAAGAATGCTTTGAAACGTTTGCAACACAGAGCTATTGAGACAGACACTGTCCCAGTCCAGTCACCTGGGATTAAACTGCAGCCCAGTCCCACCTCTTGCAGATTTTCTTCAGCCACTAGAAATGCTCTCTCTGGCTGAGGAAGGAGAATCAGCACAGCAGCTGACTCTCCTCTAGTGACCAGAAACACTTTCTAGAGATGCAGGATGCCCCCAGGGTGAGGAACTTGCCTCATCCCTTGTTAAGCATCCTTCCATCTCTTTTTCTAAAGACACACACACACACGGTCCCTAGTTTATGTGTGGGTGTGTGTCTGTGCAGAGTGGCTCTAGCCAGAGTGAAAAAGGCAGAAGCTAGAGAGTCACAGAGCTGAATCTTTTTGAGGGTCTACAACACAGAGAGATGCTACAACTGTAGCTGACACCCCCTTCCCCATGCAGTTACCTGTGCTAGTGCTTTGTATCCAGTGGTTCCCATAACTCTTCAGTAGGGACGATTAGCATCCTTTGGCCTCTTCAGCTGCACCTTCAGCCTCTTCATGCCAATCTGGAATCCATTCATGGCCTGGATAGCAGCTTGGGCACTGGCAGGATTGTCAAAACTCACAAAACCTGTCAAAACATGAGGCAAGGCAGGGGGCTTAATGAGCTGAAGCGTGCCAAGGCAAGTACATGCAACGACCACTGAGAATGAACATGGGGAAGGGGGTGAGGGTGCTGAAAGGGGGGAAGTGAGCAGGTAGGAGGGTGGGTGGGTGGTTGGGTGGTCAGGAGAGTGAGGAGAGGATGGTTGCCAATGTGGGACAAAGGATAGGAGGGGTTGTTACAGATCAGTGTCCCAGGACACAGTGCCTGGTCTGAGTGCTAGTTTGAACACAAGGCTATGTGAAGCACAGGGATCCAAATGTTGGTGCCACTGAACCAGCACACACAAGATTTGGGTCACCTTTGAGCTGAGAGTCAGCAGATGTAATGCATGGTCTCAAGGCACTCTGTCTTACTCTATTTTCCTCCATCATGACTAGGCTAAACCTCTAGACCCTTCTTAACTTGCCTGCATAAACTTTCCTTTGCCTTCCAATAACAAGAGGGGAATCTGATATACCTACTCCTACTGCCTTATTACGACAATCTAAGTAAAATGTGAATTTAATAAGTTCTCCATTATGGTATTCATTGGCATAAATTGTTTGATTGTTGGCCAACTAAGCAATATAAAGACCTTTAATATCTGGCAATTTCTATAGACTTTATGTTGATTCTGCAGTTGAGAGAGATGAACACTAGTGGTTTCTCAACATGCTTTCCCTAAGTAGTTTCATACTTTGCCAGTAAATCATCCAATCAAGCACAGAGCACATCCAGCAGTAGAAACAACTATAGTGACTGAATGTTATATCTGTGCGCCATTTAAAATGAAGTTCTTTGTCTCAGTGAAAGACTTGTTCTCTGACAATCTGTTGAGCCAAGATAGGTCAGAACCACACAGGATATAACACATTTAATGATTTCAGCTTTGGGAAGGTTTTTGGTGTGGGTTTGTTTGTTTGATTGGGTTTTTTGGTTTTGCTTTCACTGGGTTTGGTTTTGGTTTTTTGGTTTGATTTCTTTAATGTTATATATGAAAAAGGGCCTTATTTGCCCATACTGTATATGACTGTAGCTGGAGTGACCAGGGGTCTGCGATATTAGTGAGGCAGGGGTTCATCACATTGTACAAGAATTGCCTCTGCTATCTTTGCTAGAAATGTCCCTGTCTGCCAACAACATTTCTGAGTGCAAACCCTGGGTGAGACTAGCCTGGACCAGCCTGCACTCCAGACAAAGCCATCTGTTTACCCACCCCTGCAAGGCTCTGGCAGCACAAACCAATCCTAGGAACCTAGTGTCTCTCAACAGACAGGCTGAAATGAAGACACAGTTTGTGAGTCCCTCAAAAAGCTAATGCTGAGTGTTTGCTGCCAGGTATACACCTGCTCCTGACAAAAGCACCAGGCCTGGCTTACAGCCTTGGGTTGTACTGTGAATGCATTCAGCAGCACCTCCTCCCTGGTCTAGTTCCTCCTTGAAAGCAAGTCTCACAGGGTGCCTTCCATATGAAAAAGACACAGAGCTATGTATGGAAGGGCACCTTCTCACTCCTGCATCAAAGCTGTGCTCCCTGCCTTTGGCTGATAATGTAATTGTATGACAAGTCATAAACCTGTGGCCTTAGACTCAAAGTGAGACAAGATGTTTACTGAGTATGGCACATGTGGTTTTACAAGGGAGGCACATGGAATAAACAGGGATCCCTTCTTGTCCTCCCTTCTTGAAGCCAAGCCTCCAAGTGACTGGCTGTCCATGTAGTTTTCCTGCCAACTGCCTGGATGAGGAAGTACCAACACTGCAGCTCTAAAGATGTGACAAAAAGTACTGCTCAAGCCTCAGAGCAATCATCAATTTCTAGGGAGAAAACTGGAGAGCTATGGTGAGTAATGAGCTGGGGTATTATTCAGTAGCAATGGATCAGCTGTTGCAATCACTTATTAGCCAGTAAGTGCCTGGTAATGTTTCCAGTTTAAATTTGACTAGTTGAATAATATATTAGTCAACAAAGTCCCGTGATTCAATCTCAGTGAAAGAATAAACTAAACACCTCTTGACTTAACAGAAGTTCATTCAGACTTTAAATACTGCTGGAAACTCCCTTGGGGGTGCTTTACTTGAGCTCCAACTTTAAATATGTTGTCTACATACCTCACATCTTGGAATATAGGGGGTAGTGAAACCATTTCTTTTTAAAATCATGTCTGGAATGCTAATATTCCTGACCAACACACATCAGCAGCTACAGCTAAAACAGTGGACTAAAACTGTGCCAGGGAGGTTCAGAGAAACAAGAACCTTATAATTTGTACTGCTGATTTTTTTTGACTTGTGCTCAACTCCAAATAATTCCTGGACAAAGCCTGAGTATTAGCAAAGAACAGAGGCTGTTTTAAGTAGTTAACTCAGATTACTTAACAAATTATAATTTGGGAGTGGGCCATTTTGTGTCAGCTGTTCTCAGTGCTATGGGCAAGTGCCAGGTATGTTTACTTTACTAATACATATATAGCAATCAAATATCAAAGCTCAATTGGCTGCAGCTGAATAATTTCTTAGATCATGTCTTTAGAGAATCTACCTTGCCCAGGAACTTTGATTTCTGCTCTTGTAACTGGTCCTTTTGTAATGTTCCTCCAACTGACTAAAGGTGCAAATCTAGGTTGTGCCTACATGTTCATCCATTTGTGAACAGAACACCTTAGGAACCTACAACAATCAGTGAACCCCACAATAGTCAATGGAGAGGAGAACATAATTTCTGTCTTTCTTCAGGATGCTCTTAGTTGGGCTCAAATGAATCAAGTCCCACTTGGCTGTGTATCAGGGACCAGTGCTGGCTGCAATGAAAGCAGGCACCTGGCTTAAATCAAGGTACCTCTTTTGTAGGATTTACCTGATTCCATACTTAGGATGACATCTCAAGGTAAGATGTTGTTAACTGTCTAGTGTCTGGGTGAGGCAATCCCAAAGTGATGTTCATTTCTGAATCAAACTCCTCCAAAATGCTGCTGAGTATGACAGAAGACTACCATTTGTCTACTTTTGCCAAGACTAGACCTTAGTGGGATGATAAGCCCGGGTGCTGGGATGTTAATACAGTCACACCTCTTCAAGAACCTTGCTGTAAGATAAGCTCACAAAGCTGCACTAGTTTTTATCATTACTTTGCTTTTGAAATGGAACTCTGAGCCCATTTCCTCATTCTGTGCAAAGCTGTAAATAATGCTGCATTTTAACAAATGGGACTAATAAGAGAGATCAGAAGTGCATTTACTCACTATATTTCTTTTAGACCAGATAATGAAGCTCAGAGTTGTACTCTGATTTTGGTATTAGTTGTTTTAAGATTCGGACCAGACTTTTTCACCTTGGTTGTTCTGATATTCACTGATGCAATATAAAAATTCTCACTGGTTAGGTGCTGAGAGTAGAGGAGCTGGGATGGGAAGGCTGGGGAAGGAGAAGACGAAGGGCAAATGCCAATAACTGTGCACTTTTATTGCGAGCACATTCTTGGGGCAGAGCTAATTCCTCTAGCTTCATTTCACTGTTTTAGTTTTTAGGGGGCTTGATACGCTCAGAAGTTGCTGGTGCATCCAACTCTCCCCTTTCCTGTTATTTATGTGAAGTTGTGCTTCATATTGTTGAATGTATTTGGATGAACTTCAGAGAGAAGATGGCTTATCCTGAGAGCTGAGATGTCACAGTCATAAGGCAGACAGGCATGTTGGGCTAACCAAAGTGTATTCCTTTTTCTTCTCAGGTGAAATACCTACTGGCAGGCTTGACTTTTTTTTTGTTGTTATATATGCACTATTGGCAGTTAACCATGTTTGTTTCTCTTTATTGTTGTCAGCATGGTTAATGGCGCTATAACAGATTTAAACATGTATGACTAGGAACATAATATGTGTACTGGGAAAATAACTTAAATTCTTGCTTGCTAAATGGCCTTAATGTTTGAGCCCATGGGCTAAAAGCATGATAGGAGTCCTACAGTTGCTATCTGTGTTTTGAACACCACCCCTGCATTTTCATCTACACTCTTGAAGGACAAAAGAGAAAGGGAGAGGTTAAAAACCTTCAAGCTCTTTCTCGGCGTCAGTTAATTAATAATCAGAGAAATATATGTTCTGGTCTGAAGACGGTTGGTAGGAGGACAGCATTTTGTGATAAATCTATTTTATGGGGGGGATGTTGGTGTTTTTTTCTTCTCTTTTTCTTTTTTTTTTTTTNAGGCTGTTCTAATAAATGATTTATCAAAGTGACAAAGAAAGGAGAAAAATGCTAGGACAGCAACTGAGGGCATCTAATCCTTCTGATATTGCACAGCTTCTTCCAGGAAGGTACCAGTGTTGGAGTCCACAACTTCTCCTGGCCTGCTCTTTTCCTGTAGTACTGCATAAACTATTAGCAGGGAGAAACTGGGGTACCATCTTGGAGTTGCTTTATTTTCTCCCCTTTTCTTCCCCCCGGGAGTTTTGGTGGTGCAGCACATGGAGGGAGCTTTATACCTTTCTCATAACACCAGAATGAACACCAGTGGCTTTACGTAAGGATACTATTTAAGGGGTATTTTTCTACTTCAATCATCTGGAATGATAAAGAAGGGAATTCACAGTCTGTCTCAGAGTACATTTGAAGACTGTTTCTCAACTGTAAACTATTTGTTCACAGTAAGTATTGTTTCTGCATGTCCATGAATTAGTTTGTGCATTAAATGCAGTCCTGAACGAGCACATTGCTATGTTCCCATGGATCCCTAATCAGTCTTTCTGAGTTTTCTGGTCCTCTTTGCATCCAGCAAGGAGAACTAGAGGTTAATGTGCAAAACAACCTTTTCATGATTTGCTTCCAGGTTGGAATAACATGTTGGCTCTTTTCAGCAGAAGATTTCCTCTGGATGTAGCCCCATGCTTGGTAACTGTGCTGAGCATCCTCTAAATCAGGAGTCATGATCATGAATGAGGTCCAGATGCAAGCTTTTCATCCAAACTACTGACCCTGGGGCAGATGGTCCTGCAGCAGGACTATCATGTAACCTCATGTAACCAGGTTGCCTTAAGGCAAGGGAAAGGGAAAGAAGGACCTCAAACAAACAAGTATTTAACTTGTCTTAAAACTAAGAAGAGTATTTTGATCTATGTTCCAGATACTTGCTGCCATCTCAGAGACGCACTTTATGAGACATTGCAACAGAGACAAGTAGACATTGGTGCTTATTAGCTTTTTAGGCCAGAGATACCTTTTTTCCTAGTTCTGGCTGTCAGAATATGTCTGACTGCCATGAGGGATCTTTCTTGGTATTTCTTGTTCCCTCAGTTATGAAAGTCACCAGCTAGGGAGAGGATCTCATTCTTCTGAACATTTTCCTCTTGACAGTCAATCCATATTTGTCATACTGGCAGGATACAAGAATAACAGAAGAGTAAGAATCTGCTGCTCAGCCTGTGGAAGGCATATTATGATGCCGTGAAAGAGAAGAAATGCCATGCACATGGTCTAGGCTCTAGCACAAGAAAAGTCCATGCCTCCTCCTTCCCTTGTGTCCAAAATGCTTCTACCCAGGCCATTAAGAAGGAGCCTTGGCCAGGCTAGAACCTTACAATCATTGAATATCCTGAGTTAGAAGGCACAGCCAAGGATCATTGTGTTCACCTCTTGGCCCTGCACAGGACAGCCACAAGAATCACACCTTGTGCCTGAGAGAATAATCAAATGAAGGAAGATGCAGAAAGCACTGACAATTGATTCGATCAAAGACCTTGCTCTCCTGTCCTTCCCCCAAGCATTTGAGTGAGTAATTAAGGAATTAGTTATTGAAATAATTGGTTATTAATATAACTATTCCCTTAGTGCATTGCTTCCATGCTTTTGTTACTGACCAGTGAACGGTGAGATCTAGGAATGCCAGAGAGGTATTTTTGCTGTGAAGGCAGCAGTAAGATGGTCACGTCACAATAGTCTCCTGTGGGAATGGTGCTGGGGTGCAACCTCTGTCCTTCTGCCCTCATCAGGATGTGGCCACGTACTCCTCAGAACTTCCCTGCTATTGAGTCCATTTCAACCCTACCACTGCTCGGTTTCTATTTCTCCTTGTTTATTAGTCTTATCAGAGAATGGAGGTTTTCCTTTAATTGCCTTGCAAGGTCTTTACCTTGCTATGTTCTTCACACAATGTACGAGCTGCTGTCTTGCAATTTTTTAGTGCTGTAAAGAATTTCAGGATACAATCTGTATGTAAGTAGCTCTATAATGTATGTGTGCATTGGAAGGTATTGTATTGTAAGGTGATTTATGGGTGCTGGAATACTCAATAAAGGAGTACGTCTGCAGATCAAGGGCATAGCACTTCAGCCATTTTCTGGTGTCTAATAGGGTTGGATGACTTTTTGGAATATTTAACCTTCCTCTGATGTTTAATCATGTCCAAGAGAGATCTGTCTATCCAGTTATCCATCCTATACACCCATCCATCTGTCCATCCATTTATTTTTTTAATGTATGAACAGTCAGTAACTGACGACTATGCTAAACAACTACTATTACATATTTCACATCTGCAGGATGAGATAATTGGAAATTCAGAATATTCGAAGAATTGGCTCAGAAATTTGCTGAACCATTAATGTTCATTTTAGAAATTTATGGAATATTAGAAAACCTTCAAAGTGTTCCAGAAAAAAAAAATTAATATTAATTTGTAAGGACGTAAACTAGATGACCTGGTAAACCTAGTTAAATTTTCGTAAGTCTCAGAAAAATTATGAGAATTTTTATATGAGATAACATGACAAAGAATTTAAAGATACACAATTAGTACCAATCATCATGGTTTCACGGAAAATAGCATCTATCAAATGAAACTGATTGCATGAAATTGCAAGTTTGGTGAATAAAGTAAGTTATCATAAAGTGTATTTGAACTTTGCTGGAGAATTTGAGAGACTCCTTCTTTACAGAAAGTGAAATTAGCCCAGAAATTAGCCCACCCAAAAAGTTGTCAATTACAATAAACAAAATTGCAGAGATTCTGCTAGGCTTCTTCAGCAGTGTGGTGAATTTCCTGTGCTATTCAGTTTCTCTAACATTACCTGGAAGACATTTGAAGCAATTACTCATAGAATTGGCCAATCATATAAAAATGGTGAAATAATGACAGAGGTAAGTCATGTTGATGTGGGTCACTGCGTGGGCTGGACTCAGAGAGCTCATTTTAATCCAATCAAATGCAAAATTAAGTACCCACAGGAAAAAGCAAGTGGGTCACTCATAAAAAGAGGAAATCTTCCTTAGAAAACAGTGCCTCTAAAAAGAAGATGGGTGTCATGATATCAGCCAAATACAAGAGCTGTCAGGACTGTGTTGAAATACTCAAAGTCCCAAGACTAGGTACAGTCTTGGGATGAAGCCAGACTCTAATGAATATCCTACAGAAGTAGTAAGGTAATGTTATTTCTGAATATAGATTAGGAAAAGTCCTTAATGGGACTCTGCATTTTCACTTCTACTGATTTCTCTACAAAATAAGTAAGTTTTAATAATTATTCAGAACTAGAAGAATGGGAGTGGCCACAGTTTACTGAAGAGAAGGTTAAACAGACTTCTGACCATAGCCTATAAATAATATCTAATAAAACATGAGGTTTTGTAGAGTAGGGAGAAAAAAGAAGCGCTTGATGATTTCTTCTAGATGGAAGCAAACATTTGACAAATTTAAAGTGGAAACAAGACACCAAGTCTGCACTTTTTAAATAGTGAAGGTAATTAACTATTTTGGAAAAATTTTGTTTAGCAAGAGGGGTAGAGCACCTATCACATGAAATCTTGATTGAGAGATTTTCTAAAAGGGATGCTATGACTCAAACAGAAGGTTTTACCCTGTCACATGAGCTGAGGCATCTGGCACATGATATTTCAGAGTTCGGCCAAATGATGAGAACAATCCCTTCTGATACTGCATATCTGTCTGTCTGTTGTTGATTCTGCATTTCAGATATTTTAAAAAATCAGTTCTTGCCTACTAATCTGGCATAGATTGAGGTAACAGTCATGATAGAGGTGACAATTGATGTTAATGCCTTATAATAAATGGCCCCAAAGTGTGGGCTGCAGACCACTGAGACAGCTGACTGGTACTCGTTCTTCATCTTGCTTCCAGCTGAGAGAAACTGAACAGATGGGAAGGGGAGATTAAATGAAGAGTGAAAGTAGATGGCATGATTAACTTTCTCTAAAGGTCACAACACCCAGTGCAGAAGGCAGCTTGAAATACAGAGGAATCTTCTTTATGTCACCTTCCTGTCTTCCTGTGTACGAAACCACCTCTTTACATCAAGTCAGTGTGAGCTGGAGTGTGCGAGGAAGTTGGTCTCTGTTTTTGTTCATGGTCTGTTGGATGCTCTCCGGAGAGTACCTCTGTCTGGAGAGGTATCCAGGTAGAGAGAGCAGTATCTTCTCTGAAGAAAGTAGAGGGCTACAGATGCTGACCCTGAATATGGTCATTCAGACCAAGAAGGACTTTTCTTCCTATGAGTCTTCTCTTTCACAATCTATATGGTGTTCAGTTATTTTTCATAGAAAAATTGCTGTCATGTCTTACATTGAAAACACAAGGTTAGGATTCAAGACTAGACTAGAATTCTGACAACTTAAAGTAGTGCATGGTCAGATCTGATTTGGGTTTAAACTGAAAAAGGTGATATTCAGATTAGATACATAAAAGAAATTCTTGACTGTGAGGGTGATGAGGCCCTGGCATAGTTTGCACAGAGGAGCTGTGGCTGACCCATACCTGGAAATGTTCCAGGCCAGGCTGGAGGGGACTCTGAGCAACCTGGTCTAGTGAAAGGTGTCCCTGCCCATGGCAGGGGCGTTGCAACTAGATGATCTTTAAGGTCCAGCCTAAACCATTCTATGATTCTGTGACTCAAGGTTTTGGCTCATGTATACCTCTGGGCACATGATCAGGACCAACTTTTTCTATAAAGATAAAAAGAAGTATAAATCTGATATAGAAAACCACAACAGATCTCTCATCATAAAAATGGAGCTAGTATTAAAAACTTCTCTTTTTCCTTTAGGCAGAGCTTGTCTAAAGATGAGCAATTGCTTGTCTGATGCTATGGACTGTAGTCTATCCATTCTTACAAGAAGGAGTTGAATTCATCCAATGAGTTGATGGGAGAAGTGAAGGATTCAGGCTTCAGCTATTCTTTGGAGACTCCATTAATCAAATATTGAAGAAGTATACATACATGTCTGCTGCGGACAAAAAGCATTGTGGTTCTTCTACAAGAAACATAATGTTCCAGCCTAGGTGATGATGAAAATCTTCCTCACAAGGAACAAAGTAGCCAGTGAGGAATTACCCACAGATGAGTAAATAGTATTTCTTCTCTTTTTGAATGATGAGTAGAACTGAGGCAATTTCCTAACTGCTTTCAGAAATGGATGGAACTCTTCTTGACTTGCTTTCTGAGCCTTCCTTGTAAATGCTTGATGGCATGATATGTCAATCAAGGTTTTTGAGGAAAGTAAATGCTAGGAAAAAGTAGCTGAACTTTTGAGAAGACATGTTCTTTTATGTAAAACCAGAAACAATGGATGAGTTCAGTGTAGGTTTTACACAAGTTCTAAGTAGATGCTCATTTAAGGATGCACTGAGATTGTTGCTGAACCAAGATGAAAGCTGTTTTTACATTTGTTTTGTTGGAATTTCCAGTATAAACAAGATGAAAATAATTACTGAAACTCCCACCAGCCATGTCACAATCCATTTCTCATCTTAATCATAATTTCTTTTCTCCCAAGTTCTCTCTTGGATTCTGCTCAATTTGTGAGTTTTTGATAAAGAATCCATGTATGAACACTGCAGCTACTGAAATCACCAGTCAACCTTCTTGATCTATAAGAGGCAAGTATCATAAAAAGTAACCTTCTTTTTGAAAATATTTTGTAGCGGTGAAGGAAATTCCTTCCTGGGCTATTCAAGAAGAAAAAGAAAAAAAAACCCAACCCAAAACCAAAATACCCAAACAAACCAGGAAATCCTATCAGGGAGGTGCACTGTGAACTGTACTAGTGACTATTTTTTACTTCTCTCATGTCCTAGGGAGTCTCTGAAATAGATCCATTCCTGGTGCAGCAAAGCACAAAATCTCCCCATCTTGTCCTTGCTGACCATTACTTAGATGGACAAGTAACCACCTCTGCCCTTCATCTTGTTGAAGACCTGATACCTCATTATGGGTAATTTGGGTCAACCCAATAGAAAAACCTAAAGCTTCTCTTCTGGGCAGTCTGGAAGTTTCTGTTCAGAAGCCAGAAGTGGTGATGAACAGTTTTTGGCCATGATTTTCAAACCAATATTTTACTTTCTGTGGAGGCGACTGTGTGAAAACCAGCTAACAGAACTAAAAGTGAACTCAACAGGAAAAGAGCCTCATGATATGCAGTGAGTCATTGGGAAAGGAAAGAAGAAAATCTCTTAATATCTAGACCAGGAGATTGTGAACTGGTACTGACCTATGCTGGTTAGCAAGAGAGGAAAAGAAAGAGTTGTACAGGTATGTTTTAGACTGGAAGATAACATCCATTCCAGATCCAACCAGCTATTACATCTGTGGCCCTTGTAGTGTTAATCCAAGACCTCCATGTTTTCAACTACCCACAATGGACAAGGAAATTATGATCTGGCTTCTATTTTCAACAGCATCAATGAGAATGAAACACCATTATATTATAGTATAGCTACTGATAGATTCCTGTGGGTCTGCCAGCAGACCATTCACCATTAATGGCCTTCGAAAGAATATCCTGTATCCTGGAGATCTCAGTGGAGAATCACCTGCAGTTCCTCAGAAGAGTTACATTCAGTCTGTGGGACTTGAATTATATCACAGATTGACTAAGTCTTGATCTAGTTCTGGCTTCTGGGGTCCCTGCTCAATGATCCATCTGAGCTCTTGGTTCATCCTTGGGTAGGAGAGGGGAAAATAAGCTTGTGTTTTAATTAGTAAAATAAGAAGAGTAGAAATATTGCTTGAAAACCTCTTTATGAAAATGCCTTTGAATACAAAAATTGAAGACCTGAGAAAAACTTGTTTATTGATAACAGCAGATTTTAGTTTGAAGGGATAGGGGCAAAATATGAGTCACCTCTAAAAAAAAAAAAGGTGGCTCTTGCATTGAATTTGAAAATTCAGTAGCAAAAATTGTTCTCTGATAAGCATTTTTAAAAGCCCAGTAACACAATAATCCTGGAACCTGTTCAACCATGTCAGAAGATGGACAATGACTTTAGCTCTACAATCTCTGAAAATCCTTTCAGGGAAGGATTTTAAAGGGTCAGTAGAGACCTGTCTTCAGAATAATCATCTAATTTCACCTTTACATGGTCAGAAAACAATCAGATTTGTAGATCATGTTGACCAAGAAAGGGTGAAAATCAGCTGTCTGTGAAGTGGCCAAAGACAGCAACTGCTCTTAGGTGTTAGATACACCTCTTCCCTTTTAGAACATGTCTTGCTAAATATCAAGGGCACTGAAGCTCAGCTGGTGAAAGTGACATGATCTTTATTGGTCCCTTCTAACCTGAGATATTGTATATGTCCTAGTGTGCATGGTGGGAGAACGGGAGACACGAGGCAGAAATTGAAAAAACTGAGGTTCAGACTGAATGCAAGGAAAAGCTTTTCACCTTAGAGGCCAGCAAGCATTGGAGCAGGGTGCTCAAATGCAAATGACTTTTTCAGCAGTTTTCATTGTTTTTAATAAATTGCACTTGCAATTTGTTATTGCAGAAATATATATCTAGTACATATATAATGTACATACCTATACATATCCTATGTAATACATATATAATGTACATACTTGCACATACGTGACATGACAGATAAACACTGGGGAGAGAGAAGCTGATGCTGGGTTTTTTTGAGGGATTTGAGATACATTAAACCAGAAATCTACAAGAAAGCTATACTGGTTTTTATGGGGATCTGAAGTTGTTACCCCAATGAAAGTCTTTGAATATGCCAATATGTACTATTTGAAGATGCTAATCTTATCTGGGGATTTTTTGATTTTGGTTTGCTTACTTGAAAATGGAAGATATCACATGCACCCATACATTTAAACAATGATAAGGTTGCAAAATGAAGCACTCGAGTTAGAAATGCAAGAAATTATGTACCTATAAAATTTTAATTCTGTATTGTTTTGTATATGCATAAAGGCATTGCTTCTAACCACACATTTCTGTATTTTTCTCTTTCATGGCATCCTTATTTTAATTACTGTCGAGAATGAATAACATAACAGGGTGAGAAAATGGCAATGTATCAGACTCATTATTGCAAGTGTTGGAATGTAGACAGTAAATAAGGCAGGGAAAGGATGGTTTTGTAGTTGTACAACCAGATGCTGCCTTGGAAAACTGGAATTTTTCCCTATTTCTGCCATGACATCCTAGTTATGCTGGGTATATTATACATCACAAAATTCCTTTAATGAGATCTCCTAAGCTGTTCCTTTACTATTAAACAAAATAGAACAGGCTTTGAGTGCCACTGGTACACCCTGGCTTGAATCTACATCACTAAACTTTCTTTTCTCTCAAAAGAGGGTGGCCGTGTCTATACTGCTGTCAAGGGACAGTCCTTGTCTCTTGTCATTGCTGAGTCACATCCTAAAAACATCCAGCTGTGAGTTAATTGTTGTGGTCCAAATCAAGATAATGGTGTTTAAAAAATGTTAAAAATATTTGTATAATTATGACAAAGTGTTTGAGCAGATAGGTGAGGCCTCTTTAGTTTTTCATGGAAGATGAGGCTTTACTGTATGTTCCTCCTTCCTTGGTGCATGACCTGAGATTTCACTGGCAGAAAGGCTGCTGCCTGGACCTGTATCTGAAGCAAACATAAACATAGCATGCCCTACATTGTGCTAAATACTTAGAGAAAATAAGCAAACAAACTGATCAGTCTTGTGGCATCTCAGATTAAGAATCCAAGTTTAATAAATGGTCTTAGATATCTTTCTCTACCTTGTCATCCCATTGGTGAAATGAAGACACCATGAGCACTGTCAGAACACAGTTACTTAGCTCTGTGAATCTTTCAAATGCTCTGCTGAGAAGGGCCATAAGAAAACAGATGAGGAAATAATAATAAATTCATATTCATAGCTGGGTTTGAATGTCTCATGGAAGGAAGGCCTGAGGCCAAGCACATAGATGTGAGGATCTACTGAACAGCTGCTCAGTAACTATCTAGCCAACAGACTTCAAGACGCTGAAGAACAGTCCTGTGCAGTGGATGAAAGAGGATGGATAGCTACAGAGAAGCTGAAAATAGATATATATGCAGAGGATCCATTCTTAGGTTGAATTTGCCTTGCATGAGGGAGATCTTGGGAAAACAAAAATGTGTAGGCAAAATACTATAGTGGGTCTGCAGTCTCACAAGAGTAGAGTGTGTTGAGTCCTCTGGCATTTCCAAACATGGGGGTATTTGCATTTGAAACTATAATGTCCTTGAAGCACGTGTAGGACCAGATGTACACAATTCAGTTTCATCTACTCTAGCTAATGTCATGGGGTTTATAGAAGAGGTGGCTGCAGATAGCACACTGTGCAGGCACACAAGAGCCCAGTCAATTCTTTTCCTGTGCTGATGCACTGATTTGAAGCTCAGAACATTAAGCTTTTAAACTACTTTAATAGGTCTTTCCTCTCTTTCTTTTCTTCTGGTGTTAACTCTTGACATTGGTCATTTGTATTAGTCACATGGCGACCATTGCCCCTTTGAAGGTCATTAAAGAAGTAGCCACAATGACCCTGCAGTAGTGAATTTCTCCATCTAATTACCCCAGGAGTAAGGACATTTTAAATTACTGTTTAAGTGTGCATGTGAGTAGTTATGCACGCACATATCCATAACTTAAAAAAATAAATTCTGGATAGACTTTATCACTTGTGGGGAGAGATGGATAGAATGGTGATAGACATGTGGACAGCCAGATAAACAGAAGATAGATTCTGCTAACATATTCTTGTCTAATAAATTGTTGAGCTACAAAAGAAAGCAGAAGTCCCTGTGTACAATGTATAGATTTTCTTTAATGTGAGTTATTCGAAAAAGACAGAGCTGTCCCTTTAACTGGAGAACTGCAAACAGCTGTTCCTTATGCATACATGCTTGCTTGGTCTGAAAGTTTTGGTAAGTCAGTGCATAACTGACAGTTAGATTTATCTCCCCAATAAGCAATCAACATTATAATAAAGGAAAAATGCTTTCAGTGCACCTTTGAGAGTGCATCAGAAATTAATCTAAACATCAAATTAATTATAGTTTGTAAATGAATAGTGGCTCACAGCCCTAATACTTCTCCCGCTCCTCCTCCTCCCCCTAAAGCCTCCCCCAACCAACTGCAATGGCTGGAGGTGCTGTGCAGAGAGTTTGATGAACAGCTCCTTCTCTTTCTTACTCACACAACTCTTTCCTTTATCAGCTGGAAAAGAGTTCCATCCTTACTTTGCAGACCTGAGATCTCAGAGCCTGGCTGCTTTGGAGTATAAGAGAGTACAGCAAGCAAATAGTAAACATTTCTGCCTCCCTTCCCTTCCTCTGGGAGCTCAAAGCACCCATATAACAGTGTCCTTGGATTAGTTTCCACCTATGCTGGACATCTCATGATTCTCTCCTTGGCTGTCTGCCTGTGCCAGGTCCTTCAGAGTGGAGAGGACCACAACAAACTAGAGCTGGTCAGAACCCCAACATACCAGGGGTCAGGCATGCTTAATGTGCCTGGAAAATCGTTGCAGTATTGTCTCAACTCAGGCACTCAAATTAGCAGCTTCTTCCATTACACTCTGAGATTTGATCCGTAGGCTGTAGCCATATGGAAATGACAATCTGAGCTTTTCCAGGGACCTGAAACAAAGTGCATTGCCACTAGATCATGCAAAGTAAAGAACAGAGCCTAATTCCCTGAGATACAGAGAAAAAGGGAGAGATTTTCCTTAGGAAATTTGAAATTAGGTTAATAGTAAAAAGAAAAAAAAAAAAATCAAACTTAAACATGGTACTGGTAACATCAACAAATAGAGCTACACATCTCTCTCACGTCCTTTCTAATAATGCATCTATCTGGTAAGAATGTCCTGTTTACCACAAGAAGAATCAGAGAAGAAACCCCAAAAAGCTTTGATCAATATATAACTCTCCTCATCCATGAATCCAAAAGCCCTGTGCAAATGAGTCAGTGTACTGCTACAAGGAGGGGAACCCAAGCAACAGAGCTAGGGTGACCCATATGGGGTAGGAACATGCAACTGGAATTTCTTTCCCTTATTCCTGGATGAACTCAAGAGGGTTGTTGACTTTTTTTTTTTTTTTTTAGACATTTTTTATTAAACGAGAAACTGCCACATTTGGCAGGGCATATTGGAGGCACATTGTCAGCAGGTGCTGAACAATATTTTTCTAATGTACCTCTGGGTCCCTTGTTCCACTCCTATGTCTTATGGAGTGCTGCCAATGCACTTTAGACCTAATATGCAATGCCCCAGGTCCCAGGGCCCTGCATAGCTTTGCCAGTGTCCTAGTCTCTTGATGCATCTTTCTTCTTTCTGTTTCAGCTTCCAGATTGAAACCCTGTAGATCATCATGACCTGCCTGCTGCCTTGCATCTCCCACTCCACCTTTTTGCTACCACACCACAGCATTTAACTGCCACAGCATGTTTTTAATAACATGATACAAGCTCTACCCATTCCACAGCCCTTCTCCTGAGCTTTGCCCCCTCCTGTGTTCAGTTCTCATTTCTCACTGCCTTTCTCACTTTTAATCTCTTTCCTTTATCTCCCCAGTTTCTCTTCATAAACTAGGAGGAGCTTAGTGGGGAATAGAAATATTTACCAGCAAACTTAATTAACTATTATGACCCTCATCAAGTGATGTTATTTTCTCTATTTTGGCATCTTCAGAGAAGACTGGATGCTTTTCCAAATGAGGTGGCCCATTAGCAACTTTCAAGTGAAGGCCCTGCAGGAATGTGGAATGCAACTAGATGCTCATGTTGTACTAGGAGTCAAACAAGACATTTCTTTTAGGACATATAAGTCTGTGATCCTAAGAAGCCCTTGTAGTTTGCAGTCAAAGCTAGGATGCTCCTTGCTTTGTTTATTGTGTGACATTTCAAAAAGGGATGGGACATCCGTTCTGCCAATGTGAAAGTGCATCTGGAGTGCATAGAAAAGGAGGAAAACATCTGGCAATTGTGGTTGCTTACACCTGGCATGTCAGAGCATATTGACCTGAGTGGAGGGAAACTGCAGTGTCTCTCTGGGCATAAGGCAGGATGGTGACATTTTTCTGGAGTCATTGTCCCATGGGGAAAAACTGAAACTGCAGCACTAGTGGGTATGGGGAAAAGCTCATGCCAAAAAGACATGTGGGGGACATGGAGCAGAACTGGTCTGACAGTGTCTTCTGTTCAATGGTGTGAGAAAAGCTGGCAGATCCAGGTGCTTATTGCTCTCAGAAAGAGGTGACTGGAGGAATGAATTTCCAAGTGCTCCAGTAAAGCAATTCCTCCAGCTTTAATTTATCTACATCTTATTTGACACCTTGGGATAACCATTTGACCTCTGCTGCTCCATCCATGTTCTCATTTTTCTAATTTCTGTCATGCCATCCTAATTAATATTTCCCAAACCTATCTTTTTCTCTCTCTTCTCTGTTAAGACATTTTTCTGGAAGACGTCTATCTTTGTGTTTCACTAATTTAATGTCTTCAAATACTTTCTTAAAATGTGTCTTATGAGACAATAGTTAGTGTTCCTGGGCTGTATTGTAGCATCACCCTATGACAGCAGCAGAGTTAGCCATGTGCAGGCATGGTGATGAATGGCTCCACTAACAGTCCTTACTTGTCTTAGCAGCCTTAATAGTGTCATTTTTACTGGATTTTTCTTTTAGCCTTGTACACAAACTGCTCACATTTAAACTATCTGCATAACTGAGAGGAAAATTATCACCAGAAACATTGAGATCAGCACAAAGATGTATTTACATCCTATGACATTTAGCATACCTACACACAACAACCTACATGCATGTGGTGGGAAGGTGAGAGACCCAGTGCAATCTCTGCCTTGTGCAGACACAAGTTCTGGGGTCCTGCAGATGTTGATGTTCAGGCCATGGCACACTGTACTTCCATGAAAGACCTCCTAGACTAGCCTACTGTGAGAATAGGAGTCACTGTCTTCAGAGAGTTTCTGACTAAGTGTAATTTTTCCCTGAGTGAGACAATGATTCCTGCTGTGGCCCTGCCATTTTACTGGGAATACACAGCATGGCCCAGCAGGAGAAATCTGTCGGTTGCAAAAGAGGTGCGTGTGCATAAGCTACAGGTACCAGCTGGGCATTGAGTGAAGGACTAGCCAGAAAGGAGAGAGAAGGGCAGAATGGTGAAGAGCTGTGAAGGTGAAATCACTAAATCCTAATATAGGAATGTGAACAAGGGAGTGCCTGGAGAGAATCATGGAGATGTTGGTTGTTGGTGTGATGGAGGCTCAGGTGATGGGAATAGAAAGGATGATGTTGAATGGAGAAAGGTTGTCTGCACTTGGCCATGTTACAGCAGCATCAGGATAGGGGTGGAGGGAAAATAAAAGGCAGAGTTTTGAAAAATTGAAAGAGAAAATGAGGGATTTGGGTCTAGCCTCGATGCGTGCAGTAGGAGAAAAGTCAAAGGCAAAGAAGCCTTTCAGTTTAAATGACTTTTTTCAATGAGAAGTCAGGGTGGTTTCTCAGGCAATCTTACACACTACAGCAGGCAGTCCTGCTATGGAAAACAACAGATGTATTTTAAGCACTTTCACATTTCATATATGACATTGGTGATTTTTGTATATGATATTGGTGTTGTATATATGATATTAGTGTTCGCTGTGCAGTGCTCCCTGTCAGCCAGGAGGCAGCAGCCCTGAATTGGGAAAATCAAAGGCTTGCAGACCACCCATGGTCTCTTTAGCAGGTGCTAGTGGCTCTCTGCAGGATCCTGGGTTCCATAAACCAGGAGAAAGGCTTGTGGCTGATTTCACTTTCTTCCTAACGCTCCCATGATTACCCTGACACTACCCTGACAGTAGTGGCCAAAGGAGATAAATTTGTGCTCAAAATGTAGAGGAGAATTCAGAGCCAAATAATAAGGAATAAAATCAGAGTGACAGAAACCCAGCAGGGTTTGGGTTGGAAGGGACCTTAAAGATCACCTAATTCTAACCTCCCTGGCATGGGAAGGGATACCTTCCACTAGACCAGGTTGCTCAAAGTCCCATCCAGCCTGGCCATGAACATTTTCAGGGATGCAGCATCCACAGCTTCTCTGGGCAACCTGTTTCAGGGCCTCCCCACCCTCACAGTCAAGAATTTCTTCCTAATATCTAAGCTAAATATCCCCTCTTTCATTTTAAAGCCATCCCCCCTTGTTCTATCACTAAATGCTCTTTAAAAAATCCCTCCCCATCTCTCTTGTAGCTGCTTTATATAATGGAAGGTGCAATAAGCTCTCACTGGAGCCTTCTCCTCTCCAGGCTGAACAATGCCAACTCTCTCAGCCTGTCTCCATAGGAGAGATGCTTCAGCCCCCTGATAATCTTTATGGCCCTCCAAGATTGTATTTTGACATGCTGCTCTACTAACTCAGTCAGTTTGGGCCAGCTTCTTACAGGTAGTTTAACAGTGAGACAAAAGCAGCAAATGAAGTTTTTACTGTTCTTGTGGAAAAAAAACATAGTGACATTTTTCTTCATATAATTTTTTAAGTTTGTCTAAAGCAGGACTTCTTGACAATTTCTCGACAACCTGGGGCTAGACTCTGTTACAGCAATTTATTTGGGATCTGCATAGCAGATATATTTTAAAAGGTCATATAATGGTGGAATATCTTTCTGGGGCCAGACAGAATTGTCCCCCCAGGCTAGCAGTTGGACAGCTCTAGCTGGGTTAAAAAAAAAAAGTGAAACAGAATGCAAATGCTGTGTTCTTACATGTTGAGTTTTGGGAAATGTTTAAGCAGAAAGGGAAGGAGTTTTCTTACTTTCAAAGTTAATAAAATCCCTTCTATTCCTTTAGGAAAAAATACTTTATTTTTTAATTTAAATTTACTTCCTGAACAACAATTTACAATGCATTCCATCTTCAGCGGATGTAGCAAAACAAATGAAAGGCCTGATTTTCTGTACCATCCTTTGTATTTTTACATTGATTTCAAGCTGAAGGTCAGCAGGGTGGGAGATTTTGAAATGCAGTGTGACATACTTGTGATAATTGGATACCTGTGCTTCTACTATTTCTATCCTTCTGGAGCTGGTGCACATGGCATCACAGTCAACGTATTTGTCTTTGACCAACAGTCCCAGCAGGCACTCAGCTCTATGGGTAATTCAGTTAAATCCAAAGGAAACTGGGGCTTGACACCTGGGACCCAAAACTGACTGGACTTGGGTATTTGTGTCTCAGAAGCTAATACCAGGTGACTAAGATTCACTATCAAACTCTAATGCCTTCTTTTGCTCGCCTGTGTGTTTGAGTTGACACTTTCAAAGGGCACCTTCTTATTTCATGCTTCAATATCCCACAATCAGTTTTGGAGTTCACTTCCTCCAACAAACTGATGTTTAGTCTCTTCTAGTGAAACTCAATGTTAAGAAAAATTTCTGCTAAGATCCCTCATTTCCTGCTCACCTATCAACTTTCATGTCACAGTAATAAAACAGCAATAAAGCAGTCCCAAAACCCTGTCTCATAAACTAGGTATGTGTTGCTATCCTCATGAAGTCTTTTAGCCATGAGCCATTGAGCTGAGTGGGGATAAGACTAATACCTGTCCAGAAGATATTCTCCCTTTCTGGACTTGTGTCTCACCTCATTTCTACAGTTACCTTTGGTCTTCCTACTTGTCAATATGTGGAGAATGAGGCTCAGTATTCTTCTAAGTGTTGATGACAGTTCCATTGCCAAAAGTCCATTTCTCATCTGTGGATCTCCTTGAGGCACTAGTTTTCAATGTCACCTAGAACCATGCTGCTCTATTTATCTTGTTATGAACTCTTACATGGCAGGACCTCTACAAAACAGGTGGGCTCTGGAGAGAACTGGGCTAATTCATAGTTTTGAATGCTCATTTGAATTTTCCAACTGTCTCTGCACACCAAACTCTTTGTCCATCATTCCTATAGTGCTTGAGAGTGCCACAACCCAGTGACTCCTGGAGGAGAGTGCTGTGTCCCTCTTGTCAGGGATCAGGGCTCCTTCAGACGGGAAAATAGCCTGGTCAGAACCCCTGTGCATGTGCAGGAGGAACTGTGCATAGAGAAAGGGGACAAAACTCAAAGTACTCTCTGACATGCACCATAACTAGCAAGGGATGATGTAAGAGTTTTGGGAGGTAGGCTGTTCAGGAGGGGAGGAGGGAAGGCAGCATGGAAGGGAAGCATAATGTGGAGATTGAGAGTGGCTGTAAAATCAAATGAAACTCCAATGAGTCTTAACTCTGGAAGTTTGCCTGAGAGAGAGTCCAGATTAGCTGTAAGTAACAGTAAAAGAAAAGCAATAGTTTGTCCTGTTGCACTTCTCAGGGAAGGTCTGCAAAGAGTGCAGGATGGCAGAGAAATTACAAATCCCAGTGGTGGGCACATCGATCAGGGAGATATCCTATCCACCAGGTGTGATGGGATCAAAGGTGCCAGGATCCCCATGCTGCTGCAATCCCACAAGGGAACCTTCACAGCCACATCTTTGCAAATAGCAGGATACCACTGAGACCCCACACACAGAACTCCCCATGGCTGTTGGCTGGCTGAGCCTGCCCATTTTGGGTGCAGCTCGGGGTGTCCCTGCCTGCTGACCCACAGGCTGTGTTCTTCCCTTGTTCCAGCTGGAGGGGTTGAGCAAGCAGTGAGGCCAGAGCTGTGTGAACAGGGTGCAGCTTTCAAACCCAGCCTTTTGGCACAGCCTGTCAGTGAGGCACAGGGTTACCTTGCTCTGTCTATCTCTGCTGGTTCTGCCTTGGGTAAGTGGGCTCAGAGCATGTCTGACTGTAATCCCCCAAGCACCCATCCCCCCCAGAAGACCAGGCCTTCAGCTGACTTTCAGCCCTTATCCCCTTGCAGTCTAATGCATCACAGCTGCTGGAAAGCTGCCCCCACAGCTCTGTCTTCCCTTCAACCCCATGACCTGTTTGTCCTTTTTCCTTAGGTACAGAAATTCCCCTTCTGCCACATGCTTCCTCTTCTGATCTCATCACCACTTCACCTATCCCCCAGTCCCCTTCACTTTGCTCCAGCTTCTTCAGTCTTTTCCATACCCTCCCCACCTCCCCTTACAAGGGGGGGTATTTTCCAGCCCACCACCAGCATGTGCAGCATCTTGGTGCTGGTAAGATGCCAAACCTTCACCTCTAAGCAGCGAACACAACTCTGAGCATGGGACAATCAGGAGAGAAAGAGGGAAGGGGGAAAGTATTGACAGGAATAAATTGAGAGAAATCATAAAGCTTAAGCAGAAAGAAAGCAGTTTGAAAGGTAAAGTATTCAGAGAAAGCCCTTTCCTGGATGAATCTAATTGTTTTGTTATCTTTACCCACCAAAGCATTTACTTTGGTTTGTCGCCCAATCCACAAACACTTTCAAGGAGATGACATTTCCAAAAGACAGAAACATCTGCATCAGCTCAGCATCCCCAAACTCCTGGGGCAGATGGTAGATAAACAGGTTACAGCCCTCTGGTCCTATCAAGAGAAAAAGAAGACTCATGAATGAAGAGAAATAGGATACGAGAAAGCACATGGTGGAGATTTATTTTGGCATCCTCTCTCTCTGATTGGTGAAGAGTCACCTCTAGGAAGCAGCCTGTAGACTCTTAGAGCAATGGACAAAGCAGAAGACCAGAAACTTGAAAAGTCACCCAGAAGCTACAGTAACTTCATTAACCCTCCCAGGAAAGACTTCCAGGTAAAATCTAAAGACAGAGGAATACACCAGCACATGTGGCTATGGAAAGGCAGAATGGAGACGTAACAACATAAAGAATGAAAGAATATGGTTCATAATTTTTTCTTGGTCCTTATAACCCACAGGGACATTTTTCTGTAGAATTTTGCATTCAGCCTCCAGATTGGCTCAACCTGAAGACTACCCCAGATTGGGACATTTTGATCATGTCCTCCATTCTAGAAGGTTCTGCAGGAGAGACTACAGATGGATTTAAATTCAAGTTACTAAACAAGAGGAATTGGATTTTTTTTGCCTCAGTGTTGCAACATACACTTTTACAGATTTCACAGGGTGCTTATGAAACTACCCAGAGAGGAGTCAGTTGTAATATGAGGTTTAGATGAAGTAGAGACCCTCAAAAAAATGTTCTGTTGAAATTCTGTTTTGGGGCAGAAAAGGGAGAGCCAACCTCTGGGTCAAATAACATAGAATGAAACTTTTCAATCTGACTCTTATTCTTAAGCATGCTGTCCTTGTGTAAGAGTCTTAAGGGAGCAGGTGTGTCCAAGTGGTTTTGTTGAAAAAATTAAATGCTTAAAACCTCTGCAGTGTTCAACAGCCAGTATGTGCAGTCTGAGGAGACAGGGACTGCTTTTTCATCATCTTACTTCAAAGATGATGCCCAGCTCCGCACTGGACTCAACAGGTAACTCCATTTTTGTTTTGCTCAGAGGGGTGGAGATGAAGGGGATACAGTGTGTGCCCTTTGCTGAAAGAGCAAAAGGTCAGAGAGAAGGAGGGTTTCCTCCTTTCCCCTAGTCCATGTGTCTACAGCCTTGTGACCTGACTCAGTCAGCTTTCCCCCTTTTACGTCTGGGGGAAAGGAAAGGGTTTTTTAATACTCTCGTTTTCTTCATCAGGGCATAATTACAGTGTCATAACACAGCAAATTACAACTTTGCCTTTCCTGTTAGGGAGAGGAGATTGCCTAGATGCTCCCACCTTTTATTAGCCATTACTCATCCCCCCGGCTGGCAGGAGAAGTACGGTGAAGTCAGGATTCTGGCAGATGCCCATTTAAAGCTCATTAAAATTCCTGGGCCTCAGCATGATTGAAGTCACAGGCTCTCCACATTTCCTTTTGGATTAATGGAAAATGAAGCCCTAATGAATATTTGCTAAGCACAATTTTCCCCACTAATTTGCTAAAAGGACTGTCATGAAGGAACAGCTGATCCTTTGCATCTTGTGCATTTCCTAAAGGTCATGAGGATGGTAACAGGGTTTCTTCCAAATGTGGGGGATAGTGGTATGGTGGGATAATTAACTAATTAGGCACCCGGTCATCTGCTTAGCTAAATTACTTTTGAACCTCTGTGGCCCACAATCAGGCTCCCCTATTTCACGCCAAGCTTTTCCAGCTTCCCCCCACCTCCTGTTTGCCTCTTCTTTAGTCTCCTCACTGAGCAACTATCCCTTCTCCAATCCTTGCTGCCATTTGCTTCCACACAATACAGAGTTATTGGCATGGTAAACTAGATATGAAACAGTCTGAAAGTGTTAAACAAACACCAACCCCCTTAGGTGTCTGTTAAAATTGAGAAAATTCTGCCCAGGAGAAGACCACAGTCCAGAATAACTGGGAAAAAATTCATTCCTTCATCTGAACATGCCCCAGAGCTCTTCTGCTGTGGGATTTGAGATTCACATTATAATAGAATGGGTAAAATCTTGGCTTTGCTGCAATTGGTGGCAAAATTCCCACTGACATCACCAGAGCCAGCAGTTTGCTCTGTAGAACTGGCCAATTCTTGCAAAAATACCAGCTGCATTTCCTGGGGTCTTGGATGTGTTGTGCATGAGTACGGATTCTGCCTGTGTGTGCTGAGAAACACCTACCAAGGCATAAGGCAGACCAGGAGGCACACAACTTCATCTAGACCACGTTTAGAAGCTGGGCTCAAGGAGAGAACAACCCCAAGGTCACCTTGAAATCAACTTTTCCACATGCAACTCAGAGTAAGAGACCAGAGGAGCAGGCTGTGGAAAAGCAGAGACCATTCTCAAAGCCCAGCTCAGCTCAGAAATGTGGCTGGGAAACTTGTGCTATGGCTTCCCATACTGACTCAGACATTCAAGGCCAAACTCACTCTGTTCCTAACTACCAAGGGGTTTTTGCTAATTTCCAATGCTGAAAATGCCACCTGCTTCTGAGAAAAAAAAAAATTGGGATAGTTTTATTTGTTTTGTCACCCTCACATATGAAAATTCTGCCATTAGAATGTAGAAGAATGTAGAAAGAAATTTTTGGTGAATCCATCTGTAAGTTACCTGTTGCAGTTAGAATCCTTGGTAAGAAATTCACAAAACACGATCTGTCTGTCTCATCCCTTCTACCCTGTTGGATTTTTTTTGCCTGATTCAAATTAATATGGTCACTCCATAAGAGACTATGTATTTATGTATATGGCTGTCTCATCATAGATACATGTATAATTTTAAGAAATCAAAGACAAGGTATCAGGAAGAAATTCTTCATTACGAGGGCAGCGAGGCCCTGGCACAGTCTGCCCAGAGAAGCTGTGGCTGCCCCATCCCTGGAAGAGCTCAAGGCCAGGCTGGATGGGGCTTTGAGCAACCTGGTCTAATGAAACGTGTCCCTGCCCATTGCAGGGTGTTGGAACTACGGTTTTTAAGGTCCCTTCCAACCCAAACTATTCTATGCTTCTATGACTTGTTAATTTCAGAATACAATGAAGATTTAGATTAGTTCTTGGTGCACAAATGCAGTGAGTTTTAAGGGACTTGCTCAAGCTCACTGGAGCAATAGGAAAATCACAGCGAGTATGGACAAACCTTACTGAAGACTCCAACTAACTTGCTGGAGAGAAAGTTCCTGTTTTGTACAGAGTTAATGGATTATTGGAGATCAGCATACTTGGCAGTTCAAGGCTGAATACAGTAATAAAATTATTTAGCACAGGCTTTGCTTTTGTTTTGTGAGAAATAAAATTGGAGTTTTGCTGAAGCCAAAAGAATTGCATAGGGGGAAGGGCAGTTAAGTTCTAATGGTTGGACTTAAAAAGCTGGTTCTGACTTAGTTTTCACACCTTTGGGGGAGGTAGGAGGGTGAGGCTCGATTGTGAGCTTCCTAGTACCAGCCAGTGGGAACGGAGGCAGGGACCCCCGGCTGTGAGAGGGTATAAAAAGTTCTGTTTCTTATTGCTGTCTGTCTGTCTCTTGGGCCAGAGAGAGATGCACCCGGTTCAGCTGAATTGGCTTAATAAAGGGCTTTTTTGCTTTGAAGACTTTTTCCCTCCTAAATTTTACTGGTAAGTGTGAGCATTTCTCACAGTTTTCAAAAGGACTGTGAGCCAGCTTGAAATCTAACCCTCATGACACCTTATGAGAAAAGAATGAAGTTTCATTTCTACACTGTCTACCATGGCTCTTGGTTTTGTGACTTTAAGTTATATCTATTTCTGTTCATTTATACACAAGAAGCACTGATAGCCTCAATTCTGACAAAAAAGAAAGTAGAGCTTTAAGGAATGCATAGGTTATGAATGGTCTGTAGATTACAGGCAAACCATTCTGGATAAAGTAAAAGCCTCTGACTAAGGGCACAGATCCACATGGTTGATTTGGCTTGCTTGAACCTGAGCTGCTAAGCCATTGCTCTGGCCAACCTCCTCACATTTGAGCTCACTATAAGCTTTTTAGCAGAGGGGCAGCTGCAGACCCACCCTATCCCTGGGTGCCCGCTATCAACATGAGTTGACATCAGATGTATCATTGCATCCCCAACACTGGGAGGCAATGTCATAAGAAAAGGCTACAATTAGACTTGTTTTCCAACAGCAATTAAAACTGGGCTGTCTTATAAGGTTGTATGAAGTTAGCCTGCAGCACTTTGGTTGGCTGCACACCTTACCTCTACAGCAAAGACTCAGAGGCTGGAATTTCATTGCCTCTTCTGCATCTGCTTGCTATTCAGTTCCCAGCATGTTTGAGAACAGGGCACATGAGAGTCACAAGCCTGTACCACTTTATTTTAATATGTAAGTGTACTTCTGAGTTTCAGAAACTACATCAAGATGAGTAATACCATACAAATTTAAAATTACCTCCAAGTTTTGTGTAGTTGACATGGCCCGAATCAACATTTCATCTCAAGCTTTGATAGTTTTGGATCTGTTCCATCCTATGCGCCCTGTCAGCTGCTGGCAGCCTCAGTGCTCATGTGGAAGTAATGACTAATCTCTATAGGAATGTTCCAGCAGCCAAACGTCTCTGGGCTTGGTATCCAAGTACGATCCAGGAGCAGAGAGTGAGCATTGTTATTAACAATGTGACCATTGGTGTTACTGTTGTGGTAGGGCTGGTTCACTAATGAATCAATGTCTGAGCACATCATTGCAAACATAAAGTACTCTCCTCAGCACTGGGCATTATTATTATGATTATTACTAGAGTTCCCTCTTGCTGTGTTTTTCTGTTAAAGGTTAAAGATGCTTAAAGGTCTTGACCCTCTGCTAAAAGGGAGTGTTGTGTCTCAGAGACTATCGCCCTAGCAAGCAGCAGAGAAAGCCACAGCATCCTAACACTGCACAAAAATGAGGAACACTGGGAATGCCAGCCTGCACTGCACTGGTCATTCTTCTCTTATCTCTGGCCCCCAACCACCCTCATCCTCAATACCAGCTGCTCACAGGAAAGAGCAAAGAGTTATCTCATAACTTGTCCACTGGGTGACACTCCTAACCCACAGAGACACGCTATGCCTTGTGAACACAGGGATCTTCAGGCAGAGGGTCTTCAGGGTGTGCACCACAGCTTTCCCCTGCTTCTGATGGTTCCTGGCACAACGCTACGCTGAGCAATGATCTGCTCGCCATTTTGTCCTGTGCTTAATCGAGCCCCAGTAAGTAATAAAAAGCAAAGTCCTTCAGCATGGGGGAAACATCTCTGTAATGATACGATAGGTCTGTGCATCTGTTCTCACAGCAGGGACATGTACTAGAGCTAATCAGGAGCTGGAAGTTGTGTTCCCCAGGAAATTCTGACATAGGAAAAAAATTAATTCCAAATTAGATGGAAATGCCGACATTTCTAATTTTCTTACAGAATGAGATTTCTCCCCCAAAGTAGTTCTAGGAGGTTTTAGTTTGATAGTGTAATCTTGATTCATTTAATTCTGACTCTTACACTATATTAAAATATTAAATGTAATTACATATATATAATAACACATATGATATAGAATATATCTGAATTAGGGATCTAATAGAGGATAAAATTTAAAATGTAACTATTTAAAATGAGGATTGCTAAGCTGGAGCACCTGACTTTAAAGCCTCACTTAGGCAAGCAGTCCCTTTTTCTTGTCAAGAGGGAGCAGCGAACTCCTTGGAGGACAATAGGAGCTACCCAAGTGGGTTATCTCTGAGGATCCCACCGCTCCCCATTGACTGTAAAGGGAATATTACATGGCATAGAAGTCTCCCAAAGCATTTACATGCAATAATGTTGCATTCACATCCCCTTAGTTTTCATGTCTTCAGTGAAACCATCCAATCCTGCGGACTAGATTGCCCAGGCTCCTCTCATACTCATTGTAAAGAAGTAGGTACTTTTACTACATGATTTTTCTCATCCTGATATAGAGACTGTGTTCTACAAGGTTTGATTTCTGTTTCCAGATTATCAGTGAAGGCTGAAAGGACTAGATAAGGTACTCTAAATAGCAGGTGTCTGAAATAATGTTACGGGCTTTTAATGAAGGAGTTTTGTACAAAGCTTTTTATTCCAATGCAATTGCATTTTTTGCATGCATTCTTGTTGCTTGTCTCAAACACAGACCCCCACTGGATGTTATTGCCTTTGTTGCTAGCAGGTCTTTCCATGGCACATCAGCATGCTCTCCTCCCTAGGGGCTGAGGAATTCTCATCAGCAAGTCCCCATGAGGATATATATTATTCTTGGTGACAATGATGCTGTGCCACACATGGAAATGGAGAAAAACTCAGTGGACAAAGCAATCAGGCATTTAATGGATACTCTAGGTGTATGAGGAGGGGAACCAATGTGGTGAGGATGGCTTGCGGGGGTCACAAAGGAAGGCATCACTTTTACTCACCTTCTCTCTGTTGCTGTGGGATCATGGGAGGTGGCTGTGGGAACGCTTGGCTAATCTGGCCATAAGCAGCAGGATAAGCAGCTACAGGGAAGAAAAAGGGAAAGAAGAACAAAGAACAGATTTCAGTGCTGAGAAGCAAGGAACTTTCACTCCAAACCACCATACCAAGCTAGGGATGGGCTTTCCCCCTGCATTTTGGCTCTGTGAAGGGCCATCTTGTGCAGCCTGAGATGTGGTAGAAGAACCACGGTTGTGCTCCAGGAGGTGCCACGTGGCCCTGAGCAACCACAGTCTCTCCCTTCAGCTTCATCAGCAGTAACACTGAGGAGAGCCATGCAGTGTAAACGGGGGTCTCTGCTGAGATCTCTCCCTGCAGAAATGCATAACCATTCCAGATGGTGACACATCCTCTCTCGAGCTCAGTGCAGAGAGGCCCATGCTGACAGCCACGCACAGAGAGCGTGCACGTTTCCCCCATGTCATCTCCCATGCACCCTGATTAATTCCCATGCTCATAAACACAGTACACATGTGTGTTTCCTCCCTTCATGTGCCCACACACTGTATGGACAAAATTGCACGTGCACTCTTGGATATACATTTTCTTTCACGTCCATAGAGACTTCATCTCTCTCACACAAACACAGTGGAAACAGTGAGCAGCAATTAAACTATTTTCCCCATCTCAGCTCCCCCACCAAGCAAACAAGGGGAGCCATTCACTACCACAGATGGTAGATGATGTGCCTTGCTGCTAAAAATACAGAGTATGGGTCGGCTGTGAGACCAGAGAGAAGGGGATAGGGGCCATGTGTGTGCAGAGGGGTTAATTAACAGCTCAAAGGGTTGAGCTGCTTCCCATCTATCAAACCTCACAAGCAATAAATGACAATAACTAAAACACTGGCAAATGAAGCCCTACATGGAGAATTAAATTAAGTTTCCAGATACAGCGCTGACATGAGATAATAGCCATTCCTCAGCGGGAGCCCATGATCGCTCCAGTTACCACAGGAAATAATGACTTTGGGGTGGCAGCTTCCTCGCAACATTGGCCATGGACACCTCATGAGGAGAGACTGAACACGGCGGGGTCGTGGTCTGTACCAGGTCACTTTGGCTGGTGTCAGTCCATCAACTGCAAAGGAGCTGCTGAGGATACAGGGCAACACGAGTGGAGGCTGATCCTTTGGGAGCTGTGAAGTAACCTGCTGGGAAGCTGGGAGGATGTCTGCATAGCTCCTAAGCAAGCCTCTAAGACTAAGTAACGGGGATATGGCCAGTAGACATACCCTAAGAAAATGGGTATGTGCAGGCATTCCATACCATGCCAGGTACAACAGCACTGTCTTTGCAGGGTCTGGTTGCCTGTTTTCCCTCTTATACATCACTCATGAGACCTGCTACAGAAAGTGGCCTCCAAAGCAGTGGCCTGATTTTGCACTTCTGCACTGTGCTAAGGCAAACTAGGCATGGTCCTGACAATGAAGCTTCACTGAGGTACAGGTCAGCGGGAGCATTTCCCCGGGAAAAGGGAGGAGGTTGCTTCCTTTGTGCGAGCTTAATCTGGGAGTCTGTGACCCCCAGTTTTCCCCTGTATCAGTGAACACCTCCCTTCCCTCAGCTCCCTGAGGTGTGTTCAGAGATTATTTGCTTTACAGAAGAGAAAGGTTTATTGGGAGAAAGTGTTAATACTAACGACCTGCGTACTGCTGCACTCCAGCGTAGGCTTGCTGCAAGGGATCTGCTGCAGTGGGGCTCTGTGCTGTGGAGACATAAGAGAGAGAAGGAATAAAGGGGTTAAAATATGATAGGCACTTTCCCTTTCTCTTTCATCATCAATATGTGGTATGAGACAGACAGACCCAGGGGCTGAGGGTTGCAGAAGAGGAGCAGCTTGCCTCACCCTATGGACAGGACCGCACAGAGCCCCCCAGGACGTCCAAGAGAGTTCTGTCCCCCAGCCATCACCCTGTGAGACCTTGGAGCAGAGGCCAAATAAACTTCTATTCTCCCTTCCCAAGCTTAAATTATGGATCTGCACTGATCATGCAGATTTTTGGCATTGCAGTAATCAACCCCAAAAGAGCCCTCATCTTAAGCCAGGACTGACACTGTGCTAGGTGCTGTGCAAACTCAGATCTCAGTGACAGCTACAGTCACATGAAACTTTCAATCAGAGCAGAAAACAACAGGGGCATAGCAGGAGGAAGGAGAAGAGAACAAAGCAGTGGCTCCTGTCATCCCCACATCCCTTCGAAGGACTGTGTTGCTGCCAGGCAGCCCCTTGTGAGAGAGAAGAAGCTGCTTGGGGGGGGCGGGGGACACCACTTGTCTGCTCCAGGGAGGATGCTGTGAATCTCTGCATAAGGCATGCAGTCTCTTGCTGGCTTCAAAGTGCATTTTCTCTCTTTACAAGTGTGCATTCCTCCCCACTAAAACTGTTTATTTTTGTGAAACTTTGAAGTCTTGCTCAAATACAACCAAAGCTAGTTAAGATTTTTTTTTTCTTTTTCTCCTTTGGTTGATAGGGAGGAAAAAAGAGAGAAACGTGTTGGATAAGCTCTTTCTTTATCTGCAGCAATAAAAAATTTAAAGCAAAGCTTGGCTGATCCTCCAGTCCAAATGTCACCTTGGCCCTAATATTTCACTTCTTGTTATAAGTTTAATTTGTATTTATTGGTGCTGCACAGTTCTACATTTACACAGTCCCTCTGGCTTATTTCTTGTAGGATGATCCCTTAGGGAGCTGCCACTTTCCCACATCCATCCCACCTTTTTCCTTCTTACCCGCACAGAGGTGTGGCTGGAGGCAAGGCTTGGAGGATGCAAAGGTGGGGGCCTCTTGGAAGGAAATCTGGTGCCATACACCTATCCAAGGAGAGACACTGACTGTATGGCAAAGTGTGGGGGAGGTTGTCAAACGTGAGTATTACAGACCCAAGGAACATGGATAAACTGCTTTCTTACAGATAGAAATACCAGCTTGAAACTTAACTTTAAAGATCACTATTGGTCATGACAGAAGGTCTTGCACTTTTCTCCCAAAATACAAGGAGGAATGGTGAGAAGACCAAACTTAGAGGCAGTAAACCCAATTAGCTGGCTAAAGCTTGTCAGCTTCTGTTCGTTTTGGACATTACTGGATCATGTGGACTTTGAGGATGAGCTAGTCACAGGAAGAAATAAGTGGGATTGCAGTCTTAGGTTGGAATGATTACCTGGATGACTTTTGGCCAATCCCTCAATATGTGTGTATGTGAAATGGGAAAGCACTGTCTTACTGTAAGGATTTTCACTTCCCTATGAAGGGGTGCGTGAGGAAAATACATTAAAACCTCTGGGAGACCCATGGAAGGCATAGTAGAGGTGCAAAACTACATTCTTAAAGAGTAGCTGTTCCAGAAAACCAGAGGAAATTGTTGGAAAATACAGAAATTGTTTCTACTTACTCCTCTCTTCTTGAAGATGAAACCAACTAAAGTCTATTATTTTTAACCTCTGCTCAGAAGTGTTTTCCTCAAAAAACCAGAATGTTGATCATCTTGCTCCAAAAGAAAGCTCAACAGCTGTGAAAGGTTGAGTGATACACCAGTTCCCTCACCCCTTTGGGAGAATGCATTGTAATAACTTGGACCCTCCAAAATGAACAAGTCCTGTCAGGTAGAAGGTATCTCCTGAGAAAGGTGAGGGAACCTGTGGTGACATAAGCTAATCTTTATAGGACAGCCACGGTCTTGCAGAGTGCAGTAAAGGAAATGATCTCTCATCTCTGCTCCAAAGGCAGCTGCCTTTCCTTCATTGCACTCCTCTGTTTACCGAGCCAGAAGAAGAAATTGTCTCTGCTTCTCAGGAAACAGTTACAGCATTTCATTCATTTCCAGATGAGTCTGGTTTGGGCATGCTTGTTCTCTCTCTGATCTGATGACAATTAGCAACAGCCATCACTTCGCTGGTACAGGGGAAGTCACTAAGCAGGACCTGTCTGATGGTGGTCCTTTCCTTTATTTCTTGCCTTATCTGAGAACATATGGGAACTGCCCAATACTGCAGCTATAGCTGGGTCTGTCATGAACAGGACCACCTGGCTCACTGCAGGGCTGCTCGTCTTACCTCATCTGTGGGTATCTTGCCTTCCTGTGGAGCCATACTTTGACCATCAGAACTAAGACACATTCTGCTCAGGAAATATACACTGAAAATCATGGTTCACCTTTAAGATCAAATATTAGAACTGGACAAATACTTTTTTTAAACTGTTTGGAACAACAGGACCTTAAATGCAGCCTTTCCCCCTTCTACACTAAAGCTTTTAGTGTTCATTATTTTCCTCAGTATTAATAACTTGTCATCAAAGGTAACATTTAAACAGTTGTTTCTTTCTCATGAGGCTGCCTTGTGCTCCAGATCATGCATGGAATTTCCTCTTGGCTCACAGCACATACAAGTCAGTGGAAAGACTCTGCTTTGCTCTAAGCTGGAAATCACTTCTTTATAGGAAATGGCGATGCAAAGTAGCTGTCCTAGCATATAGGACCCTAACACTGACCCAACCATGCCTGGATGGTCTTGAAAAGAAGACAGCCTAAAGCACCTCTGGGAATGTGGCAACTTGGCTTGGGGTTTTGCATGCAGTTTCACACCCTGCCTTTGGCCACTTGGGAACAGCAGTTGTGGTAAGTCACAACCAGCAGGAATTTAACTTGGAAGCTCTTAAAAACAAAAGTGATGACCTCTGCTCACTGAAGAGCTCTCCTTTGTTAGATTGAAGATTGTGTTTACTCAGCAAAGGACGATGTGTCTTCAGTACAGTGGATGTGTCCATGCTGGCCAACAGCCTATGAAGATGCAGGGACACAAACTCCACGGCTGGCTGGTCACCCTGGCTGGAAGCCAAGGGATCCTGGGTTAGCCATGAACATATCTTTGTGCCCCTGCTCAGTCTGGCAGAGGAATTAAACCTAGCAAAGAGCCTAACTGCCTGCACTCCCAGCTCTTGCATGAATGAAGCCAACAGCTGGTATTGATCCAGAAATCTCGAGATACAGATTAGACATTTGAGGAAGTTGTGGCCATGCTGTGTTCAGTCAAGTGACAACCTTCTTACTTACGACCCATGAGAAGTTCAGCAAGGGCTCAAATGTATGAGTTGCTCACAATCCAGAGTCATCCCACTGCAGGGTTTATGTGTGGCTGTAGCATACCATCTGCTAAAATTCAAAGCGGTGGGGAGACAAGAGCCATTTCTGTGTCTCAGCACAAAGAGACCATGAGGCAAGGTTGCTTTACTCCTTCATAAGATACACAACTTCATAGGTTGTGTGTCCCCGTGGCCTTCACATAGATCTTTGGGTAGGAGTTTTACCATGTCTCAGCCACTCTGCCTCCCCATCCAACTTGCCACTCTTCTTTGTTACTGCACGTAATAGTTGAACACAAGCATGTGGGGCTGGGAACAGACCTCAGCATCTCAGCTGTGTGTGCTGCCTGTGTGAGGGTGCAAGCCCATGGTGGCCCACTAGATAAACATCTGAGTAAAAGGTGGGAAGAGCTATAGGGATATAGGAGGCACTACATGAGGGACACGGAGGTCATAAAGGACCTTAAAGGGGCTTTTGGACCAGAACTAGTGAGTCTCTAAGTCGTAACATCATCCAAAGACCTCAGATGTACTGGTAACTCTCTGAGCAAATGTATCTATAGATAACATCTGGAACAGCTTTCCTTGTGGCCATACTCATGGAGATGTCATGTCCCACTTACAGACATGTCCAAGATAAAAGGTGATGTAATGTATACACTGAGGATCGCCTGGTGAAAGAAAAAATGAAGACAGGCTCCTGAGAGGCCAGAGAACAGCTATCAATCATGTCAGCCCTGCTGAGTCCCTGTGGCCTTGCTGCTTTGCAGGAGCTGAGGATCTGGCCTTCCCAGGGCAAACTAAAGGTGTACTGTGAAAACAGATGCTAATAGTAACTTCACTTGGCAGCTGAGGGCAAGAGCCTTATCCCTGGACATTTCCTCTATATTAATTTGATCATTTCCATATCTCCATGGGAAAAATCCTGCTCAGATACAATTGTCTCTTTGCAAGACAATCCTGGCCAAGATGCCACAAGGTGACCATGGCAGATAACCTTCCATAAACCTGGAGACATAAAACAAGCCAATGACCTACTATATAGCCATAAATATAAATTTAACGAAGGCAGCACTTATTCATTAGGCAGAAGTCAAGAAATGACTCCCAAGTCCTTCAAAGAAAGTAGATCTGTTAATGTCACTTTCCAAATCCTCTGCCTGATGCCAAAAACCGAGGATGATTTCCCAAGTCAGCATGAAATACCAGTGCTTTAAAATTAACACCAGGAAACTTTCTTACTACTAATATATCTCTAGATTAAAATCCAACTTTTTAAAGGGGCATTCAGTTAGTGTTGGGCCTGACATTTAGCTTTTGTCAGAGACTGAATGAATGGAGGCAGGAGAATGAAGCACATTGTTAAAAATAAATAAAATTGGTTTAAGTGATGTTCTATAAAGAATCCTTCCTGAGATGTCAGTAGCCCTGCTACACTGTCTGGCCGAGACAAGCTATTATATGGGTGCCTCAAGTGAAAATGGTTTTAGGGGACAGAGGGCTGAAGTCTGCTGTGGTGGTCAGGGGTGTAAATCAGGAGGATCTGCACTGAAGAGAGTGGGCTGGTGAGGGAAAAGTGTAGTGGTTACTGCCTAAGCCATCAAAAGGTGGTTTCCATACCCCTCAGTGGACCAAGGGACAGCCTTCCTGTCCCAGCTCAGGGTATGAGAAAGCTAAAGTGATCTGCTCTCTAAAACCAGAGGGGGCCAATGCTTGTGAGAGACAAAAGCACGGTCTGGCCCAAGGCCCCTAAATCTTGGGATTTCATTTTGGTGGACGGAGTCAGCTTACACCTATATGATATTCTCCCTGCTTCTGCTAGTCTGTGCATTTTCTGACAGACATACTCAATCCCAAATATTTCATAGATTTCATTCTATTTTGCAGAGATGTTTCCTATAGGGGTCTGAAACTGCATGTTCTAAACTGGATCCACAGCTTTATGCTCTGCCCCATCTATTCTTTCCTCCTGGAGGTATTTTACACCTCTTCCAGGAGCTGCAGCATGGCCATATCACCTTTGGGAAGGTGGATAGGGGAGGAGGGTGATCAAAGAGAGGCAGTGCTGTTCAGTTAGTGTGGGGGGTAATAACATAATGATAGAAAAAAAAAATCTATGTGAAGGACAGGATTAAAATAAATAAATAACTGAATGGGAGGGCTCTATTCACCTTCTCCTTAAATCCAATTTAAATCACTCTCTACAGCCCTAATCTATATCCATAATTATATCATTTCGTACAACAAGCTTGCGAGAGGTCTTAAGAAATTTATGTAGATTAAAATTCATGGGTGCCATACTACAGATTCCATATTATTAAGATTGATTAGGACAGCTGATGCTGTGATTAAAGAAGCCAGCGTTTACTGTTGTAATTAATTAGGTATTCAGACACAACAATAACTGCAATAACAGAAAGAATGTGCTGATCTGGCAGAAAACAGAGGCTGATCCTGTGTTTTATAGTCTCGTTTTGCCATTTAGGGGTGGACACCACTCAGTTAAAGACATGTTGTCCCACTGTCTCTTCCCCTACACATCAAAAGAGCAAATAAATCCAGGGCTTTTGTGCCCTCTGCTTCATCCTATTAATAGGAAAAACCATTTTGGTAGCATCCCCAGGTATTGTAGATGCTTGTTTAGGACAACATATAAAATTTATGTAGTTTAATTGTGGAAACCAAGAGTATCCTCACTATTCTCTTAATAGTCGTACCTTCAAGCCCCATCCCCAGTCAGGTCCCTTCTGAGATGGATGCCAAGCAAAAACATGATAGGAGACGTCTGGCAATGAAGAGCTTTCAGTGAATGAAGCAAGAAAGGCACAGAAGACTCAGAAATGCAGACAGGTGGACGTGACTAGCCAAGGTGACAAACTAATTCAATAGCAAAGTCAGGGCCAGACTTCCCTCTCTTTGCCTAAGGCCATAATCACAGAAGTCAGGGTCAGGTTTCAAAAGCTATTAAGTCCATATTTTGGGGAAGCTTAGTTTAAGCCATCTTTAAAAATAAAGCTCAAGGTCTTAACTCACATAGATGCTGCTTTAAACATCAGCATAGAGCCTGATTTGTGTTCACACCTTCCTCCAGATCAGAGGAGAAAACACTTTGGCTCTGGAAAGGCTCACAGAACTGCCTTAAACAACCTCATTCATTACAGCTGCAGTATGGTCATTGGAAGTACATGGCATCATTAAAGGAGCTTAGTCTACAATTGAAGATGGCAACTTGTTATTATATTTTTAATGAGTGCATTCCTTCACTTATTTATTTTACCAGTAAAGCGTGGTTTATGGCACATGACAGATTGTTACAAATGGGTCAAATAAATGCTTCCTGGTCATAATGATGTCTCAGGTGCTCACTGTTGCATTTTTGGAACTGCTGATACAAAATATGAACAGGAAAGCTCTCACCCAGAGATTTAGGGTGGACAAAGAGAACACAGCCAGAGATTTCCTGTAGTGAGGAACTTAACTCCAGGGTAGCTGAGCCAGGCACATTTCTAGGGTGTAGAGTTTGTCTGGACTGAATGCTGTGGGACTTGGTTTTCATCCTGGACCTTTTACAACTGCAGGCAGGTTCCTTTTTTTCTGTTATTCTGATTCAACTCTTCTCTAAACTCCTCTTTTCTGACATCTTTCAGGCCTGAATTAACAAGGTAGACATTGGGGTGTGGGAAACCAGTCCTTTTTTTTCCCCCCTGCAGAAGTGAAGCACTCATCTTGCCCAGTGACACTGGATGATGTCTGCTGTAATCAGGATTGACACTGGACTCACTGGTCCAGAGCAGCAGCCTGCCCATCAGCAGTGCTGCTAGTCATTGACAAGCTGATAGATAAGGCTGTCATGTTATCATGCCAGCAACTCCTCCCCCACAGAATTAGCTTGAGTAATAATAATAATTACACATGGAATTTGAGTCCTGTCTCTGCTGGCAATGGGTAAAATTAGTGGCTGCCTAATATCTCTTTGTTGAGCCAAAGAAAATGAATTGATGGTCTTGGTTCAATTATTAAGACATGAGTTGCTGCAGAACAGGAATTCACCTGTGGGGGCCCACCTTTACTGCCAGCCTCCAGAGGCCTGGAAACACATGGGCATAGAGGCTTGTCTGCCCATTCCTACCAAGCGCTAGTCCTCACCAGAGAGGGCTGGACCCTGAATAGGGTATGAAGTGGAGACTGCTGTCTTGCTAGCCCAGATGTGCCCACTGATGATGGTGGAGAAAGTTCTGCTATCTCTGCAGAGAGGAGACATAGAGCTAGTCCTGGCAATAGTGGGCAGTCAGAAACCAAAACACTGTTTGCCTGAAAATAGTAAACGAAATGACACACTTTCAATGTATTAAGAGGAACTAACCTGAAAATAGTAAATGAAATGACACATTTTTAATGTATTAGGAGGAACTAAGGGAACTTGGCTTTTGTTTTCCTCAGCAACCTAAACCCAGACCAAATGCAATGAATCAGGATCACAGGATATCCTGTGTTGGAAGCAATCCATAAGGATCATCAAAGTCCACAGGAGAACCCCAAGAATCATGCTATGGGCCTGACAGCATTGTCCTAATGCTTCTTGAACTATGTCAGGCTTGGTCCTGTGACCACTTCCCTGGGGAACTTGTTCCAGTGCCCAACCATTCTCTGAGTGAAGAATACTTTCCTAATACCTAACCTAAACCTCCCCTGACACAGCTTTGTGCTGTTCCCTCAGGTCCTGCCACTGGTGACCAGAGAGAAGAGATCAGTGCCTGGCCCTCTGCTTCCCCTTGCAAGAAAGCTGAAGAACTCAGCACCTGAGAAAACATGCCCCAGCTCCACAAAGGTGACACACCACTGATCCATCCCTGGCTCTCATTCAGCTGTACATCCCTTGGCCCAGGAGAAATAAGAAAGTACGATGGTATTTGGTGTATTTCTACTTCTTTGTGGGCACATCACTGGACAGAAGATCATGGAGCAGTCTTCACTTTTCACTTTTCTGAGAGCTCTGCTTTGTTCCTTCTTCCAGTTCCCCCAGTTTACTGACTCTTTGACAGCCAATCCCTTCTCTCTCTTCTTTTCTGCCCTTTGGTCCTATTCTTTTCTCACCTCTCTCCCCTCTTCTCTTCCCAAAGAGGCTTTGTCTTTGGATTGAGATTTTGTCCATTCCCTCACAATGCAGCTCAGTAGGGCAGGATCTGTTACCAGAAAGGAGAATTCTGCTGATGTGAGACACAGCAGAAACCAGTGCAGATGGTCTCTACTGTTATTGTACATCACACATGGTTACAAGAGAGGCTCTGGGCTCTGGGTGGCTAAGAAGCTTTGGCAGAAGAGCACAATCCCTGCTACTATGACTAATGTGGAAATGGCAAACGCTCTTGTGCTGCTGCAAAGTGACTCACAATATCATGGCACAACAGATTATGCTCTTTGTCCCCGCTATATATTGTGACACATTGCCACGTTCAATTGCTCTGCAAGCTGAAAGATTAAAGGGCAGGAATTAATATACAAAAAGGTCAAATCTCCAAAGGGGCTCAGACTAGTGGAAGGGGAAATATTTGCTGCCTTGTTATGCACTCTGTGGCAAAAAGTGCACTGAGGCATTATATACTGGCTGATCCTGGAAAAGGTGAGACCCTGACTTGCAAAGAGTATGCCTGCAAGGAATGGTTTTCTAGTGCTACTGCATGGATCCACAGACTGACCAGATTCACTGTTAAAGCTAACTGTGCAAGGACAGGAGCTGTGATGAAAGACCTGGTGAGTAGGAATGTTCAGCCTAATCTGGCCTTTGCCACAAAGCCATGAATGATTTGATAGTCTGACTCAAATGATATTATGTGTGTCCCTTCTCCAGTCAAAGGGAATCTTAAAAAAAGAGCCCAGAGGAAGACAGAAGAGAAAAAGAGTGAAACTGAAGAGTAAATACAATTACATAATATGGACATGTTTTTACAAAGACTGTGGAATTCTGGAGTCCTTTAGATGCAGCATCAAAAATATTATGGCAAGTAACAAAGGTGAACATGTAGACAAACTGCACAATTAACTGAAATTATTTGGGTCTGAATAACATGGATGTCATGCCTCTATAGGTATTCATTGTCCTGTTTTGCTATTTCCAGGCAACAAAGAACATTCTACTACAGGACATAATGGTGTGAGCCCACATTTAAGTTTTTTTTTGTGGAGTATGAAAGAGTATCTGAGAGCAGCATTCAGACTTTAAACAATATATGGCAAGTCATAATCATAGCAAGACTATGATTATACATATAATACTGCAGCACTCAGCCACTTTCAGAATGAGAGATATACCATAAAGGAAAGTTGTTTGGAAGATGCTGACTTTGGATGGCGACTGCCATGTTCTTTCTTTCTCTATAGTGTTAATGCAATTGCATGCTCGGTTGTAATATTTTATTTCTACCCTTGCATTTAGAAACAGAGACATGCAGGACCACAGGACAGTGCCAGTAACAGATGCGACAGAGGAAAGTGCGAAAAATCCCATAATGAACAATGATGGAATAAGCTGCCCAGTGATGAAAATTTCTTTCTAACCCCAAGCAATTAGTGGCTGGCTTATATCATAAAGCATGAAGTTTTGTGTCCTATCTACATTTTTATCCAGTCTAATGTGGCTGTGGATGTTCTCATTACCCATATAAATGTCTAATCCTTTTATTTTTTATGCTGCTAAGCCCCAGGACTCAATAAGGCCTGTGGCAAGGAGTAGAGTTTTGGAGAGTGCATAAATGCTCAGGAGAAGGAAGAGAATTTGATGGAGCAAACACATGATGTAAGCTATATGGTCTTGCTTTCAGTGTTTCAGGGACAGACAAAAGTAAAATGAGAGGTGAGTGTTTGGCCTGCTACTGTTCCCTTTACACCTCTGCTGTAACTTAAGATGTCACTAACTTATGGGGAAGCTGAGCACAAAGAAAGACAAATATATTGCTGAAGAAACACTGAGATAAATTCAAACATTACAAAGAGCAGACTATTTGGATGTCAGCTTTGCTGGCAGAAAGGAGTCTCTGCCTGCAGTGAAGAGGAGCAAGGGTGGCTGTTACCTTTTAGCATGTCAGGCTGTTGGTGTTTGTGCAGGGACTTACTCTGAATTGCTGGCTGAGCAAATCTCTCTGAAACTCAGAGAGAATCAGATTAAGGCCATTGAGTTTTATATAATCATGGATGAAATACCTAACTGAAAGGCTTCTTTAATTATGGGGATAGTTGGGGATAGTAACCAAAGCTCAAGACATTAAGATCCATCTAGGAAGAACATCTTTTCTCTGATATCCACAGTAATGGATCATGGAAGATTAGCTAAAAGGAGCTAGATAAACCAGGAAAAAAGACAGACGTAGAAACGGATGAATAAACAGAGAGATGATGGCAAACAGGTAGATACTGAAATAAATGGACAGTAGAACAGATGGCTATGTTTATACAACCTTAAAGACATTGTGCTTCCTCAGAGCTGTGGTTGAGCACACTGAGCATACTAAGGGCTCTTTGCAATCTTCTCGTGCCTTCATAAGACTCCAAAAGCTCCCTAGCCTTTAAGCTGCTACAAAAACATACATACATGCCTAACTATTAGTACAGTAAGTCCATTGATTTCAATTCTGCTTAGAGTTGAACTCCCAGCTACATGTTTGCAAAGTATTTGTTGGGAGGAGCATAAGTATTTGCCAATACCTAGATAAGATTTTTGTATTTCTGTTATTTGATATTTTTCCTTGTAGCGCATAAAGTCTCTCATGATGATAACTCTTCTGAGTTTTCAAGACTGGCTGAGATTGAAAGAATTACTTTTTCTCAGGGGTTTTGTGGGCATTTTGGCTGGAGCATCTGACTCAGTATTTGATTTCCTAAAGGACCAGATCAATCTATGAGTGCCCCAGAGTAAAATACTCCTTTGCCAGCTGGTGATTAAGATCAATTAGTAACATTTACTTAAATTTTTATTACTATGATTGTTATGTGTGTGTACAGCAATGGTAAAAAATGTCTTCGTAGCAGAAGTATAGCTTGGAGGAGAGGGCTATCTCAACTCCTGAGGATACTGAAAAAATGTAGGTGCACATTAAGGAATGGTAAATTCCTGAGTTATTGGTGATTACAGCCTAGGACTGTCCATATCTTTGTAAATTCAGATACAGAGGCAGATATGTATCCTTTAGCCTCCCTCCTTTGTCCCTGACAGCCAGTGCTTCCAAAATCACTCCTTCAGTGTTGGCATCTTCATGCTAAGCACAACCTGAATCCCATCAGAGTTCTCTAGCAGTGTGACACAAAAGAGTGAACCTGAGCCCATTCAGTGGTTTTATTAATAGAGTCTCCAGGATTCGGATACAGTGGGCACTTCGGGCAACAACATCTGCTCTCTGTGCACACATGAAGCAGTTTGGGTCAGCAGGCATGTGGACCCTTTGGACTTATTGTCCCAGAGCCATCATGCTGCAGGGAAATTCCAGCAGGAGTTACCACTGGTGGGTGCTAGCAGACACAAACAGCCTAGGCACAGCTCCTTAAGGGTTAACCAGGAGTAACACCCTTGGGAGCAATGCTAGGAGATCTGCCAGCATGAATTGGTCAGGACTCAGTTTTCAGCGGAAGCAAAACGTGCTGGTTGTCCTGACTGTATTCACCAGGCATGCTATCCAGCAGGTGAGCACTCAAATATTCAGTGTAAAAATTTTTCACCTCCAACATGCCCTTAATGTTTATCATCCAGATTGAACTGTTTAACTACTGTAGCTGTGTAAGACCTAAAACACCAATGTTGGAGAGAGCCCTGGTGGTGTGGGGCATAATCCGTCTGAGGTGTCTCTTGCTGGACAAAGCCTGTGGATGTGGACAGTTTTCCCTAAGATTGAGGGAGCAGGTTGTGGGCACAGCATTGGTCTGGCTTACCTGGATAAGGGTGAATGCCATTAGCAAACACGGCTTCTGCAGCTGGCTGCCCATTAGCCTGTGGCGGGAGGCCAGTGAAACCATTCACCCCAATTGGAGATGGGATGCTAGGCACAGCTGGTGCAGTTATGCCAGGAGGCGTGCTTCCACCTGCAAACAAGGAGGACACAGAGTCAGAGCTGGTGAGTACTGGAGGCACCAACTATATGGAGAAAATTGCTGACACAACATCTGTGACTGCCAGACAGAAACCTTCTGATAGTCCCAGAAATGAAAAATCTCCTAAGTGGTTGAGCAAATAAAGGCACTGCTTTGCCATTGCTCCTCTGTTCAGAAAGCACTTAATAAAGGCTTGCAAATCATTAAAAAATTCTCAGTACCACCTTTCTTCAGCAGTTCCTCTCAGTTTCCCTTTGGAGCTCTGTGGGTGATTTCCAGCACTACTCTGTCTGCACTGTCTCATGATACACCTTTCACGTGCAAACTAATCCTGAACTTTTTCAGCACTAGGGATCCTTAAAAGGCTTGGAAAGTAGATTTGCAGCCTAAAGTTAGCCAGTGGTACTTTTTTTTAATGTCACTCTTTGGCCCAAACTTGATGTTACAGAGTTTTAACAGACTTCTCCCAAGAGTTTCAACAAATTTCTCCCAATGACCAGGGGAAAATTTTGGGTGAGATTTGTTCCTATCATGGACTCATACTCCTCTTCTTCTTTCTAGGTGCATCCTGTGGGGGATTCTAATGCTGCTGTTTCAGAAAAACAAATTAGTCTTTATGTTTTGCATGGGATCTTGTCACTTACTGGTAGAGAATTGTTAAATTTCTGTCGGTAGAATTAAATCTCTCCTCTACCTCATTGTCTGGTCCTATATGTGTGTTTAAAATGACTAGACAGTCTGTTCTTCTTGTGACATATTCAGGATGGTTTTAGGGACCAAAAGTGAGTTTTCAATGATCCTGAAATCATATTTTTCTCCTGCTAGCTGTGCATGGGAAATTAAGTTCTTATCTTTAGCAATATCTGTATCAGGGTATACCACTGATTGAAAACATCATTTTTGCAGTAACTTCTTAGGGTAAGTCCAGTAACACACTTTAACGACTGCTTAAATCTATGTTGGTGCTTTAAGAAAACCAGTACAGATGCACAAGATGTTTTATTATGTTCAGATTTGAGTAGCCCAAAAAAAAGGCAGTATTTCAGCTCATTTCTTATACCCTGAACAGACAAGCTGCTGCTTCCCCTTTGCTTATTTAAATGGTGTTGGCCTTTATAAATGCCCTCTGTGGAGGTACAGGGAGCCAGCAGTGGCAACTGAAGTCCAAAGGCAATGCTCTTAGCATATGCCATCAGCTTGCAAATCACAAAGGCTACTTAAAATTTCAGTTGCTTTTCTGGATCTCTCCTTTATTTGCATAGAAAATGTAAGTAATTTTTTTCTAAAATTGCAACAAGGGATTTGTGCTTGATATTTTGTGCATGTCTAAGGAAGTTTAGGCATATTCATTGGAATTTTTTAATTTTCTTCTTATAAAGAACCCCCCTGGAGAGGTCAGATCTGTAGTTGGAGTAAAACTGGCATAATGCCACCGCAGAGAACAAATCGTGGTGGTGGATGCCAGTTGTGGATTTCATCCCTCGTTTGAGATCTCTTGCTGCAGCTACACCAGGTGCAGATTTACAACAGGGAGGGAGGGAGGAAGGGAGGGAGCGAGGGAGGAAGGGAGAAGGAAAAGAATGAAGGAAGCCTAAATGAAATTTCATTTTTAGCCCCTCTGTGCAGTTAACAGAGTAGCAAATCCACTGCCAGACCCACTTTTTACCCAGATTGTGGCAGAGATGGGAGAAACATAAAACCTGAACCAAACTTTCAGAGGTGTTAAATTAATTACCTCACAGTTATGGACTGTTTTTTGAGATAAATCTAAGTGTTGAAGGAGAACTGATAAAATGGCAGCAAACAGCATTAAAATTCTTTTGGTCTGAGTTACCCACTGGGACTGCTTATCACCATCCATTGACTGCAGGCGAGCCAGGTAACTAGTTTAAATGAGATGTCTAACTTTTGTACAACTAAAGACAGGTGAGATGGATACTGCCTCTCATCTGTTAGATTTGGCTGGATCAAAAACTCTCTGAGTTTGTAGGTCCCATGAGCCTGAATGAACTCATGGCTGTGTCCTAAGGAACCCACTCTCCTAGAGGTGGGACACATAGGAAACCAGCTGGATTAGGAGGCCTGAAGATACCAGCACAGAGGCACTGTGCTGAGCCAATACCTCCAAAGCCTCTAGGACTCCTGGGCTACCAGAAACTTTTTTTCTAGCACAATTTTTCTTTTGCTTAGGAAAGATCAATACACTTCCTTTTTATTTTTTCAATGTTCCAAACACTTTTTCTAATGCCTGTTTTTTTTTTTTTTTTTTTTGGAGAACTTTGAAATATTTCATTTTCATTCCAAGGCAGAACAAAGATATACTTCAATGACTAGAAATCCTGCTATGAAGCAGAATGATCATTTTCCATTTGGCTTTCTGAATGCTAACAAAAGCCAGCAGGAGAATTCATGTTAGGCTTCAGATATCTCCTGGCGACTCAGAAATCGCTGCTAGTGTTGTAGGCATGCTTGCTCAGACATTATGTGAAATATTTTCTATGCATCTTATAACATGCTTTGTGAGTGTTGTAGTAATACAAGGAGTAATTTTCAAAGTCTAAACATTTCTCCTAAGGAATAATTGTCAATGGATATTTCCACAGCTCACCACAGAGGTTTTTCATGAAAGAAGTTACTCATTCAAGGTAAATCTGCAATAATGCCAAAGTGAATAGGCTCTGTGATTGAAAATATGTCATTAGGAGAGTGCAAAATTGGCTGCCATGAAAGACATCAAAGGATCATCTAAACCAGCATCTTATTTTCAATAATGACCAGTCATAGGTGATCTAGAAAGCATGTGAAAAACATGAGTTTCCTCCCCTATATTCTGACAGCGAGAGTTTAACAGTCCCCTCATCCTGTCAAACATTGGAACTGGCTGCCCAGGGAAGTGGCAAAGTCACCATCCCTGGAGATATTTAAAAGATGTGTAGACATGGTGTTTAGGGACATGGTTTAGTGATGAACATGCCAGTGCTGGGTTAATAGCTGGACTTGATGATCTTAAAGGTCTTTTACAACCAAAATTGTTTCATAATTCTCTGACTCTGAAAGGCATTGCTCACAGTAGAAGAGGAGTGGTTTATCCTAAAGAAGAGCTGGGATACTTTTTGTGTGCTGCATACCATGGTAGGCAAATAATTTTGCAGTTGCAAAGGTGTTTCCACACTTATGTCACAGAACTCACTGATTTTCAGAATTTATGCATATTCAAAAGAGCTTGTGCTCTTCTGTTGTGTGTCCATCACAAACCGCTGCCTGGATTCAGCTTTCCAGGCCCGGACAACATTTGAATTCCAGGCAGTCATTGTTTGATGTTCTCTCTGCTCCCACCAACACAAAACAAATCTAGCTAATGCAAATATGATAATCTTTCCAGCAGTGGGTTTAAAGGGTGCACATATAATTAAGCCACTTTTCTATTTGGATTTGCAGTAGCTCCATCGACTTCTTGTTTATACATTTATCATTGTGTAAACATATATTTCGAAATGTGCAGTATAAGATTTTTGAGTCAAGTGCTTTTCCTTGGGTCTCCATAAGTTCGTGTGGAATGAGATCTGTCTTTCTCTCTCTCCCTCCCCCCCTACCCNCAAGAAGATTTTCATTTGGCAGACAGATTAGCACAGCTCAGTTCATTAGGAATGGGCCCCAAACCTGAATTGCTTTGGTGCCTTAATTCCCAGCCATCCAGTGTTTCTCAACCATCAGACGTCTTTCCTGACTGCTTTGTCAGACGGCACTTTCCCGCTCCAGGGCTGGTGTAGATCTCTTTATATTCAGCAACGAAGCTGGCACTTTCCTCTCTTACTGCTCTGCTCTGGAGTCCCAGATCCTGCTCTGCCCAGCACTGCCTGCACCATAGCATGCTCAATCATAGCTCTCTCCTTCCATGTCTCATCCTAAACCTTTGTCAAGCTGATCCACTGAAGGCCAGCTGTATGCTTCCATGTTCACACAAGGACACTGGTACACCACATCTTTCTGAGTACAGTCCCATCTCCAGTGACTCTCACAGGAACAAGCTACGTGACCCCAAGGATCCTTTTATCCCAACCCGTCCCTTAGAAATGGTCCTCTGAAGAAGTACCTTTGAGTTGTCTGCTCACCTACCAGACTGGTATATTGCAAGGCTTTAGAAATTCTCACATCTTTCACAGTTTGGCCCCACTTTTCCTGCTTCCCTACTTCACTGTTGTTAGGCCACATATCACTCTATGACTACCAGCCCTGATGGTTTCTTGACGTCTTCCTGCCCAAATGGTATCCTCATGCTTCAAGCTCCAGAAAAGACAGTCCTATTTCAATTTCAGCTTATTTCTCTGCCCACTGAACCACATATTTCAGCTCCTAGAATGGGCTTCTCATAGCCTAGACAGAGCCTGGCAGCCCTTTGCTGACTACCTCTGTTCCAGTAGCTAGAAACACTCTCACCAAGCACCTTCATTGCAGGCAGCACCAGATATCTTCGCTGAGTATCTTCTGTCCTATTTCACCATAGGGGAAAGGCTTATGTGTCCCAGAGGAAAAATTCATCTTGTTAATGATATTGCATCTCAATAGAAACTCTATTTTGTCTCTGGACCAGTCTAACTGTGACAACACCAGCACTGACCAGTTGAACACATATATGCACCAATAAACCAGTGTAGGGCACTGCAGAATGTTTTATGGCATTTGGAGGGTCCTCAGAGATAAAGAAAAGTTGTATGTGGGATAAGGCTGAGAAAGAATTGTCACAGAATCACAGAGTGGTTAAGGTTGGAAAAGACCTCTAAGATCATTGAGTCCAACCACTAACCCAGCACTGCTAAGCCCATCACTAAACTGTGTCCACATCTACATATCTTTTAAATATCTGCAGGGATGGGCACTCCACCACTGCCATGGCAGCCTGTTACAATGCTTGACAACCTTTTTGGTGAAGAAACCTTTTCCAATATCCAGTCCAAAACTCCCCTGGTGCAACCTGAGGCCCTTTACTCTGTCCTGTCACTTGTTACCTGGAGGAAGAGACAGATCCTCGTCTGGCTAGAGGTGCCTATGACAGAGAGCTAACACATCCTGTCAGATCTCTGGGATGTGGCCAGATTTTCCTGCCCTTTTCCCTCTTCACCCCGCTGTCCCCTTACCTGAGGTTGGTGTCATGGGGGCGGCTGCCAGGCCGTTCATGTTCAGAGCCGCCATCTGCTGCATCTGGGCTGCGGCAAAGGCTGCCATGGGGTTCAGGTATCCGCCCTGCGCCACTGAGGCCATGATCGCGGCTTGCTGCTGCATCAGCTGGAACAAAGAGAGCAGGGAAAAAATATCACGCGGTCACTGGCTGGGCAGCCTGTGGCACCGGCACCTGGGTGTGGGCCTGGGGAGGGTGTGTGATGCACCCCTCTGTTCTGAGATGTCACCATGCCTGTGGTGCCTCCCCAGACCTGGCCTTCTTTCTTACTGCAGGGGCTAGAGGCAAAGGGCATCTTTGCATCTTGGGGTCTTGATGGTCCCCACCCCCACCATGTGCTCCTCCAGTGAGGAGGTCTCCTGTGAGCTGGACTCAACCCCCTGACTCCCTGACACTTCTCTGAAGAGAAAGACAGAGAAAAGACTTTATACAGAGAGAAGACTATATACCTGAGCAAAGACATTTCATGGTTTACGTTGCTTATATCAAAGTTCTGGGAATGCCTTGGTGGTTTGTGACAGGAGAGCAGTGTGTGTAGGGAAAGGGGATTCCTTCTCCAAAGAAGCAAGCTTGGCTAGTTCTCTAGGGGTGATCTGAGTTGCTTCCATCTGCCAGTGACAAGAATCACTTTCTTGTGCTGCTGGGAGGCCTCTGGTTGGTACAGAGCAAAACCATGGCCAAACCTTGTGACCAGATTATAGCACCTATTCCCAAAACAAACAAGCAGAGATCTCCAGAAGAGCTGTACAACAGAAGGGAGCTCCCCTACTTTAGCAAGATTAATATTGTCTAATAGGAAAAACCCTTTCCTGTTGTTTTATTCTGGGCTGACTTCCTCCACTAATTTTGTTTTATGAGAAAGTTGTCAAAATGCTGCTTGTTTCAGGACACCTATAAAAGGCAAAAATAAGGAATCCAGGCTACATTTTCAGGCATTTGGGGGTAAAAAGTTTGGAGCAGAAGGCTGGTAAATGGTCATGCATGCTGGAAATGCTTCTTTCATTAAAACCAGACTTTGTTATCATTATGCTACACTCCAAACCGAGCACACAGCTGGTGCAGTCCATGTGTACAGTATGGCTGTATAGGGCTCATAAAATGTTCCTGTTCTGACAGTTTGGTGGAAGCTGCCTCTTGTCTCCTTCCCTGGAGCTGCACAAAGAGCCAGACAGGGAATGTCTGAGTATCCAGCCTGCAGTAGTGACCAGTGGCAGATGCTTAGAGAAGGTGTGAGGGAAAGAAAATGCACAGAGAGTAAAACCTTACTCTGTACATTGCCCAGCCTCTGGTAATTTGTGCCTTGATGATAATAGTGGAGAAGAAAAATGTTTTTCTGTAGTGATTTTAGAAGTGACTCATGTCTGTGTTATTTCCAGAATTGGAGTATCTCTGTTTTGCTGCTCTCTGTGATTTCACTCTCTCTCCCATCAGGAAATCACCTTCTGATGCTGTTCTTTAAGCACCCGGGACACGCTTCTCAGCATTAAACAGATCTCAGAAGTCATGGCAAGGAACAGACTGTTCCCTACTGTTAGCTTTAATATTGAAATATCAGCTAAATTAGCTGGGCATACACATACACACTAAAATGAACCCTTGAATGCCTTGAATGAACCCTTGAAAATGAACTGCACTCATTCAAATGCTGAAACTTGTCACCATTAGTAAAGAGCCCAAAGTAAAGGGTGCTCTGACACTGACCTACTGAATAACCACGGACATGTTGTGTAAACTTGTGTAAACAGCAATAGGATGGGACACAGGATATGTGTCTCCCCATATAGGAGTGCCTTCAGATCTACAGATGAAAAGTGTTGTACTGGAATTGACTATTATTATTTTTTGAAGCCTAATGTATATTGGTGGCAAAGTGGTGGTTTTCCCTTTGATTGTTAATTACCCTTTTTTATTATACCCTGCACAAGACACTTTCACATTTTAATTAGTGATATCCTGTTCTTTGTAATTACTGATGGAGTGATTAGACAATTTTTTCTATTATAGCACGCCGATTCCCCATTAAGGAGTACATTTGTTTCTAGGCATCATTTGGGTTTATTCTCCAGAGAAAGTAGTGAACAGGTGATTTTAGAAAGTATGCCAATGAAGAGAACAAGGTAGGGGGAATCCATCCATCTTTAACCCTGGATGGACTCCAGCACTAGATGTGCTGACTCATATCTCATTTTCTGTGCTGGGTGTTTTAACATGGGCACAGATGAGGGTATAACTTGCTGGTTGCAGAAATGATGGCTAAGACCTGTGCCTATGGGATCTCTGTAGCGCTGCAGATCAAAGAAACATCTTTCTGAGATGGATGCAGTTGCAAGGGCTGGGAACAGTCCCAGTCTGGCTCTTGAAGAGTTTTCACTGAACTTCAGCTGACCAGAGCTGCATGAACTAACCCACCTCAAAACAGAGACTGACATACGTCTGGTTGTGTGTGTGCCATAGTCAGTCTCAGTGGTAGATATCAGCCTAGTATTTGAACCAGAGACCTTCTAGAGCAGGCAGGAGACTATGCTTTTAGCCTTTTCCACTATCAGGTTCAGTAAACTAAATATTGATGGGGCTTCCTGTGAGCTGGTCACCTATCATGGCTGACATGATAAGAGGCAGAGGAATCTAGGCCAAGATCCATCTCTCCCTTCTGTACCCAAATACTGCTGGGCAGATGGATTGCAGCTTTGTTTCTCCCTGTTGACTGGATGTGGAACTTCAGGTGATTGGTTCAGCTGCATCTACCAACACAGTCAGAAGAAATCATTCCTACCCCTTCCTGATCCTCAGCAGATATTTTTGGAACTTGGTTCACATCAGTTTAAAAGAAAGGTGTTAATCCTATTTTTCATGTTTCACCTGTACTGCTGAGAAATGGGGCTCTATCTAAAAAGTTGCTGCATTGGCAATAGTAGTACAAATGATTCTACTGCTCCAAAGAAAATATCCATTTTGCACTCAGCAGAGCTAAGCAGTCACTTGTGACATTAATTATGGTTTATGCAACTTCTTCTCCTGCATGTGGATGTCTCTAAGCTGTTCAGAGTTAACAATGGCAGATGCTCCTCCTGTTTGCAAATCAGGTAACCTCAGTGTGTCACTTCTTGTACATTCAGAGGACTTAGAAATTTGCACTGGAAAGTGCATGTTTGCAGAATATGCCCTGCCTACATGCATGTTTCTTTTTGCAGTGTAATGTCATTCATACCCTTCTGTCACAAACCTCTGGAAAGAAGAAGGTATCTTCTGTCTCATGAGAAGAAATAGATATTCCCTAGTCTACCGATCTGTGCTGAAAGTGGAGGGCCTGCAGCCTGAAGCCTGGTGTATTTCAGTGAAATGGTCCCTTAAAACTGGTCATACACCCACAGAGACTGAATTAGGACCTTGAGAAGCAAAGAGGTTAAATTTAGCTTAGGGTTAAAAAGCCAGTGCAAGAAAAATAAGGTCCTAACCCGTGATTTGGGAAACTAGATCGGGTTCTTCTGCTAAACCAGACATCCTGCAAGGAGCAGTCACCCAGTTTCTGTTATGCTTAGTGCTCTGTGGATATTCTCTCCAAAGCGTCCTAGAGACCTTGCATGTTAAAATGAGCTGGAGTCCTTCACATCATGACCCAGAGGATGTAGACCTCACTGCAGTCTTCAGAGCTAGTCTATGGGGTAACCTGGGGTTACTTGGAACTTGAAGGATTAGAGCATCCCACACCTGAGCACAGCTGTGTACCCCAGTTGAATGGCTTTGGTTCCTTGCCTAGAGAGGAGATCTCAACCATGCCCCAAACATGCCTGGACATTTCAACCCCTGACAACCCTTTTGCCACCCTTCTAAGGTCACAGATCCCATCCTTGACCTTCCTGCTCTGGTTGGAGTTGCTTGAGGTAGAGGTTAAGGGGAAAGAAGAGGAAGCTCCTACCCAGCCCAGTAGCTGATGGTCAGAGCCTGGCTGTGTGCAGTGGCACCATGGGGGTGAGAGGACGGGAACTCAGTCACCTTGGAAGAAGTTGATAGTGTAATATCTACCTCCTCCCCTGCCAGGATGGCTCCAGGGAAATTTACAAAAGGAGAGCAAGTCCTGTAAGGGTCACCAGTCTTCCTTATAAAACCTCCAGGGCATTCCCAGTGAAAGTCACCCCACTCCTTTCCCAGCTCCTCTGGAAGACAAATGTCCCATCCACTCTCCTTTCACTTTGAAAGAGACCCAGTGTATGGTCCCAGTTAATAAAGCTGTAGAAAGTGAGGCAGTGACCCCACCAGAGGCAAATCAATAGCAGCAGAGCCCCTGGGTATTGTGTACTTTAAAATATGCCATTTGAAATGCAGATTTCCCCTGCCTGTGCTGGGGCTACAGAGCACTAATCAGGAAGGCAGCAGCCTTATTATCTCAGACTGATCCAAGGGGACGTAGAGGAGCTTTTCCCTCCCTTAACTGAAAGGACGTATTTCCTTTTGCTTCTCTTACTTCCTTGGCATGACCTTTGCCACAGCATTTAGAGTTTTTCCCATGCATTTTAAAGATTCATTCCTTCTTTCCTGCTATTTTTTCTATTGCTCAAATATTTATCTTCTGAGCAAACCAGGACATGCTACCAGACTGGTTCCTGGCCTTGGAAGCACCTCAAGAGGTAAAAACCTGCAGTCACCATCCCAGTGCTTGAGAACTGATGAAGTGAAAATGGACTGGTAAAGCCATCCAAAACATGGGAAGGGGTGGCAGTGATGACTGGTTAACAGAGAGAGGTGGAAGGATTTGTCTCACACATCTTTTTGCTACCTCAAGTTGCAACTGTGTACAAGGACAGGAAACACTGTCCTTTTCTTACAGGACAACAATTGCATGGAGAGATGAAGGAATGTCCTTATGGTCAAAAACTCCTACTAGAAATAGGATAAGGATGCACAGCCTGCCTTCCCCAGCCCCCGGAAGAAAGGCATGTGAAACTGAGGAAGGGGAAAAGGAGAAGGAGGGATTATTTCTGATGAACTCTTTTTGAAACAGCGTGAGCATTGCCCTTGCAGAAGTCTTACTCTGAATTATATGATGACCTTCTCAATTTTTTTTTTTTCAGTGTTATTTTCTATCCTTGTCTCTGAACCACATGATGTTTTGTTTGATTTTTCATATTCTTCATTCAGTAATAATAATAAAAGTAATAACATCATAATGCACTTCCCACCTCTAACAGTCTATACCAACACTTAGCAAATGAATCCTCATGATATCCCTATGGTAGAAAGAGGTAAGGGAAGTGATCAATCAAGCAGTAGCAGGATTCGTATTTGGTAAAACCACAGAATTGACAAAGTCATGTCTGGCTTACTTAACTGACCATTGGGAGATAAAACTGAAAATACCTTCCAAGCATTCAGACAGAAGATAATTGGTAAAAAAATCAGAATAGTTTTTCACATTTTTTTTTATATCCTCATGGAAAGAGAAATTTCTGTTTTGAAAAAAAAAAATTAAATTTAATTAAGATTTTTTAAAAAACTAAACAAATGTGCAACACCGAGATTACATGTCTTAGTGTCTTTCCTAAGTCTGATACACAATAGTGTGGGTTTCTAATTTCCTGAGAACTGTGGAAAAAATCCAAAACCTAAAAAAATTTGTATAGACAGCTGAAATGTGAGCGTTCATTATTTCTGAATTATCAGGGAGCTGGTAGTCAGAAATATGGTATTAGCCCTGCTACAGAATATTATGGCCTCAAAATAGCTTTCTCTTCTGGAACCGATCAGAGCAAGTGATTTGCATACCAGGTAGTATTTACCAAATATACTGTCCCATTTCAGCAATTTAAATGTAATAACTATTATATCCAGAAGATAGCCTACAGTCAGTAATTTTCCCCTGATTTCACAGGGCTAGCTGAATTTTTTTTAAAGTATCTTTCCAAAATAATTTCACAGTACAAATTGTATAAATTTTGGAAGAAGCGATTCTTCCCATCAGCACTACCTCAGATCATTTAGCAGAAATATCCTTTCATCTCCATGGGGGCTGAACAGGGAGCCAGAAGAGAACACCTAGGCTAGGCTTTTGTGCTCAGCGTTGGTAGTCACTGCTGCCCTAACTTCCCAAGGAGACCAGCTACGATGATGACTGAGAGCTCTGCTATGCTGGACATTCCTGGATTTGTTGCAGTTTTTGTTTCAAGTTCAGGAGCAGCAGCCATTTGTACTTTTTCATAGGGCATGGAGCAGGGATTTACTGATGGGAAAGGACTTGCTCCAGGCCAAAGAGCAAATGTTAGCATTGCCTATGCTGTCTCTGTCCCAATATGTCTGGTTTTGCTCACTAACTCTATGCCTATCTTCTGCCGCAGGGTGCAATCAGTCCCAAGGCTGGAGTTCGGCCAGAAGACCATGGCTAACACTCCCACCCCATTTTTTATGCAAACTTGATTTATGACTTTGATCTTACCTTAAATAATTTAGAAATTAAATAATTTATACTGTATCTGTCACTTTCCAAGGCTCCTTCCTTTGTTCTTGCTTTGCTCTTCTGCGTTTTCCCCTCTCCCTAACCTTTTTTTTTATCTGTGCACATTTCCTTTCTGCATGTTGGGGCATTACTGACATGAGACGGCTACTTACTACTCTTTGTCACCTTCTGCACAGAAAGGAGACCTACAGGAACTTTCGCCACTGTTGTTTGTTGGGACCAGGACTATACTACCACTATTCACTGCCTGTTTTGATTTTCACTGCTAGTGATTTTGGGCTTGGCCACCCCCTCTCTTCCCAAGATCTAAAAAGGTGTGCTGTGCACCTCTGAGGTGGAGTGTGTGCCTGCAGGTTCATTCTTGACTGGTGTCAGCTCGCATCACTCTCCTTCTCTCCAGGCTGGTTTGAATACCTCATACCTCAATCTAGCCTTAGACTGCAGAAACAGCTATAAATACCCTGTTGGTGTAGATCCACAGTAACTTGACAACAAAAAAGGCTGGTGCCCTGTACATGTGTGAAATAAAGTAAATAATTTCCCTATAAAAGGGGAAGTTAAATAGGTATGGGAAGGTATTGCTGTAAAGAAAAAACCTAAACCAATAAAACCCCAAACCAACAAACAAAAAAACCCCATCCAACCAAAGAAAAAACAAAAAAACCGCAAAAGACAAACTATCAAAAAAACCACCCCACTCTAAAACAAATTAGTGTAGGGGCTTTGGGAGCTTTAGGAAGCCATGAAATCTGACTTGCCTTGAGATGCATACAAAAGAGATGAGGTGAGTCTGATGTGACTTTCTGTGTCACTGAAACGGCACAGAGCTGGTGCCAAGGTTTGTCTGGTCTGCTTGCAGGTGGCACATGAGGAGGGGATAGAAAACCACACACAGTGGAGAAATGCCTTTTCTTCCTCATTATTTTTTACCTCTGGGTCTGAGCCATATGGCTGCTGAACCCAAGGACTGGTAGTTTGGCTGATGTGAGGCTGTTGCTGCTATCAAGGTTAAAGTTGTTTAAGCTGAGGCTGAGTGGGTTGGCAGCGTGCAGCATCAACTGTGACATGGCTGTAAGGGAGGTAACTTAGAGAGGAGCTGGGGCCCAAATCATCCTGGTGGCAATATAGAAGGTAATCAGTCAAACACTGATGGGCTGAGACCCTTGCTGCCGCTCTCTGGTGCTGCTGTGTTTGCAAAACTCATGGCTGCTACAAGCAGCCATATCATGTGGGTTTCTGATGCACTGGCCACCTGGATGCATCAAGATCTTTTTGCAGGAACTAATCCAGTTCCAGTGATGTGCAAGATGTTTCTCTGGAGGATATTCAGGAAGAAACTTCAGCCTACAGGACTTGACCAACCTTCTTCATGGGGGCAGACCATTAGAAACTATTGATAAACCACTGTCGGGGGATTACATCAGAACTGTTATATAGAGCCATGAGTCAGGTTTGGACTGAAGTGGGATAGCTGGGAGTACAGGCTACAAGTATGAATTAGACAGCCTAGTGTCTCCTGCTTGTTCTGCCCTTACTACTTAGCACTGAGTCAATACTTATACTTGTGTTATTGCCCTACCACTGTGTGAAAACTCATGGAGAGACAGCGCAAGAGAGCCATGTCCCTGAGGGAGAAGAGAAAATAAATAAATCTGATCATCAGCTTTATTTGTACATGGGGAAAACAAGACCAGGGGGTCAAACAATTCACCCAGTGTCACAAAAGTTGCTGGTGGCAGTGGCATCACCCATCATGAAAGTCCTGATGTTTCACCTTCCCTCCTCTTGATTTGCATTAGCTCTTTGACTTCAGTTTGGGCCGAATAAAACTGCTCTCTCTCTTTCCCTCTTCCCTATCGATCCCTCCATCTCCTGATGGCATTTGTGAGGTGCCAGTCACCTTGATATATAAGAACCAACAGTCCAAGGTGGATTAATCAGGATCGAGGGAACGTCACAGAGCCTCGATGCTCCCTTCCTTCCCTTTTATGTGAGACTGTGAGATGAAGCAGATAGGGAGGCTGATTGAGAGACAGCATCTGAACACACTCTGGGTGTACAGGCGCCAAACGGAAATGTGATCCCATCATTTAGACAGCTCTGAAGTCCCCAGGGTAATTGGTGTCACCAGCTTGTCATATCCAATGGGTCAAGATCTAAAACTTATTCTTTCCCCCTTATTAGCATATTTATCAGGGGAAAAAAAAAAAAGAAAAAGAAAAAAAAAAGAGTATGGGTCCAATTCTGCTTTCACAGAAATCGATATGATAAAAAGTACTCATTTGTTTCAGTGGGTGTGAGTAGACCAGGAATTGTTTTGACTCTTCCTTCAACCATAAACACTCAGCTACCCTTATAATGTACCAGTATTATCTGGTGAGAAATGAAGGAAACTTCTGTCATGTAAAGGTGCAAACTGTATCATCTCATATCAGTATAAACCTAGCCTGGAAATTAGAAGATTTGCTATAGAGTAAAAATAGTCTGAGAAGAGTTTTTGGACCAGAGTGTTAGGACAGTGCTGTCTTTACCATCTCTCCATCTGCCTGATAAACACCTGTAGAGTAACACTGAAGCCACATCTCCTCTCTGATGGCCTCTGCAAATATTTGTCCCAAGTTGCCCTTGGGTTGCCTCCTGTTAATGCCTCTGTTATGTGGGGGCAAACATGCTGCATCCCTCTGCCAGGCTGCTGGCCAATAACCTGGGCTCAGCTGGAATTTACTGTCTCTTTTCCAATTCCTGCAGCCTTCCCTGACCAAGAGGACAGTTAAGCACAGGCAGGCTGGGAAGGGAACGGTTCTATCATGTGAGAAAGGGAGCAAAGGACTAAGGAGGAGACAGAGATTGACTTTGGTTGGGAATAAAATGACAACAGAAAAATGGAAGTAAAAATAGAATTTTTCTAGAGAAGAGTCAATAAAAAAGTTCAGAATAGCACCAAGAAGTGCAGTTGAGAGGAGATGGGAAACTCCTGTGCTGTTTCTATAGCACATCCTCACAACTATGCATGGCTCACACAGGGGGTAGGCTGGGCTGTACCAAGTGTTCAATGAGGCTCAGGACCCTCAGAGAAGGGCAGAAAATTCCAGATCTGAAAGTTAAAAAAAGAATATGGGCATGTGATGGGAAATACATGGTGCCAACATATGAGAAATAAACCTTCAGGGAAGAAAGCAAAGCCCTGTGGTCAGTGCACTGGCGGGTGTGTGGGTGCACCAGTGTGATTCCTGGTCCTGTAAATAAATCTAAGGCAAGTAATTTAATCTGGTTTCTCTTCAGGGAGATGTTACTCTGGGAAATGGTACTTCCTTCCTGTACACAAATCTTGCAGAGTACTAGAGGGATACATTTTGCCACCAAATAGATGAAGCACTTGAATACACTGTCTGCCAATCTGCTCTAGAGAAGGCAACCAAAATCACTGGGCAATATTCTGCCTGTTCTGTCTGCCTGCTGCAGGCTTCATCTTCACCTTCCTCTAAAATATTGGGCAGAGAGTCCAAGTTACCTGAACCTAATCTTGTCTTACAGGTCGTTGTTAATTGTAGCTGAAGCAAAAGTAGCAATGCCAGAGGCATCCATTTCAGGGCATCATCAAAAGCCCAGCTCCCTGTACAGTCACATACTCTCAGGGGCCCAGAGTCCAGGTTTGGTATGTTCACAGGGAACCTGAAGTTAGTGCAACAGGACTTTTCCCCAGTGTACTTGAATCATACTGTTTTGGGAAGCCAAAACTGTACGTGTGCATATGTTTTCTTGTTCATTTTATTATTATCTAGCATGTTTTCATGAACCTAAAAGCATTTCTATCAGCAGCTGCTATTTTATTCTGTGGTCACTGCAAAGGCACTCACAACAATACATGGTGCAGCAGAGGCATGGTGACATGAGGCAGAGAACTCATAAAAGCTGAAGTCAGGCTTATTTTGCCCAAATCTTCAAAGGCTGGTTGTGCTTTTATTTGATGACAATGGCTTAGACTCCATAGGATGTGTTTTGCAAGGGTCCACACATGATCACAGTGTGGTTACTCCTAGAACTGGCTACTGCACCTCTGAGACTTGCCTGGGAGATTCCCTTGTCTATCCTGAATGGCACTGTTATTTTTCTCTCTGATCATGTAACCAATTTAATGGATAAGTCACTGTTTCCTCCTCTGTTCAATTTTTTGGTCTGCTTACATGTGCTTTTGTGCAGTTCTAGGCGATATTCTCATTCCCATGAACATGCATAGAGCCAGTGTCTATACTTACTGCCTGTGCATAGGCTCCATAAGCTCCAAACTGGATGGCCATGGGGTTGAACATGCCCATTTGTCCTGCCATTTGCTGCATGCGCCTCATTGTACGCTCCTTGTCCGTGTCCGCAAACTTCACCACCAGGCTTGAAGAGGCTCCCTACAGGACAGGAAACAGAAGGACACACAAGAGGGAATGAGCTTGATACACACTGTCTAATCAATCCATTCATCTAAAACAGATTTGGCAGAATGTAATCCAACTGGTGCTGATTTGTCCCATGCAACTTATCAGGTTCTTGAATTTGACCCCTGTAAGGGACTGGGAGCGTCAGGAAGGAAGTAAAGGACCCTGGAATATAGTCCCAGGAAGCAGCCTGGTTCCTGGTTTCTTCCAAAATACAAAGTTTTAGGCTGTCATTTATGTTTTCTCTGCAAAAGTTTTTGCCTTATTCTTTCAGCCTTCAGGCCCAGCAGGATGTTCTCATCAGAGGACAAAGATCTGGACTCAGTGCAGCAAAATGTAAGAGGCTTTGCTGTATGAATGCGGTAGAATTTGTGGACCGACTTGTTTTGGGGGAATGTGTGAGGTCTCTGCATTCCAGATCCCTGAACTGGATCAGCATTTCACACTGCTGTATCTTGTAAACCCCATTTCCAGTGAGAAATCCCTGCCCAGCCTTGGAGACAGGAGTCAGTATGCTGTCAGGAGACAGGGAATATGTGTCATCATGAAATAGCATCTCTTCATCACTGTTAAATTAGGGGAGCAAAAATAGTACCTGGTGGGCCTGAGTTTCATCTCCATGAACAGTAGAAATAGAGGCTACTACACAAGAACCCATATTTAAAGTTACACATGTCCAGGAAAGCTTTGCAACTTTGGGATAATGTCTGCAGCCGACACCAGTGCAGAACTACAGATGATCATCAGAGTTTCCTGCAAAAATCTGTGAAAAATATAGTGCTTTTGGGAAAAAAAAGAATTCCCTTTCTTTCCCAGAATGAGATGAAAGGTCAGTAACTGCAATTCTTACATTTCTGATAGGAGGCAGAGATGGAAAGAAACTGATCTACTTAGGAATGAAGGCACTGGTATTTTTTTGTCTGGCTCCAAGGAAGTCCCAACTTCATGGGTTGGTTGGTTCCCCACAGGATGTTCTCCCTGGGGATAGAGAGGGTATAGGAAGAGAAGAATCTGGCCACAGCCCTGACAGCAGGGCACAGTTGCCTGGAGAGCCAGGCTGCCACTGAGCCTGGGGAGATGGGCAGGTGACCTGTCAGGAGACCGACAAAGGGCAGCTGAAATCATTGTGCTCCCATGGTACATTTCCCTTTTGACAAACCAGTATTCACTGAGATTTCAGCAGGGAAATCACCAGCTCAGCCTCTGGCTGTGGCAGTAGCAGACACCAGCTCCATGCCAGAGGAGCTGGGCTGTTGCAGAACCTTATTTTTTATAGCAGAGGTGGAATTTTCTGGGGTTGCACAGAAAGAATATTATTAACTGGCTTACACACACTCCTATGTAACTGTAAACATTAAAAATAATCTCAGTGAAAGCAGAGGTGCTCTGCTACAAATTGGGAAGAGTGTAGTAAACCACAGCTATGGATGTACATATATATAAGTCTAAGCTGTACATATTCAATAACCTCTCCAGACCCTCGGTTATGAATAAAGACTTGAAGTATTAACTTGCTAAAAAAAGACCCCAACAATCTAAGGCCGCACAATGAGCGATGTTCCCCCGGATTAGCAGTCTGTTCTTGGAGAAAGTGATTTTTATTGGTAAAGAATCTTTCTTTCTGACCTGTTAGTCTCTCTCTAATAAATCTATAACCTGCTCACACAATGTGGTGAAGAGCAAGGGTTTGAAAGAAGTGCTTCAGGAAAACAAAAGGGACAGAGAGATGAATGCTCCATTCAGGGATGGAGAGCAATCTTCAGAAGTTATTAAAAAAACAAAACAAAAGGGAGAGTAGAAGGGAGAGAGAAAAAAAAAAATCTAGCCAAAATTCCCCTGCATTTCTGTTGAAGGCTGGGTGACTTAATTTTTTTTCAGATCACATGATGTAGTTATTGATCCTTCCCCAAATCACACTCTTAATTGCAGCTCATCGACAAATGAATATTTTAATGCATACATTTCCTGCTAATTATCACCTGGACCAGTTCTTAATTAGATTTCAACACTCATTTAATTAACCCTGATCCAAGAGACTGTTTGGTAACTTGAATCTAATGATTTAAACCTATTTGCAGATGTAGTGGAGGGAGGCACTGGTCCACAGAACTGGGCTGTTCAGAGCTGCTGTTGTGATTTGCAGAGCAGAGGATGCAGCATCGTAGGCACAATGCAGGATGGAGGATTTTGAAACTGAATAAGGCAAATGAGTATTCATCTCTGTGAAGGGGCTTAGAAGATGTGAGCTGCTCTTGTTAGAAGGACATAGAAGTGTAAATAAGTTGGTGTCTCCTTTCTTTCCCTTTTATTTCTAACTCTATTTGCCCTGGAAGGCTTAGGGCCAGAGAACTGCCTCAGGCATTTGCTGATGCCTCACGCTGTTGAAAACCAAGCTATTATTGTAGATAACATCACGAAAACATGGGTAACCTCCACATGAAGTGCTTGCCCCTGGAGTGTTCTTCCCTCCTGATGTGAGTCACAGTGACTGCACAGCAGCTGTTTGACCCAGTGGGATCTCATATTGCCTCTTAAGAGTTGTTTTTCTGGGTTGCCTGTCGCAGCAGGACTTCAGGCCTCTTTGAACATTGCTATCATATACATAGAGCAGAAAGGCCATTGGCACACTCTACAAAGAAAGAAGAGAAAAAGAAGGGTTTTTTTAAGAGTGATCTGCAACAAGATGTACATGCAAGCAGGTAGAGATGCGTAGACAATAGAGATGCTCTCTTGTTCTTGCATATGAAAATTGACTTTGGGATTGATGCTTTCTGGATGAGTTTCCTTGTGTGCAGCTCTTTCATGTGGCCCAAAGGAAATCAGGTAGTAAACTCTATCAAGTCTGCCAGTGCAAGATTTTAAGCAGTGGAGCCAAACATTGCTGTTCCTCTATAGTAGAACAGGGCTACTTCCTACTCCAGTGAGTCCTACTAATCCACTGAATAACAATAGAAATGCCCCAGAATGGGCCAGATTTTCCATAGGGTAAAAACCCCAGAGCCCTTCATCTGGGCTATTTATTGCTTCCGCAAGCAGTTAAACTGTGGTGTAAATCATCTGTTGTCTGCTGACAAAGGCAATAGGTCCTGGCTGCTAGGTCATTTATTAGTAATACACAATCTCAGTCTTGCTCTCTCTCTGGTTGTTGGACTGGACCTTATATTTTGCCAAACCCCAAGAGAGTAAAACTGGGTAAGTCAATAACGTTTGAAATGTACTTCTGCACTTTACTGAGGAAAAGACCTGTTTATTTCACTACCCTGCAAACCCACAGTCAAAAGAGACTATCATGAAAGTGAGCATTCCTGCTGGTGCCTCTGCAATGGGCTGCTTGGAATTGGCATTTATCTCCTTTGCCATCAAATCAACCTCTTTTTTCAAATGCTTTGATATCTACTGATGAAAAGAATAATGTAAGGTCTAAGTATTATTATGCTTTCCCTATTCTCTCTTGGGCCAGCAAGTCTAGTTAATATGACTATCTTGCTTCCAGTCCCCCTCCCACACATGGTAATGAATTGCTCCCCTTAGTCAGCAGAGTCAGACACTCTCTAGGCTGGCGGGGTGAGGGAAAAGATGGAGGAAAAATCACTCTGCGCCACACTCACTTTGTAATCCCTAATCAGAGTCCTCTGTGGGAAAAACTAATTTCCCAGCCTGTCTTGATGTGTGAAATAAAGTCATTCTTGAAAACAGGAGCTTGACAGGTCGCTTGTGAAATTTCATATTCAGCTAAAAATAAAATATCCATCCATTGATATTTCATTTAAAGGCAAAGGAAAACAAATCTCTTGCCTGGCTGTTGGAACTGTTTCCCATTAGACATGGTCTTCCAAATGGAGAGTATACACAAATTAAGCAAAAGCTTTTCAGAAGGCCAAATATTAGTGCATGGCATCAGGGAAAGTTGTTTCTCCCTAGAACAATATTCACAGGAAAACTTTTGTGAAGGTGTTGCCTTGTAGAATATATGCCTGGATTTCCTGTTCCTGTCAGCCCTGTAAGTCTCTTCTAACTCAGTCAGTTTCCAATCCCCACAGATGGTTAGACATATTTTTGTTGCAAAACTGATGAATCTGGGCCTAATTTGTCAACATCATTAAATCATGTTTCACTTTCAGCTTAGTGAGTGACCTGTTAGAGGTAAACATGCACTTAAGTACTTTAACATAAAGGTGTTTAAGGTAGACTTTTATATCTTGGTTAGCTCAAACAGAGCCAGTTAAAAGCTCTGGGCCAAAAATATTAAAACCAGGCTTGTTACATTAAAATTCCCATGAATAAAACTCTTGAGTATGAGAGATCTGAATGTGCAGATCCTATAAAGTACCTTTCCAAAATGTCAGCTGTGGACACAAACTAAGATACTTAAATGAATAGGTGCTGCTGGATACTTCATTTTTGGGCAATGACTGCCTTCCTAAGTCTCACCACTTGAATGGGTTTTCTTGTGGTGGAAATTTTGCTTTAGCATTCTCTTTGCTACTGCAAAAGCAGAACTGGGAGGATGCTGACCCTCAGCAAGAAAATGAGAGTAGCATTTCCATACAAAAATCCTGGATATTGTGTCCTGAAACCCAAAGGAAGGATTTTTTGCTTTGGGCTCTGCCAGCTCAGGCCATTTGGTGTGATGCCCCTAAGTTTGAAAACAAATTTGGATTTTTTTTT
>VXBX01009084.1:66364-84430 GCA_013400415.1 Scytalopus superciliaris
GAAGTGTCTGTGCAACTCTACTGGAAATAAGGGTGCTGAATTAGCAAGGGGGGTTTGACCCCAACCTAGGATTTTAGAGAGGCATAAAAGAAACTACTGTTAAATTAAAACCATAGAACAGAGGGAATTTTATCCAGGTAAAAATGTAATTATCCAGGCTGGAAGATGGCCAGAAGAGCAGGACTAACATCCCTCCCATCTTGTGAAATATGTTGTTTTTCCTGTACTCAGGGCTTCAATTTCATGTCTCATCTGAAAGATGAGTAGGACAGCAGTCACTAGGAGCTATTTCCACTGTACAGTTCTGAGAGCTGGTTTAGACACACTTGAGAGTGACAGAGATGGAGAGGGAAAAGAAGGCATTCATCCAGGACTGTAGTGATGGACCCTTTGATAATGCTGCTCTCTCAGTGGAGGAGATTCTTCATGCAATGTCTAAGCAGAGAGAGCTGCTGCAGGTACTTCCCTTCACAGGTCTCCAAAGCTGTAATTTATTTGGAGTGGAAGGTTGATTTAGGTTTTACTTGCCCATACACTACTTAGCAGGTGTCTCTCAGAGCTAAAGTTATTGCTTTCCACAGGGCAACAGAATCACTGAGTCCTGGTGTCACTGTACCCAATTCTAATTAGGAAGAACTCAATAAATAACTCAGGTGTTAGTATGCCCCTCAAATCAAAGCCAGTTATCTGAAAAAACTTAAAAGTACCTCTGCATTTTTCAGCTCACTCTATGAATGATAAAAGCCCTCACAGAATTGTTCACCTTCCTTAATGTGCTATAAATTGAAAAGTATTGTTATACCAACAGACTGAAAATTCTTACCCACTATTTAGGAATATGAAAGCAATAAACAATTATTTTTATTCTATTTGCAGAAAAACTTAAAATCCAGAATTCAGAAGAAAATGTTTTAATTTTTCCCTTTCCAGTAAGAGTAACATGGTTTGGAAGACTATGTATGATTAGTTCTGTATTAACTAAAAAATATGCTTCCACTGAAAAAAATCCTGAAGAAAAAAAATTATGACTAATTTTTTTATAAATTATTCTCACTGTTAAGGAAGTCTTTGGTAGCTGCATCATAGATCTCATGGAAGGTAATGTATGAATTATGTCTCCTTTTAGTCAAACAGGTAAGGAAGAAAATAAGGGAAGTGGAATAATTCCAGAGTCATAGAGTGAATTGTCTGTTATCAAAGTGAGGAAGAGTCACAACCAGGTATGGAGTTCCTGATGCTTCAGGACTCTGCTCATATGAGCTCCATGTTTCTTTGGCAGTTCAGGATGAGGACATGAACAGCCTAAGATGACTTGGAAAGAAAGAGATGTTGGGGAAGGGCTGGCAAACTGGGTAGATACATTTCAGCTGTGCATGTGGCGTAAGAGGACATTTCCATGGCACTGAGTTGCAGAGACACTGCACATGACTGAGCAGCCCAGATCACTGTCATACTGCATGACTGTAGGCTATCACAGCATAAAGCATCTTACTCAACTGAGACACAAAGAAGATTTTACTTTTTGCAGCCTATTTCCAAGCAGTGTCCAGCCATGGGTTGGACAAGATGATCTTTAGAGGTCCCTTCCAACCTGAACTGTTTTATGCTTCTACAATTAGTTGAGAAAATATTCGGCTTTCAAGGAGGTATCACCCATGCTTTACTATAGTGAGAGAAGTGGTCAACTGTAGCAATGAAATGGTGTAAATTCAGTGAAGCTCTACTGCTTGCTGGTGAAATAAGAAGTAGGTTTACAGTGAAGGATTCCACTCCACCAAGACTGAAACATGTCCCCTTGCTGCTTGGTGGGACTTCACAACCAGTATTCCTGTGACTACCACCAAGACCTTTGCAATGGGAAATTGAGCTTGTTCTCCTGTTTGATTTCACCTGCTCGTGGACATCTGAGACAAAGACATTGGTGTTTTGTAGGACACTTCACATTCAGGAATTTGTGTGAACTTCAGTTGAGGGTCTTACCTTAAAGTCAGTGTTTTGATCTAAATACATCTTTGCCTTCTAAAGATTCATTTTGATCTTTGCAAAACCCTTTTGGGTAATAGCTACTGAATCACCTAATGATACATCTTGGATAGGGATAGCAATCTACCAGTTACTAAGGTCTTTCTGTTTTCCTCAGAAGAAAGTGTATTATCCATCCAGACCACACACCTGAGCAGGGTTGGAAAGTACTGAATTAAAGGGGAAAAATGGGAAACATCCAGACCGATTTACTGCTGATCCAGAGCCTACTTAACTATGTAGGAAGATCCCACTGATATAAATGATGTTTAGATCAAAAGATACAGGAAGGGAAAAGGAGAAAAAAGAAATGCCCCCAAAGCAAGCAGAGATGTAAAGACAACACTGACATCTTTAATCCTTACTAGAGGAAAGCGGTAATGCCCGGTGGAGCTCCCTCCAGTAGGCTGGGAACTCCCCTGGCAGGCAGGGCACGTTTTATGTCTCCCAGACTGGAGGCTTATCAATGTCTCTGATATCCCAGAAAGGTCAGTGCTTGTGAATTGTTTTAGCTCCCACGACTCCTAATCTCACCCAGACTAGACAGGAGTTGAGTGAAGTGAGACTTGCAAGGGCTGTTGCTGGCACCAGGGCTTGGGCAAATCTCAGCAGTGGTGTGGCCCCACTCCTGCTTTCCTGTGGCTGCCTCCACAGCTGCTGATTTAGTGCCCAGCTCCCCTTGGAGGTATCAGTGGCAATTAAATCCGTTTGTCTAGAGTGAGATCATGTGGTGCATGAGCAGTTATCGCTCGTATCCTGTTTGGAGGCAATGAGTTTTGTGGTTCAGAAGGAGCTAGAAAGCCCCGAGAAGATGTCAAGTGAAGCCTGTCATGTGCCACAGGTCACTTCACCGTCCTGCTGGATGACTGTGTGCCTATGGAGATGTGACTGGAGAAGCGAAGGCCATTTTTGGTGCCAGCATGATTCATACCCTCTGTCAGGCAGCCGGGCTGCCTGGGTTTCTATTCTGGGACCCAGAAACATATGATTAATTAGTTCATTTATGAAACTAGGGGAGAGGCAGGGAACACACTCTCACAATTTTATTTTTTTATAGAAAGAATTAAGGGAAATTACAGTAACACTGGGAAACTGCTGTCCCAAAGCTTGTAGAATCAGCTGATGGCAGTAGTGGCATGGGATGGTCTATGAGCTTTAGTCCCCCTCTATCCAGAACTCACTGCCCAAAGGAAAGGAAAGCTGAGCTACAAAGAGTTGTTGGACTTTGATGGAAGAAATTACTGCAAATTTACGTTTAGGTATTACGTGTCCAGTGCTTTTTTCATCCCAAAAGACAACACATGCCTTTATAAATGGTGTTGAGGTAGCATATTCAGAAAAATCATTCATTATTGTAAAGAGAGACAGGTCTGCTGCTGGTGAGTTATAAATAGGTTTCTAAGGTATTATTACTTTTTAATAGAAGGAATGGGTGTGCTGTGGTTTGCCTTGAGTTAAACAAGCCGGTTTGTGTGTTATACAATGACATTGCAAGGAGTGCTTGCTCTCTAGATATCACAAGATGAACAGTAAAGAGAAAAAAAAAAAAGGGACAGAGTAGGCATCTCCTTTCTCATCCATCAGCTTCTTCAACATCAACAACATCAAACCAGGCCTCAACCTTCTGCCTTGATTTGAACAGATGGACTTGCACTGATGGTACCTCACTTCACCCTAGACTTTGTGACTTTGGCCAAGGAACTTTAGGGCAAAATCAACTGTAAGTCATGAAAGGCATGTAGATGCTGGACTTCCATCCACCTTCTCCTGGAATTACCTTTGAAAATCTCCCCTTTATGTTTCTGTGGTCATATAAAACTGAAGTCTAATGATTATTCCATTTCCTATTTTAGTCTTGAGAAGACTAGGCTTAGAAGGGACCTCATCATTCTCTACGACTACCTAAAAAGAGGTTGGAGTGAGGTAGGGACTAGTCTCTTCTACTGTGCCTGCAGTGAGAGAACCAGAGGAAAAGGCTTTAAACTGAGAGAGGGGAGATTGAGATTAGATTTTAGACAAAATTTTTTCACTGTTAGCATGGTCAGGTGTTGGAATGGCTTGTCTTGGGAGGTGTGGAGTCACCATCCCTGGAGGCATTGGGATATGGTGCTGAGTGATGTGGCTTGGTGGTTTAGGGGTTAAAGTGGCAGTGCTGGATGGACAATTGGACTGGATTATCTCTTCCAACTTTGCTGATTCTATGATTTTATTTACCTGGCAGCCTGAGAGGATCAGCAACTCTATCTCTACTGACTCTCACAAAGTGTCTTTTATTAATTGAGAACTTAAGCCCATATTGGAATATCAGTGACAGTAAATTCTGTTGGCTAATTAATACTCTGAATCATGGTATGTTTAATTGTTTGCTTGCACTATGGATTTGTCTATGGTTCTGCTTATGTTACCATGATATTTTGAAGATACTTTTTGGAAGCAAGGTGGTGAACTGACAGCTTCATGTTTGATGTTCTTAATTCTATATTTTCCAGATATAAGTTAATATTAAGATTTAGATGCTCAAGTATTCACTGGTTATTGCTTCTCTACTGGAAACAGGAACAAGAATTACTGTCACTTTGGCCAAGAACTGGCTAAATACATAGATTAATTATGTCTAAGAGTAGTTCATTCACAGACATCCTATTGTTGCTTCTTTTGCTTATCTCTTTGTGTCCTGTCCCTTAGGCTGTCAGATGACCTAATTGCAGCCATTTTGGGCATCTACTCTAAACCCTCAACTACTCAAGACAGTCAAATATCTCTCTGAAGTCCTAGTCTCTCTCCATCAGCTGTAGCAAAACTGTAGATGGCAAGACTAAAGGTGACTGTGAAGTTTTATACTTCGAGCAACACTGTGGCATAATTCATCCAGCCAGGTTAACCCTGGCCTTTAGTTAGTGAACTGCTGAGGATGGGAAATGTCCTGTCCGAAGTTTGTATGGTGTTTAACACATACGAATTTCATCTAAGACCAACAATAACCACGTTTCCAATAGTAGTAGTCTGAGGGAACATCTACTGGAGTTCCTAAGGGGGTGAAAAGAACGTTTCAGTTGAGATGAGACCTGCAAATGCTGAGCTGTGGCTCCATGCACTTGGCTCACAGATTTGGATGACTTCCTGAAGGATGTGTCTTGCTGGAAGTGGAATGCATTACAAGTTTTAATCAGCAGCCTAACTACCCCAACTTTGTGGAAATGACAAGCCCTCCTTCTGAGCACTAAAGTCTGCCATGAGCCTGCAGGGAGAAGGGGAGTGTGCAGCTGGATGTGTGTGCGTATTTGCAAAGACGGGAGGAGCGACAAGGAAAGTTTCTCCTATGAAAGAAATGATCTAATTTGAAGCAAGTCCCTCATGGGAAGAGCTGTGACAGAGGCTGCTCTGTTCCTGTTAATTTTCACAGTGCAGCTGTCAGCGGGTCTGTAAATAGTACTCTGCGAAGCCAACACTTCCTATCCACACATCAACCATTCAATTAACAGAAGAACAGAAGAAGGAAATAAAGTGCACCACAGCCTTCTATCACGGCTTTGATGTTTTCCAGCAATTTATGAAAGTGTACACAAATCTAATTACAAGCCCCACTGCTTCCCATTTACATGGAGCTCCTCAAGTTCAGAGCTGTTTATATCAAAATAATTGTTAAAAATACCTCAGCTGATCTACGGCGCTGTGGCCCCCCACTCACCGGAGCCACCATGCTGCTCCTCCCAGGGAGTTTCTGCTGACTCAGCGCTCCAGAGCCTGTGTGCTCACACACAATACCCGCTTCCCCGCCGCTCTGTGGGCGCGGTGCCCGTGCTACAACTTCATCATACCCACAAAGGCCTGTTTCCTTTCTCCCCTCCACCTGCTCAGAGCTCCTTCTGCAGCCTCTTGCTGTTCTCCCCTTGGTCCCTAATTCGCCAAAATACTCCTCTGCTGTGCTGGCAGGGGGTGAGTGCAGCTGCTCAGATGATTTCGGTAATGGGGCTGTGTCTGGGGTTGGCATCGCATAGTCATAACTGCGCTGTAGGAATGCACAGCAATAATAACAGTGGTCATTTATGGGAGCTGGGGTTGGTTTCCTTGGTGGGATGCCTGAGCATCCAAAGCCAGGAGAAACAGGGCCCTGTTTGCCATTAGTTTGAAAGAGGCCACTGCACATGACATTCTGACAAAGACACTTGTAAGTCCTGGTCTCGTGGGTGGCATCCCTGCCCATGCCAGGGGGTTGTAACTAGATGATCTTTAAGGTCCCATCCAACACAAACCATTCTGTGATTCTATGATTTTTGGGGCAACTTTTAATACTTTCATATATAAGTCACTGTTACCTGATAAACCAAACAGGTGAGAAATTCTTTTAGGCTTACCTAATGGAAAAAAAAATCTCATATTGTATGAGAGGGTAGATAGCACCTTGTCTAAGGAAAGAAAATAATTATTTCACCTGACTATGAACTGTATTTGGCTGGGAATTTTTGTCCTATGGGTGGACTTCCAAATAATAATGGTGGGCAGAGGCTGGAAGTCAGCCTTGTTCGTGTTGTGTCATTCATGTTTTCTTGATTACTGAAATGCTTTAAATGCTGTAACTAGAGAGCTAATCAATCTGTCACCTAATAACACTAAGAAATAATTGCATAATTTGATATAGGTGATTTCTGAACAGAGATTTAAAGTTGATTTTGTTGCTTGTGTTGATAAGAACTGCAAAGAGAAGTGTTGAAATGAAAGCCCTCAAGTCAACAAAGTTTTGGGTTGCAATACTTCTGGTTTTTCAAAGTTCAACTAAACTGAATCTTTTTCTGAAAGGCAGACGTCTGTTCAGTGCTCGTATCCAAGTCTCACATTTTCCCTTCTTTTCACAAAACCAAGGATTCGATCTGAAAAGTGATTTTCATGGAAGATGTTCAGCCAAGCATAGATAGACTTGGGATGCTATTGCCTGGGTACAGAAGAAATGCTGTGCTTTGACCGAGATGCTGCAGGCTTTTATAGCAAAACAAAAGGAGATTCTACCTGTTTGGTGGGGGAATTTACCTTACAGAACCCTGAATGTCTTAATGGATTAAATATCATTAACTAAAGAAAGATATAGAATGAACATGGTGCTGACAATTAGTGTGTTAAGCAAGTTCTCAGCACATGTCAGGGGATTGTTATTAGATGCCTGGTTTCTGAATCCCAAAGTGTTTTACTTGGGCAGCAAACATCCAGGACAGGTTTCAGGTCTCCTCACATTGGACATGAAGTTAAGTATTCCCTCTAAGTTTTAGCACCGTTTTTAGCTTTTGTTTTTAAGCACTGTTGGTCCTTTCTCATTTTAAGTTCCTAAGTTGCGCTTTGGATGAAGAATGACTATTTTGGAACTGGCGGACCACAGCAAACTGATGCCTAAAATTATCTAAAAAGCACACTTCTATTTGGGCTTTGATTTGACAGGTTTCAAAATCTATTTCTGTAAAATAAAATTCTGCCAGGGGTATCTATTTCCCTCTATTGATTATAATAGAAACTTAGATGACAAACTCTTCAGACATAGTTTTTTAACTTCTGGATGTTTCAAATTAGGTGAGATGAGTCCCACCTCAGGTATTCAGTCTAAGGCTGTTAATGAGTTATCCATTATAAAGGTACAGACATGCCCTGAAGGTGATATTGCCCATCCCAGCATAGATAGATAAAGGGGAAAATGCACAAATCTCTGGAAATGTCTTTCTCTCTCTCCCTTCTGTAGGAATCCTAAAAGACATTTAGAATAGATCACAAACTTCTAGACTGTTAAACCTAAGTCAAATGAATCACTCTTCACTTCTCACCCTTGTGCAGAAAATGTACATAACAGTACCAGTCTACCCTTTCCAGGAATTAATACATAGCTAAAGAAATTTTGAGTCACCACATTTTATGTGAGATAGTGCTAAAGGAGCAACAATACTATATTTTTTAATCCTATGTAGTTTCTGTGTAGGAAAAAGGCTGATGTGATTTAGGTATATGTGATTCTGCCTGTCTACTCCACTCTCTTGAGAACCCACCTGTAGTTCTGCATCCAGCTCTGGGGTTCCCAGCATAAGTAGGACATACACTTGTTGGATTGAGTCCAGAAGAGGCCACAAAGATACTCAGATGACTAAAGCACTTCTCGTATGAAGACAGGTTGAGAGAGCTGGGGTTGTTCAGCCTGGAGAAGAGAAGGCTCCAGGGTGACATTATAGCACCTTTCAGTACCTAAAAGGCTGTGAGAAAGATGGGGAGGCACTCAGACAACGACCTGGAGTGACGCAGCCAGGGGGATTGGCTCCAAACTGAAAGAAGACGAGTTTAGGTCAGATATTAGGAAGAAATTCTTTACAGTGAGGGTGGTGAGACACTGAAACAGATTGCCCAGAGAAGTTGTGGGTGCCGTATCTCTGGCAGTGCTCAAGGCCAGGCTGGATGGGGCTCTGAGCAACCTGGTCTGGTGGAAGGTGTCTCTGCCCCTGGCAGGGAGGTTGGAACTGGATGATCTTTAAGGTTCCTTCCAACCCAAACTATTCTATGATGGTTATAGGAAGTGTAGAGAGATTATTCTATGTGGGTGGATGGACAAGGCTATATCTTAGTTTTGTGAGATACGTTCTGCAGAATGACTCTTCAACATTTGGCTGTTGCCCAGATATGAAGACACAGAAAGAAGGAGAAAACCAAGTTGAAGATGATGCCTATGAAGGAGCATGACTGACAGGTACAATGATAATATTGTCCACAGGGTTTGAGAATGGAGGTGGAGGAGAGAAAAGAAAGGTTTTGAGAGGAAAAGCTCAAGACCTCTATTTTATACATATTGAGCTTGATCTGACAGCTAAACATCTACCAGGAGATGCTGGAAAAACAGTCCAAGATTTTGGTTTGGACAGGAGTCAACCCTGCAGCAGAGAATTTAGATCTTCAGGCTGTCACTGTAGCAATAACAACTGAATTTGTGTTGGTGGATAAGGCTGCTAGGGACAAGGCTGGGATGAGGAAGGGTAGAGCGTGATATGACGAGACTGGTTTATGTCCCCATATGGATGAGAAACAGAGACAGGAGGGGCTGGAGTAACCAAAGCTAGAAGTACAGGGCATACAATTGCTTTAAATATATTGTAAATACATGCAAGAGTACATGAAAATTATTATATCTTATAAAGAAGGATGCAGAGTAAAACACTGTCATAAAATTGATGAGCTCATAGGCAATGTGATCTAAAAAGAGGGGGAAAAAAAGCTCTCTTGATAGGTAGATACAGAAGGAACTTTGGGCCTGCTCAGAAGTAAGGGATTTTGGGTAACTTATTTCTAAAGGAAATTGATTGTGTAAAAATTTGAAAGCTTTAAACCTGTTTGGTGGACCCTTAGGAGAAACAAGTGCCTTGCATAGAGAAGTGGGCTTGTGGTGGATGGTGGTCAGGCACCTGTCCAAGGTAAGGTTAATTAAAAAATAAAGAAGAAAAGAACTTTCATAAAAGAAAGTTGCCTTTTGAAACTATTAGGCAACATATGTTGTGTGAACAGGAAGTCACAGTAGAGCAATAATCCTGACAGCTGTGGAGAAACAGGAGTCTGCTGCAGGAACGAACGGCTCGAGACCTGACAAGAATGATGATGGATGCCCTGTTGGTGGTACACGAGGACAAACCAAGAGATGCTTAAATTGGCTGAACCACAGGAAAAAATGTTGAGTTGGCATCGCAACAGGACAAACGAGGCCAGACCTAGCGGTGAGAGAAATGGAAGGGGCTGAAGGAAGATGGCAGCACTGCCCCCCTCCTTCCCAGGGACGGTGGCTGCGTCGCCATCTCACCACGAGGTGGCTGCATTTCCCTGTGAACATCCAAGCCCTGAGCGATGCTGCGCACCCTGATGTACCATGAAAACGAGAATGGAAAGAGGGATCCTTGCAGGGTTTGGCCTGTCACATTCAAAGTGCCTTAGAAATTTTGACATAGTGTGGGAAAAACCTCTTGTGCTTCACGTCTTCATTGATGACGGTCACTCGGTGGGACCTCACAAGTGTGCTAAGATATGGTAGCTGATTGGGCTGTTGTGCCTGCTTGTAGCTCATGGGAGATACAAGGCAATGCCACATAACTCAGTCTATAATAAAGAAGAAGAAATTTTTTATTCCCTCCTTTCTTTTCCTGTGAACCAAGAGTACCTACTTGGACTGCCACTGAAGTTCAGCCAATTCATGGACACTTGTGAAGCCATGGAAACTTGATTGTGAGTCTGGGATGGGCATCTAGTATAGGTTAAATTGTGAAGCTTTTTCAGATGCCCAGGTCTGGTTGTTCAAGGGTATTCTGTACCAGCTATTTGAGTCAAATAAGAGGAAAAAAGGTCCCTTAAAATTGACCCATGAAGTCTCCAAATTCTGAATTGTTTTGTACATCCACCAGGATGGAACACTAAATTGTTTCCAGGTGGCTGAGAGATTTTCAGTGCTCTGTAAGTAGGAAGGAAAAGGACTGGGAAAGAGTAATAGTATTTTGGGTATACTAGATCTAGATAAAATCTTCAAGTCTCCTTGGGTTTTGCCTATTTTCTCCTGTCTTCCTTTCACTTTTTTTTATAGGAGTTTGCCTGATTTTGGGGATAGGGATTGACATTTTATTAAATGTTTTGTGGTAGCACACCCTATGGAATTGAAAATCCTGGTGTCACTTTATAGACACTGTTACTTTGGGTGAAAGTTTGACAATACCATTCATAAAAACTACCATTCATTAAAAGTATCTCTTTGACTTGTCTCAGGAAAGATGTTCATAATATATGACTATAGGATGTCAGCGTCAAGCACAGCATCTGTTTTTTTTAGAAGGATCCTTTAAGGAAGAGACACTTAAAAGTACTGAAGTACTTAAAATTTTTGAGACCCCTATCTTTAAGGAGATGTTTTCAGTAGCATCACTCAGTAGCATCAACATGTACCATTTTTAAACTGATTTATCTCAGATGGGGTTCCAAAAAATGAGATCTTGATGATTTGCTAGTTTTAGAAGCCTTTTCTCTTGTAAAGAATTTTCCATTTTCATCCCTGCAAAGATCTAGAGGAAATCTGTCGGGCCCACTTTTAAACTTATTTGGATAAATTCATGAATTTACATTAGAGTCTCTTACTGAAAGGGAGATTTTACACTTTCAAATATTTTTAATTGAGCTTTCTTGTATCCTTTCCAAGTTGTCGGCATGTTCTTAGCCTTTCATGATTTACACTGTGAATAATTAGTAATAAAAATAATATACTATAATAATAAACCAAAACATGTTATACCAGATTGTCTTTCCCTCCTGACAGTGGAATACCTTACATTCCTTTGTGTCTCATGATGGTGTACAAATATCTGTTTGCATAGGAAATACATCTCCATTTCTACTTTCTTGAGCTATCAGTCTTGAAACCTCATATTACTAGACATTTGTTCAAGTGGAATGATCCCCCCGACATTTCCTAGAAGATCCAGTAGCTGGTCTGACACATTTTCAAAAGTCAAAGGAAGGGGACTGCATTTATGCCTAGGTAGGTGCTTTTGTGGGAGGAGAGGCACCCAACACTGTGTGATTTGTCTTTATCTCCTAATGCCTTGTGTGAACAGGTTGCTCTCTGCTGAACAGTGGCAAAAAGTTCTTAATCCTTTGCCTAGAGGGTGGGCCTTTTTGAGGACGGAAAACAAAGAAGCCCCTAGACATACTTTTCTACTTTTTACACTTATGGTGAATCGGACCCAAGGTTTTTGGCATCTGTGAACTATATGCCTTTTTATTAGGTCTTCTGAACTGTTGGTGACAGGACACAGCACCCCTGGGTGTTCTGTGCCTATGAGGAATGATGGTGTCAACCTAGCCTTTCCACTGATGAGCTAAGCACATTCCAGGCGCTGAACCTTCCTGGATGATGAGTTGCAGAGCAAAGATAAATCATCCCTCCTCCTCCTCAATCAGGCCACAGGGCAGCCAAGGCTGGACCAATTCTCACTTGCCCGTGTTACAGAGCTACTCACCGGCATTGTCTGGCTGCCATGCAAGGCATTGATGGCAGCCTGGGCCTCTGCATGTGAAGAGTATTTCACAAATGCACACCCTGGAAGAGGAAAGAGAGACGAGTGTAAGAACGGTTGCATGGATATCACGAAAGTCCATGTGACTCAATATCCTGTCCTCAGAACTGGCCAATAAATGTGGTTGTGGAGCAACTGTTACAAACAAATATACCCTGATCCTTTCCAGAGTCCAGTCATCAGCAGCCTGAGGACCATTTAACCAGAATTCCCACACTAATGAGCACTGTAATGAGCACTGACAGAAACAAACTTAGAAAGTGCATCTCAAATCTACTCGTGTTTTGACCTCCACAGCTTCCCATGACATAATCTTGCACAATTTTACAATTTATTGGATGAAAAAGACTTTTCTTTGTATTAAACTTAATGCTGAGTATTTCTCCATCTGTGGTTATGAGAAATGGTATAGAAGAGTGTGTAAGTTCTCAGAAAGCTACACATACACTTTACAAGCAACCACAGGCCAAATGTACAGAAGGCATTCAGGTTACTCCAAACTCATGAGGTACCTTATCATGTCAGGTAGAGCTCCATGAGGCACTGCCCAGGGTTTGTCCTGGCTCCAAGCAACTTTGGTCTGACAAAGCACGAGACAGCTTCTGATGAAGTAGCAGGGATGGGAGAGGTATACATGTGATGATTACCATCTTGTCACCACCAAAATTTGAATCTTAATCTTTCATAGCTACAAAGCTGGTACCTGTGTAGGTGTTCTCTTCTGGACATTAGAGAAATGTAGGCAGTGCTTCTCTGTCCTGCACTGCCATGTGAGGAATCTCACACTGAACCCTTACGTAAGGTTTTAGGGCAGAAAGGTGCATTTGCAAATATGTGCTGGAGTGCAGAAATGATCAACACTTCAAAGGGTGACATGCACCACTAGAGTGGGGGAATGTATTGCCAACACTCCTAGCTACAAGCAAACTGACTCAGAGAGAGGAAGGGTAATTTCCATATGCTAAGGCGGCTTTTGGAACAGATTGGGAGAGATCTGAGAAGTTCTGGCTTCCATCCCCTTCTATTACTACCAAAGACTTTTGAGCTTTTAATCAATTTGAAAAGCCTTCACTGTTTTCCTAAAGGGGTGTAGAGAGGATGCCAATCCTGAGAGTGGAATGGCTCTACTTCATTCCCTTTGCAGCATCACCCTTATGGATCCCTACAGTGCAGGGTAAAAAATGAAGAAATAGACCTTGCAAACTAGAAGAATGAGCCCCAAAGGTCCCTAAAATCATCACTGCAAGCTGGTAGAAGTGAGATTGAAGCAACTGGTGACAGCCCTTTCCAAAAACAATGCACATATATGAAATTAGCTTACAGTAAGAAGCCCTTCACTTTGTGTTACTCTCTCAAGCACTGTGCTCAGACTGTATTTCAGGAAAAACCCAATGATTATTGCTAATAGTTGGATCTAATTTATAAGGAGCTGAGAGGAAACAATCATGAGAAAATGAGATAGATAAACTTCAGCTGGAAACAATAGGGATCAATTATGACATAATCGCAGCCCAGCATTCCCGGGCTCCTGAGATACTGCGTCTTCCTCTTCATTAATCAGAGATAATCCAGAATTAGGGTGTTTAATTATTTGCAGAGATTCATTTTGTACTTTCTGCCTCTAAAAAGAAGATGCTGATTAGCAAATATACAAAAGCTTTCCAGTTCCAGTCACCCATTGCATTTAGAGCAGGATTTTTGGCTGCAATGTTGTTGTGGAATGCTTCACTCTTTTCAGGTGAAATTCACCCCTCTGTTGAGGGTCCTGATGGATCAGTGGAGCTGGATAAAGGTGGGAATGAAGGGAGTAGCAGGCATTTATCTTATTTAATGCCCAAGATATTAATGGGTTCCCTCCTACTGCTTCCTATTAACTGCTTCTAGTAGGTTTTGAGGTAGCAGCACAAGTGAAAACTCAGTTTTTACTGGTGTATGGTGGCAAGGCAATAGCACAGATCCCAACAATTTGTTCCTTTTGTTTGTGTGTTCAATGGGATGGCTTCTTACACAACACCAAAAATGCACATAATCTTCCTTCCCATTGTCACCCGAACTGACTCCAAGAGCTCTTGAAATGAGGATGTGAGTCAAGCCACTCATCTCAGAACAGTGTCCCTTTGACAGGAGCAAACCTGGAGTGTGAAAGGATTTTGACAAGCAGAGCTGAACAGGGTGATACACGTGCTTAAGTTTTTCTTGTTTCCTTACGTCCAGATAGCAGAGCTGGAAGGGCTGCTCTGGCTGTCTTGTCAGCTTGGAGAAGACTGCAGAGTCAGGCCCTAGGATTATGATTGCACAGGGTGTTAAGACTTCTGTTGCGGAGGGTGCTGTGGGAAATTTTTACTTTCTGAGTTGCTGAGGCATACAACTGCTGAATGGGAAAAACAAAAAAAGGAAAAAGGGATAGCTGTGCAGAGAGCAGCAGCAATGCGGATTCTGTGGGTCCTGAGGACTCCTCCAAACCTGGCTGGATGCTGGTTAGCTTTATCTGGAGGGATGCAGGACCACTCCATCATCTCCCAGCAAAAAGAGGTGCTGCACTGCTCTTCAGGCAGAGAAACTCCTCAGTCCCAGCTCTTCTTCTACCTGGTTACCTACTGCAACCACTGTGCCTACTGCTGAGTGCCTCACGCAGGAGGTATTTCTGCAGACCATGACGGGCATGCCTCATGGCTCAGGACATCACCCATGGCTTCAGGCCAGGCTCAGGCAGCTTTTTGGCTGTGACTGGACTATGATGGCATTAAACTGGGAAGCCGCAACCTACCTTCTGAGAGCACTGAGCTACCTGAAGGACTTAGAGGCTCATCAGAGGAATGCCTTGTGGGGCTTCACATAGTGGGTTGGGTAGGATTGAACTCCATGGAATCTGATTGCTATCTGGAATTTAGACAATCTGTTTAAATCTCAACTGATGTAGAATTTAAGCCTTATGGGTTTTACCCAAAATAAGTAGCTCACAAGCAATGTGTGTCAGATATAGGTTTCTAGCAGATGGAAAACACTACAGACTGGGAATAACTTTGTGGGAGTTGTGGCTTGCCTGACTGTCTCCTAAGATAAGGGCACTAGCCTTAAGTTTTCCATTGGATTGACTGCTCTGTGTGCGTGTGTGCATGGACAAAACTGTGTGTGTAAATTAGGAGCTTCACATTCTCAGTAAATAGCACCAGCAAATGGAAGCTGGTAATATTAACTCTGTCAAGGCTCAGTATTGATCCTGAGCAGCTCAGCGAAACGCCAGCCTGAGACTGCAACCCGCTAGCACTAATAATTAAACTGGTTAGCAATATGGAGCTGCCACTCAGATTCTGTCTTATAATGAAATTGTTCAAGGNGCATGAAGACAAGTCTGTGGGTTGGATCTCCTCTGGAATTTGTTTCTTACAGATCTCAGGCTTTATTGCCTTTATTATTACTCTGTTTAACTCCTTTGTCATTACACTTTGTTCCATACAATTCCAGGTGGAAGCAAACAGGCAGTTTTTTTTTTGCTTTTCCCTGATTTACTGATTTGTTCAGTGAATGAAGTGCTTAACTGTCTGCTGTTGGGATGACTGGAGCTCCTCTAGGCCATTCTAGCCCACTGCTTCCAGTGTGACAGCCTCTGTATCTGAGTTTCAAGAAACTAAAGCACACAATTGAAGAAAGGTGCCCATAGTTTATTTTCAGCCATTTATATCAAGAAGGCCGAGCTGTGCTGATGTATTTTGAGCAGTTACCCTATAAGGTTGGTGTGAAGTTGTTTTTTTTTTGGTCGCCAGTGATTTTATGGAATAACAGTATCTTTCTCCAGTGTATCACTGTGATCTGGATTTTTTTGCCTCCCTGTTGCAAAAACATGCTGGTTGATGTTGTCACTTGTCAAAATATCCAGTGAGATATGAACCGTGTCAGCAGGACTGGCCTCTTCTTTAGTGTTGCACTTTCCAACACAGTTTATGCTGTATTATACGCAGATCAATATTTAATGAACACATTATACTGTCAAGAGAAGAGGGCTTTCTATTGAGATTGAAGTTACTTTGTCTAGAGACTGATGGGGACAAAAAATGACCTTCCTCCTTAAGGGAGAGGCCTCACTCTTATACTTGGGCTGTAGCACAAAATCTTTTGTGCTATCCAGGTAACAAGTGATGCCAAACAGTGGCAGAAGGAAGAAAGGCCCCTAGTTTTGCAAGGAAGCATTTGCATGTTTCAAACAGTAAATATCTACCAAGTCTAATATTTAAATTGGCACCTGTAGCCTTGCAGTTGTGATCACTGACTGATATAAGTCCATGCAAAGACCAGATGGAGAAGAGGAAGATGTGGGGCTGCTGGATGAGAAATAAGCAGAGGTGATGATGGAGCCAGTGATGTAAAGTACCAATCTTGCCTTTTTTTAAAGAAAGAATCATCCTGTTCAACGGGCTGAGGAGAGCATGTCTTGAGTGAATGTAAAACGCCTGTTCAGAGGGAAGGCTCTGCCCAAGCAATAATAGGTATCAGTTTGCACGTGGCAAGACATAGCTCATTGGAGAGGTGTATTTCAAAACACAATCTGCTTTTTCCTCTCATACACAAGGAGAGAGTGACCAGCAAAGTCATGGCCTCCCTTGGCCAATGTGACCCCTGCTAATGTCAGAGATGCTGTTCTAGAGGCTACATGGTACTTTTGTCACACCAAAAAATGGCACTAAGGCCAGGTCTACCTTGACACAAGCCATCACCTTACCTTTGCTGTTGCCATCGGGTCCCCGAAGGATTGTGCACTCCTCAATGTTGCCAAATGCCTCAAATAGCCTGCGCACATCATCTTCCGACTGCTGCTTGTTGAGCATGCCCACAAAGAGTTTTCTGTCTTCTGGAACAAAATAAAGAGATGCTTACCATATTTCAGGAGGGATGCAAAAGCCAAGATGGCTCAGTATCACATGCAAAACAAGCAGTGATTTCATTGAGGTGACATATTTCAGAAGCTGCTAATCTTTTCAGGTGGCTGACCTGAAAAACCTTAATAGCCTCTGACTTTCAATGAGTACTTGAAAATAATCCAGCAAATTTATACAAAGCAAAACAAAACCAAACCAAACCACCAAACAACAAACAAAAATTATTTGTTTTAATATAAAATCTCTAGCTGCCTCTGAAAATCTAGGCACTGAAGTCTTCCAAATCAGCTTCTTCTGATCAATTTTTGCAGTCATCTTGCAGTAACTTAAATGACAACATTGCTCAGACTGCAATCCAAGACGAATATGGATAAAGATAGCATATAGAAACCAAGTCCAAATGAAAAATAACATAAGTTAGTAGCCCTCGCAATACTAAATAAGTTGCAGGGGAAAAAAATGTTTAACATAAGCTTTTTTAAATCAGGATATAACAGAAGTCACAGCCTGTAAATTGGAGATTTGTCATTCATGCCCACTCAGAGACACGTATCTACCAGTTTGGCTGAGTTTTTTAATATATTTATAAAGATCATTTGAAATAAGCCTGGAGTTTTTGAAACATAAACTGTTTTTTTGAAACATAAAGTTAACTTATATGACTGCTAATATCTAAGATAACTCAAGCAGGTGGTATGTCATGCAAAGGCAGGACATGGTCTGCTAGTAGGTAATTGCATTTTGAACAAGAATGCTCAGTGTGACCCAGCAATGTGCACATCCACCCCAGAAAGCCAACCATTCCCTGGTCTGGAGCAAAAGCAGTGTGGGCAGCAGGTGGAGGAAGGTGATTCTGCTCCTTTGCTCTGCTCTTGTGAGGCCCCACCTGGAATGTTATATCCAGCTCTGGGGTCCCCAACATAAGAAGGACATGGACCTGCTAGAGTGAGACCAGAGAGGGGGTTGGAGTGAGATGATTTTAAGGTGTCCCCCCCCCAGCCCAGATAATTTTATGGTTTTTACTTGGCCTTTATATCAAGTTTGGAAATCTTCATGGGACATCTTCAGAAAATATTAGTAAAACTGACCAAACTAATGATTGTCTG
>VXBX01009084.1:87310-98983 GCA_013400415.1 Scytalopus superciliaris
ATTTCAGGAAGCGGGAATGAAGTAGGAATACCACTGGTAAAAGGTTTTACCTAGAAACTTCATGTCTAGTAAATACTTCTAACACAACAGAAGCATCTGTTATATTGTACTTTATACAGCTTCCACTGTTTCAAATAATCTGCATCAGCACAAGCACTCCTATAGCTGTGTAACTCTGTTCACCAGACTTTTTGCTAATATATATGTATCTTTTTTTTTTTTAAATCACATCCCTTCTCTGTCAGCAAAACTCTCTAGTGTGAAACTGGCCTGAAACTGCCTTCTCTGGTCTGCTTTATGCAAAGTTGAAACTAGGTGTTTTAGGAAGCATTCAAACTTTTTTTTTTCAGTATTTTTTTTTCACCCTGCATCTCTTCAATACACTGGGAATAGTGGTGCTGGTCCCCAGAGCTGGCTGGCAGATGATGTGGTGCTTTGGTGACCTGCCCACAAGCTGGTCATGAGACCAGTAGGAACAGGGTTTGTCAATGGTGAGGACCACCTCCCCCAGGAGCTGCTGATCCAGCAGCACTAGGGAAGGTGGCATGAAGGAAGTGCCCATGGACAGCCAGGCCTCAGATGCTTGGACATCCCCTCCAAGTCTATCTCAAAGTCAATGTCCTGACTCCCTCCTGAAAAACAATGCCTTGTGTTGTCAGGGGAATCATTTGTCATATCTGCCATCACAGAAATTTACATGATCACACACTTGACTGATAAAAAATGAGTCAGTTTAACAAGATTTTTACTCTGTGTGGTTTTTATAACGAAGTGTTGCATTTGCCTCTCACATCCCAGCTTTTCCAGGGAACTCCACACTGTGTTTTAGCGACATCCCTTGCATATCCTGGCTGGGAAGAGAGGAGGAAGGGTCCAGCAGATGGGACCATTCAGCATGTTCCAGATCTTGACTAACAAGTTTATCCACTGATGGTCTTGTATGAGCCTCTTACACCCTGAGGGTTGTCATTCACTGCTCTTTCACATTCAAAACAAAAAACTGACATGCAAGGCAACTACTTCTGGTTTATAAATATGTCTAAACAAAGCCATGAGGCTGTCAGAATAAAGGGAAGAGGGGATGTGCTGGTGTCAATGGGGTGTGTCTTCAGCATGTGGGCATACCACAAGGCCTTCTCACCAGATGTTTCCCTTGTCCTCTAATGAGCGCTGGGGGCACTACACGCTACAAAAATCAGATTTTTAGGCTGCACACAAACCTGGAGCAGTTCCAGATCAAGCTGTCCCTAAGTTCTGCCTGCCTGCCTGTAGGGTCCATCCCTACCAACAATGGTCTTCTCACACTACCTCTCTCAGTTCCATGCTTCCTCTTCTTTCAGTGAGACAGTGTCCCAAATCTATGTGTCTCAGGATCCACACCTGACCTTCAGAGCACTGGGCAGACTCAGTTCCCTGTGGCCTCCATTGCCAAGTTCAGTGCTATCATCATCATTTCAGGTTGTGAAACTGAGGGGTAAAAAACCCTTCAGACCAGGTTCCCTATCACCTGGGTCCTAGGAAAAAATGAACACACAGTCAAGGAGAACAGAAATAACAGTGTCCAGGGCAGAGGAGAAGGACAAAAACAGGCCAGGCATGAGCTCATGATCTGGGATGTCCCCAGCATGACCCGTGGACATGACCATGTACTCCAGCCTAAACTGGTCCGTGGCCATAGAGAGGGAGTTGTACCTCACATTACCACACTGTTTTACACAACAAAGATGGGCAGCCATGAGGAGCATCCTCTATCTTCTCCCTATGAAGGAAATCAAGGCATTGAGCTTACTCAGCAGGTCTAAGAACAGGTGTGATGAAAGAAGCCTATTCCATGTAGTCTCCTCCAGGCCACACATGCCTGTGCATCTAGTATTAATCCACTTCTGAGTGTCTCCCCCTTGCTTTTGTCAAGAAGGACCTGTCTGAATTTCTGTCTATTATGTTCTCCAAATTGACAGTTTCAGATTCTATCTCACACCACATGTTATATGTTAGTGAGGACACCTCGTTAACCTTGCTGCAGGGGCAGCCCTTAAAACAGCAGCACTATGAACAGTGACACTGCCCGGCAGTGTTGTGACTGAATGTGGTGTCCATGTGAGCTCCTTCTGCCCACATTTTTGCTTTCCCTCGTTATTGTTAACCCTATGATCAGTCTTTCCCCACAAGCTGAGTCCATTGTGCCTGCTTCACTATGGAAATATTTAGCTATGGGTGGATATTTCTGCATATGGTGGCACTCAGAAGAGCCAAGGAGGTTTTGGCTGATACACACTGATAATGTTGAAAATTAAGTTCCTCCCAAGTCTACCCATTTGCCATAAACAAACAACAAGGCAGCACCCCCAGTTCCTCCCAGAGTGACAGGTAGGGAGAGAAAGACCACAGTAATGGAAAACCAGAGTTCCCACAGTTGTCGCCTTGGTGATATTTCCAGTATTCCCATGCAACCAGGCTTCCCTCTTCCTGACCACTATGCCAGTGATGGAGGCTTGTGCCCCTCAGGAAAAGCTGGCTGCAAGGCACAGTGGTGAAGAAATGCAACTTGTCAGATAAATATACAGTGTCTATAAATCTCCCTGCTGTGTTTATATGAAGCTTTGGCACCTTCCCCAGTGCAAATAGGGGTTAAATTATTCCCTGTTCTATTTGTATTTAAATGTTATGTTTCTATGATAAGCGTAAGGCAGAGGTGTCAGATGGGCCTGGGCGAAGGAGACAACACACGTGAAAGGTGAAATAATACAGCTCTGCANGGGGGAGAAGGGGGAGGATGGGCACTAATTAAAGAGACAGAAGGGACAATGAGATGCAGGATGTTTGACCCTCTGTGGAGCAAGAGGACAAGAACAAGAATCACAGCAATTGTGGAGGGACTGGGGGAAAATTAGGGTCACTCACAGGGAGACATGACACAGGATTGTGTTTATCCAGATAGCTCTCGCTAATGTATGTGTGTGCATGGGGGTACATTTAGATAAGAGTATATAAATACACATGTTCTCGTATTCCTCATGCAAAACAAAGAGGTTGGATCCTAGTATCAGGAAAGTATAAGCCAGCTTTACCATCTAGAACACCACATCCAAGGCTCTGGAAATAAAGAGGGACAGATTTATCACCCCTGTGGCCCAGGTTAATGAGGAGGGTGAACCGGAAGATCAGTACAGTCCCTTTTAGCCACAAACTCCTTTATTCTAAAACCTATGAGCCTTATTTCATCCTGGGTTCATTGCCAGAGCATCACACATGGATAGTGTGTGTGCTTCTTTGTGCAAGACCAAAACTTGTATTTTTATGTTTCTGTATGGGAATGAACATCTTCTGTGTGTGTGCGGTATTCACCAGAGCAGCTCTCTGATGTTACTCAATGCCTTTGGCTTTCTAAGCGTCGGGACCAGGTTGCTGTGTGGCTTAGTTTCAGAAAGCAGATGCTAATTAATTCCATTATTTATATAGCTAATAATTATTTGTCCCTGCTGCTATTCCCCTCCTTCCCAAACATTGCTTGAACACACAGTGAGGGACCAGCTGCAGTGCCTTGGTCCAGGCACTGGGAAGGCCTGTAAGCCTATCTCCTTGGCACCATGACAGAACAAACACACAGCCTAGGGAAGTTTTCTGTGCAGGTGTGGGTAAGAAGAAAAGCCATTGCATAGGACCTAGTGGCACACGTACAAGAGAGGATGCAAGAAGCAAAGAGGTTCTTCCTTGCCCACACTCTTGACTTACCCTTGGCAGAGCAGGGAGAGGAGAGGGTGTTTATCACAGAAACATACAGAATCGTAGAATGGTTTGGGTTGCAAGGGACCTTTAAATGTTATCTGATCCACCCTCTCAGCAGTGAGCAGGGACATCTTCAACTACAGAAGGTTGCTCAGAGCTTTGTCCAAATTGACTTTGAATGTTTCCAGGGATGGGACATCTACCACCTCTCTGGGCAATCTGTGCCAAAGTTTCGCCACCTTCATGGGAAAAGAAGTATTCCTTGTATCTAGTGTGAATCTGCCCTCTTTTGGTTGAAAAGCATGCGTCCTTTTCCTATCAGTACAGGCTATTATTCAAAAGACTGTCCCCATCTCTCTTATAAAAGTATTGAAATATGCAAACAAGGTCTCCCTGCAGCCTTCTCTTCACCAGGCTGAAAAACTTTAATTCTCTTACTCTGTCTCTGTAGCAGAGGTGCTTCAGTTCTCTGGTCATCTTTGTGGCTTCCTCTGAATGCTCTCCAACAGGTTGAAGCCCCTCTTATGCTGGGGGCCCCAGAGCTGGATGTAACTTGATGTACTGGATGTAGTACTATCTGTGGAGCCTCACAGAAGCAGAATAGAGGGGCAGAATCACCTTTCTCAACCTTGTTTTGATGCAGTTAAGGACATGGTTGGTGTCTGGGCTGCAAGAGCACATTGCTGACTCATGTCCAGCCTTTCATGCAGCAGCACCCCCAAATCCAAGCAGTGGGATCACGAATATGCCAGACTCACAGTGGTGAAAAAGAACTATACACCTGGTTTTTTTCAGACTGCTACGAACAAAGTATCTTCCTCAGGTCAAAGAAGAAAGGAGGAGCTGTAGAGCAGAGGGGTGAACTGCAGATGCCCTGAACATTATGAAAGTTTGATTTGAGCTCTGAACTCAAATCTGCAAGCTCAGATCTGCCCCCCTGTTGAGCCAGAGTGCCCCACCACTCCCCTCAACCTGTGCTAATCAGGTGATCAATAGGCTAAAAGCAGGGCATTTCCCAGATCCTGAGTTTCACACTACTACATTCTCACAGCAGTCCTACAGCTACGTGATGATGATTACCGCCTTTTCCACAGGGGAAGTGATTACAAATTCTGTTGTAGCTAATTGTAAATTAGCTAATTATCTTCTCCATGGTACCTTGCTGGAAAATACATGAACCTTGTAAAATTGAGGTGTTTCAAAAATTAGGATGGGGGGAAAAAGCAACAACAAGAATCAAAAGGCCAACCTGTTGTTCTGGAAACAACAGAAAACTACTGCTACCTAACTGCAAGCAATAGCAAATGAACCCTCTTTCAACCCATACTAGCTCCTATTTTGCTCCTTCTCCCTCCTCCACCCGCCCATATCAAACAGCACCCTCAAGGGGCAGTTCTGCTGCAGGCTTTAAAATGTTTGGTGAGTACACCTGTTCCTAGCAGCTGGGTGTTGTGGGGCATCCCTAATCACATCTTAGCAGGAGTGATTTCTTTGTACTCATCTCTTCTCCTCCTCCCTCCCTGTTTTGGTTTTACTTAACAGATCCTTTATATCCCATAAGTTAGCAGATATGATTGCACAGCTGCTGGTCTCCAACTGCTGGAGACAGAGGCTTTGAGACACCCAGACTAGAGAGAATAGCAGCTAATCTGAACAGCTGTGTGATGGGGACAAGTGCAAATGAATATAAGCCCAGGTGTGGGAGCATAATTCTCCTGAACAAAGAAGGAACCTTCATCCCACAGGTGTGTTACTCTCCACTGTTGCATCCGAAAAAACTTAGTTTGAAGGATTTCTACATTTAATTGCTTGATTGCACTCTGAGCCTTGCCTTGGACACAGATTCTGTAAACAGAGTTGAAAGAACAGCTGAACAAGAGACAGAGGGTCTGTCTGACTCGGTGTGCTGTCTCTATCAATACCCAGTTGTGGAGGCTTAGGGAAGAGTAAAAGAACTGGGGAAACAATTCTGTTATTCCCCCCAAACAGTCTCCTAGAATTCAGTGCTCTGCAGTTGAGGGAATCCTGGAGTCTGTAATGTTGTGGGTTTTTTCATATGTAGTAGTTTCTGAAGTGTCTTTCTTTGATGTAATTGTTCAGTGGACTTATGAACCCATATGAGCTGCAAACATCCACCACATCCTGCAGCAAGGCTTTCTGCAATTTAAGCATGAGTTGAGTTAGGAACCTCTGCCTTCTGTTTATTTTGAATATGCTACAAACTATTTTCAATAGATAGAACCTAGATCTTGCTTTGGAAAAGAGTGGAAATCAGTCCTGAACTAGTTATGGAAGAGTGGACCCATGAGGATATTCAAGAGCTTGGCTGAATCTCTTTTCTGTATGTTTCAGACTCCTGGGTCCCGTCTCTAGCCATGCTCTGGAAAGTGTGGAAGGCAAAATCACTTTTCCCTTAGAGTGATTTTTTTATTTCTGGTACCAAAGAGATGGATGACCGTGCAGTTACTATTATTAAATACTTACAGTACATCTCTGCCAAGGACAGTGGCCTCAGTGGAAATATGGGCTACATAAATTACCCAGTGCAAAAGGCAGCCTCAGTTTCCCCACCTTCAAAAAGACTAATTGGTGTTTGTAATAGGCAAAGCTGGGCATTGGTGAGGTTTGCCAAACTCAAGGAACACAGGGAGCTCTGGTAGTAAAAATGGAAGGTACCTGGCAGGCTGGAGGTCAGGTCTATGACTGAAACTCATGACGGTTTCTGTCAGATTTAGGTGGCTGGAGTTTTCCTAATGTCTTTTTCATGCAAAAGGAGTCTGTGATGGGGTAAGCCAATGCAGAGTTTAGACCTGAATGAAAGCCTACTTTTGCAAATGACAGTGACTGTGGATTTTGGAGTTATCTGCCAGGGAGAGATTTTAGTGTTCTACAGCAGTGTGATGGTTAAAGACGGCCTCACATTGACCTAGGTGCATGTGTTCAGGAGAACATAGATGTTGGCTGCTGTTTGGCCTATGAGCAACTGGAAAGAAAATTAACTTGTTGGCAGATGGTGAGTCCAAAGCCTAAGATTATGTTTTTTAAATAAATGTGACTGTGCCTATTCTCTATTTTTAGTGTCCTTATCCATACTATGGCCCTGTCCCCCTGAGCAAAGACCTGCTTTCCAGGGAACTGAAAGAGGTCCTTTAGATGCATCAGCTGCTAAACCACATCCAGAAATTGTCTGGTAGAGCAAGTGTATCAGCAGGATGGATAAAGCACAGAGCTATGACAAAAATTGGAAGGGGATGGAGAAGTTGGTTCAGAACAGGAGGGTGAATATGTTTTGGGCTTGGCTGGTCTGTGGCCCTGTGTACCTGCACTAAAGTGAAATTTAATTTTAAACCTACATCCTCATCTGGACAGTTCAGATGAAAGCACACTCAGGCTTCCTCTGTGCAGATATGGTATGGACAAAACTTTGGCCACAGGCCAAGCAAATCCTGCCATGAGGACATAGCCTAAATGAGTCTAACAGCAGACTCTTCTTGAACAGCTGAGCATATTATAACCCCAAGACAAATATCAGTAGTTCTGACTTGCTGAACAGCGCTGTCACAACTGTCCATTGCCAAGAGATGCTATTCCCTGTGCAGATCTTAAATGACAGGTTTTATGGTGTTTGATATTGAGCCGGGAAAACAACTTGCAAAGACCTACTCTATTTGTAGAAAAGTTGGTGAAAGCAGTTTAAAACCCTGTGTCAGGCAAAGAGCAAGGACTCTGCCTGATTTGTGCCTAGCAATTCATAATTCTTCCAAGTTTATTCACTATCTGAAACACACAACTGGAATATTTCTGAGAATTATTCATGAGTCAATGCTTTTTAGGAAAAGACTCAGGAGTCAAAATCTGATCTTTCTAAACTCAATGTATAGCCTAAATACTTTTTTCACCACGTCTCTACAACAGGAAGAATATCTGAATTCAAATCAGCCTTCCAATCATGAAAAAAAGTAAAGATTGTGCCTCTTTTCTTGGATGTTAGCAAGCTGTGCTTACAGTTCCCATTTCCCGAGAACACCCCTGGAAACATTCATGGCAGAAAGCACCTAAGGAGACCCAGTGTTGAAGAGTGGAGGTGTTCAGCTGTGCTGTGACTAAAGCTCACAGGATTTTGGATGACTGTTTAGGTTCCTTCCTCCTGTGAATCCATGGATGTTTCCCTGGCCCAGCTTGATAGATTTCCTGAAGAAGAAGGAGGTGAAGGAGAAGACTGTCTTGTACTATCAAATGACACCCAAATGAACACTGAATCACGCTTTTACACTCATTTTTCAAAGGCAGCTCAGATTTGAATACGACTCCTACAGCCTTTGGTTCTGGGGAATTTAACAGATCTTAATTCCTATGTGTAACATCCCCTTTTCACTCTGTGGCCACACAAGGTTGAGGCTGAGCCCAAAGGGCCGTTTGCTTTTCACGCTCATTCAGAGCAAAGCTTAGAAGCTTCTTGACAAACTCCGCAGGGTCAGTGATGTCAAGACTGGTATGTCAGGAAAATAAGTTTCAGTTCCTAAACTCATCTCACTGGTGACCTGTCGGGGCTTTGAAACCCTTTCCAGAAGCCTAGAAGGCCAAGACATTAATCCATGGTAGCAGCCCAGCTGTGAGCACTGAGGACTATTGAAATAGCATAGGCATGGACAGGAAGGGGGGTTGGAAGGACATATTTTCTCTTGCAGCAGCTGGGACGACATTTCAGATCAAATTAAACTTCAGTTTTTAAAGACTTCAGTGGAGGTAATTGAAACACTTCCTTACAATTGCCTGAACCTAAGTGTTATCTCTCTTTTCCTCTGTATATCATCCCTTTTCCCCCAAGCCTGCGACAGCCCTGCACGGCCACAGCCTCCTTAATATTAAAGACGGTGATTAAATGGGATTCACCAAAAGACAAAGGGCTGAAAACCTGCCAATTGTTAATCCCTCTTTCGCTGTGCTTAAAAATTCCATTTTCTTCATTTGAAGAAAGGGAGGGGGGAAGAAAAGAGAATTATACGCCTATGTCTAATTTAAATTCTGGTGTCGCGGGTCCTGTTCCCTTCTCCCTCTCTTGACGTCTGAATATATTCCTTTATTACCATTATTACAGCTTTCTGATTGCATTAAAATTCATCCACACGCTTCTCTCCACATTCCACTTTTCTTTTGCCAGTTTTTTTGCTAATTCCCTTTTTCTCTCCCCCCTTTTCTCCCCACTTTCAAATTATACAGAATGTCATTAAAGATCTCCACAAAATGCCTCAACTCCCTTCTCTATTGCTTTTATAAACTTGCTGGTTTTCTTCCTCTCCATCCCCTCATCTACAAACAAAGAAAATAAAGAAAAGGCAAAAGAAAACAATAATAATAAAGGAATCCAAGCAGCACATCTCATAGGTCTCAATAACACCTTTCCTACATCATACAGCTCCAAGCCTAATGCTCACTTCAGTTATGAAGCTGTATTTCACAAAGAAGTTTTGTGTGGTATTTGTTTGATGATTTTACCTGGAATGCTCAGCTAAAATCAAAACTGGGGTGTGCCAGGCTGTGTATGTGAGCATGAAAAGAGACAGTCTTGCCTGTAACTGTAAGCAGAAAAATAAGGAGACTGGAAAAAAAGAAATATAATTTCACCCTGCTTTACAGAGCAGAAACTGAAATCCTAAGTATTTTCTTACAGATGTGACGAGTGGAACTGGACATGCAGTGTATATGGCTAGTTGCAAGTGAGGCGATTAGCAGAAGATCTGAACTCAAACAGGATCCACCCATTTAATCCTTCAGACATCCTGCTGGATGCTAGGACACCTCAACAATGACTTTTTTCTCCAACAGCAGATGACCTGAAAAAAACATAGATTTTCCTTAAACCAGTCCCACTCTATTTAGGTGGAAGTCCCACTCTGGGGATTTTATAGATAAAAATGAAGGTGAGAATTGGACTCTGCTCCTATACAGAATACCACCTGCTTTATGGGCAGCTGAACGATAAGGTGGAGGGGGATGACATGGTGTCAGTGTGATTAGGCTGGGGTGTCTGATCCCCCTAACCTGTCCTTGTGACTCTTCTAGCCCAGCTGGGAGGAAGAAGCTGCAACTGTGAAACTTTCATTAATTCTTGCCAGTTCTTCACAGGGAGCCTGAGTAGGGTTTTTTTTTTTGTTGTTGTNCTGTCACCCTCAATTACACTGATATAATGAAATGACCAAAACTGGATGAAAAATGGAATTTTCTTTCTATGAGAAATACTGATGTCTCAAAAAATGTGCTTTCACTTTGAATTGGAGAGGCCAAAGTTCTTGTGAAATGGAAATTCTTCAGTTGCAAAATGTTACAGGGTATTGTCTCAGAGGAATAAAAAGACTTTGTCTTAATAACCTCAAAACATAAAATATATAAAGCAGAATGGCTGTGGTTTTCAGCCACACAAAAGGAAGTATATTTTCACACACTATATGAATAAATGAAAGACATTTCTGTCATGGGATGTTGCTGAATGGAAAAGTCATAAATTAGCTCCAAGGCGAATGAGACAGATTAGTAGTGGTTATGTCCACTCAGTGCTATGAAACATGAATATCCAGATGCAAAATCTAACTTAGTCACTAAACCTCTGTCTGCTGGAAGCCAGAGGGTATCAGGGGAGGATCACTCTTTATAAAAGCCCTGTTCTTACTGTTTCTAATAGGCACTGCTGGAGCAGAGGATGCTGGACTAGACAAACCTTTGGTCTAACTCAAAACGGAAGCTAGTGTTTTAATACAATGCAGACTTGAAACAAAATTAAATCAAAAGGATTCTGTTAAAATGACAGATTTGTACCTCCTGAAATGAGAACTCAATGTATTAATTTTTTAAAAAATAAATGTCCCCTGGCAAATATGTCATTGAAATGAAGCTGTTCCAGGGGAATGCTTTGCTAGTTACAAAACTACATGTTAGGCTAGATAACTGTTTCTTTGAAATGCTTTAGCTGGCTCAACAAATGACCCAGGAAATGAATGGGTCTGCTTCAGGATGCTGCCTGGCAGGATCTGGCTTGGCTTTTCCACATACTCATTTAGACTGTTACCCTAAGGTGCATGTGAGAAGGAACATTATATTCCAGTGATGTTACACCAGTGCTTGAAATAAACATTGGGGATTCAGGGTTAGAGCTGAAGCTTATTGAAGTTAATGAAAAAGAGTGCCACGGAGCCTTGCAGGCTTTGGATCAGACTCCTGATTTGCTGAAACACTGCTCAGTATGTCCCTACCACTGCCGGGTATTGCAGATTCTCCCTGATGCAGAACGGCATGTTACACCCATGCCAGTAGAAATCTGGTAGGGGTGAAGCAGAAGAACAGCAGAGCCTGAATGATCCCCATCACACCTTTTGTGTGCCAGGGTTTGGGCATCTGCATGTATTTCCCTGATTCAGCCTTTTTCCTTGGACTCCTTTCACAACTCTGTTGCAATAAGGAAAACAAAACCCACAGTGAAATCTGCATGGGCTAAACTCATTCTTCCTCTAAGTGGAAGACTGTCCTGCAGGTCTGACCCCAGGTTTTAAAAGAGCAATTCAGAGCAGCAAGGGAATGCAGGAAAACTGGGATCAGGTGGGGTGCCCTGAAATGCCAGGCAGGCCTTGTAATGGAATTTACAACCAACACATTCACATAGGAACTTTCCTTTAGTGAAAGCTAAATTCAGAACACATTTGTTTTGAAGCAAGACCTGCTGGGCCCAGAAGGAAGTTACCCATAGAGGTGGAGTGTCCTGTGCCCTGTTCTGGAGCACCTCAGTAGCTTTGTCTCCCTGGATTTGGCCTGATTTCAAACTCAGGAGAGACCCATCCCACTCAGTGCATTGAGTCAAAGATTTCTCCTCTTGCTGGGGAAAGCAAGATTCCTTTGATGTCACTTAGCATCCCCCTGCAAACATTTTATTAAAGATTATTTCTTCCACCCACCCTC
>VXBX01009086.1:0-22449 GCA_013400415.1 Scytalopus superciliaris
CCTGACGGCGGGGCAGGAGCTGCAGCGCAGGGATGCTCTTCGCCTCTGGGGCAAGCGACGGTGGGAGCGCAGAGAGCTGGGCACCTCTCGGGGTTCGTGCCGGTCTGAAAATACCTTTGAGCTTGTAGCGCTCTTGCTCTGCTTTGTGTGGAATATGCTTGAGCTTTCGCTGCAGCCAGGACTCCGTAATTAATGATGCTACAGCTGTGAGTCTTCAGAGCTAGGTGGGATTTAGTGCCTGGCTTGAGGCAGGAACGAAGGCAGGTTTGGATAGCGGCTCATCAGCTTAAGCTGCTGTACCACTGATGCGTTTTCCTGTATGCTGCTTTTATTACTGCTTACAAAATGCCAGATGTCCATGCAGTTTTAAGCCTTGTCCATTGAGGAAAATAAACCACTCAAGAGGGAGTCAGCAAAAATATCCGATAGGTTTCTGTTTTGAAAATGGTTTGACTTGCTTGATTTCCGTATAATTTATCTACAAGAGCCAATTTATGCAAGAATATCCAGTTACAGACCTGCCAAGGCTATGAGAGAACGCAGCCAGCAGAGCCTCGGTGGACACGTCCTGTATGTAGGGTTATTCAGACATCCAGGAATGCTGCACAGGGCTAAGTACAGCCGATTCAGGAATGATTCCATAACATCCCTAGATGAAGGTACACAAAATACGTCTTTAAATATCAAAGGTTCTTCCTCCTCTTCCCATTCTTCAACACCTAATTTACTGACAGAAGATGTCTCCTTGGGGCCACAGGACACCTGCACCACCCTGTGCACGCTGATCCCCCGGATGGCGAACATCAAACTGGCCAACCCATCAAACCTGCCGGGGCTGAAAAGCTTCTGTCTGGGAACAAAAGAGGTGCCACGAATTAAACTCACGGAGTGCGTTACCATCCCGAGCAGCCCAACCTCGCCTGAGATCAGCTGCCTGTCGGCCTCTTATCCACAGCCTGACCTGGATAAGCTGGTCCTAACCCCAAAGCCAGCAGGTGACTGTGCTGTGCGGGTGGCTGAGGAGGCCGCTCCGGCGGGCAGGCAGGACAGGAGCCTCACACAGAGCGACGAATGCACGTACACCCAGGAGCCAGGGACGACCTACAGCGTGCGGGTGAGTACTTCTCACACGGTCTCCATGCCCTCGGCTGCTCATGGGGCTGCTGGATGACCTCCATTTTTCCTCTCCTAGAGTCAGTGCCCCAAACCACTGAATTCTCCCGTGCATTTCCTGTCTCCTGGTGTACATAGGGCTATGATGTTGAACTGAAGGAGCTAAAAGCACCCCAGATGCTCCCAGAGGTAACACAACCTTAATTTCCAAAGGACTATCTTTAGACTCTCTGAGGAGTGCTGCTGAGCTGCAATTAAAACAGGGGTTACTCTGGCCTGAAATGCACGTTGAAGGGAAAAAGAGGCCCACAAAAGGGCTTCCCATCCCTCACAGAGCAATTCCAGGCAATAGGTGCATGCTAGCCCATGCTGCTGATGTATTTGTCAGGGAGGGTGTGGGGCAGGTTCTGCCCAGGTTGTATTTCCAGTATGGTTTTCTTCTGGTCTTTCTAGAAATCACCTTGTTTTATGGGCAATACCTCAAGGGGTGGGGTCACTGGCTGGAGCCTCACAACACAACAGGAAAATGTTGTTTCCCTCCATCTTTCTGCTTCTGATGTTCCCAAGGCTGTGGGCCTGCAGGAGCCTACCTGAGGAGAGCTGCAAGAGTATTGCTGATGTGTCCTGATCAAACTCTTGGTGTTTCTTTCAATCATCCCTTTTAATAATAACAAGTAGGTTAGTAAATAAAGCAGTCTGGGGGATTAGAAGCTTCAGCATCAGAAGGTGGGAAAGTGCTCATTTCTCTAGGGACCACCAGGATTCTTTGGGAGCTGGTGATGAAGCCTCAGATGGGCTGGGAGGTGTCCAGGGGCACACGGCTGCAGCATGGCAGGAGTGTGGTGCAGAGGGATGGTCTCACCTGGAGGTAAAGTGGGGCCGAGAGGCTAAGGGCTGGGCAGTTGGAGCTGCTCCCATTCCTTACCGTCCTTGCCCTGGCCCTCACCCTCCCTCCTGTGGTGTTTGAAGACACCCACTGTCCCCACACTGCTTCTTGTGCCCTGTTGGGGTATGGGGTTTGGGATCTCCGCAGAGACACTTTTAGGAGAAAGGTCAGGTCCACATTACTGCTGCTGCCAAAGGTCTATGGCCTTAACAGCCTACTCAGAATCTGAAGAGGATTTGGAAATTACATGGCAAGGATCCACAGTTATTTCAGAAGGGCAATAATGTGGTGAATTAAAGAAATGCCACAGGGAAGAAGCTGTCCCCTGCAGACTGAAGCGAGGCAGAAATTCCCTTTCTGGGGTTGTTTTAGGAGGCAATTTGGGCTCATTGCATCCCCCAGGAGGTGGCTGTGGCTGTGCGTGACTGGTGGTGACAGGGCACCTGTGTCACTGCCACGTGTCACCCAGGCACCAGGGAGGAAGCTGAGACCCATAACAGCACCTGTTCCCCCAAGATGCTTGTGCAAATAAAGAACCCAAATATTAACATTTTTATAGAAGCCTGGACAGCTCTGATTCTCGTATTGTTATCTTTCAAAACATACTTTGTATGCAGATTGCTGCAGGCTTTACAAGATGGATATTTACCCTGCCCTTGTTCACATGCTACCCGTTACACACCTTTCCCACGGTGCTGCCGATCTGGAGCTGAGGTTCTCTCTAAAAGAACCCCAAAGTGGCCATAGCATTTTTGTCTCCTGCTGGTGTTTGTTATGGCTGTGATGAGCCTGAAGAATATTCCAAGAGGCACTTGGCCATCCTCACTCTTCCTTGCTGGAGAGTGCCAGGGAGGTGGTTGCTCCTGAGCAGGAGAATAAGACCCAGCTTTTGTTTTAAAAATATGCTATTTAACTAATATATGGAAAAGAAATGCTATTGCCTGATATTTCAATACCATTATACTTTAAAATAATATGGTAAAGGTTGTCTGCAGCATCCTTTGTCTTAAAGGAGTTTTACCAATGTACAGGTTGATCCTCTGCTAGCAGTTTGATAGCATATGCATATAAGTATGTGCTCTCATATATATTTATAATCAGTTGCATGTCTCTAGAGTAAAAGGAGCCTGACTATTTCTAACACAGAAGCTCAGAATGACATGAAGTGTGCCCTGAAAGAGTGCATGTGAGCGCCTGTCCCCTGCACAGTCCATGGAGGATGCGACAGGTCAGCCCTGGAGCACTTGCTCCCCGCCTCTGTGTGGGGAGGGGTGTTCAGGGCAGCCCTTTCGTGGTCCCAAGGAGCCGCCAGCAGGGAAGGGAAATACTGTGGTATTCCAGCTGCAGGCATCTCGCTGGAGCGTGGCACCCTGCACGGCACCCGGAGAGCTGCTCTGCATCGCCTGTCGTAACTAAATAACTCCACGCGTGTGCACAGCCGGGGCTGTGGCAGGAAGGAGATGGGCTCTGGTGATTCACGACTCCAGAGCCGCAGCTGTGAATCATGAGCCGGGGGCTCGGGCCTGGCGGGTGCTGGGGCGGTGCTTGCCGTGCCGGCTCAGGGGATGGATGTGGTGTGTGCAGCCCTGCAGCGCTGCCCCAGGGGCATCGCCTCCGCACCCCGGCATCTTTTTTTTTTTTTCCCTCCTCGCCGGGCAATTGCTTCTAACAGAAGTCTGCGTGTTTTCAGGCCATTTGCTTTGTCACAGCTGGAGAACGGGGACAGGGTGGTTTGGAACCGATTCTGGCCCAAGGGCAGTGCTGCAGAAAGTGTTTTTTCAGCACAAAACTAAAGAGCAAAGGAAAATACATATATGTGTCTGTATTTATGAATTTTCTGTGTTGTTTTTTTTTTTTTCCCTCAAAATGTATTTAAAATTGAAAGCCTGTGAATGAAAGGGTCAAACTTTCCCAGGAAAATTTCTATCTATCAAAAGCCATTCTTTATCACAAAAAGCAGTGTCCTTAGGGAAGGGGCTGTGCTGTGTGGACAGAAGGAGTGAGACAGACCAAGGGCCTGTCTGTCTGTCTGCACTGCTGCTGCAGGGAGGAAGATGAGAGCAGAGTAAACACATGAGAGTTAGGCTAGCACTGACAAACGACTGGAGCGTATCCAGAGAAGGGCAATGGAGCTGGGAAGGCTCTGGAGCACAAGTCTTGTGAGGAGCAGCTGAAGGAGCTAGGGGTGTTCTTCCTGGAGAAAAGGAGACTCAGGGGGACCTTATCCCGCTCTGCAAGTCTCTGAAAGGATGCTGTAGTCAGGTGAGGGTCAGTCTCGTCAAGTAACAAGCAATTGGACAAGAAGAAATGGCCTCAATTTTTGTCAGGCAGATTTAGGTTGGATATTCGGAAAAATTTCTTCGTGGAAAGCTTTGTCAGACATTGGAACAGGCTGCCAGGAAAATGGTTGAGTTGCCATCCCTGGAGGTATTTAAAACACGTGTAGATGTGGCTCTTGGGGACCTGGTTTAGTGATGGACTTGACAGTGCTGGGCTAATGGTTGGACTTGATGATCTTAGAGGTCTTTTCCAAACTAAATGATTCTATGATTCTGTGTTTCCTGTGGGTGAATCACTGTCTGTCATTCAAGCTGGAGCTGGAGTCACTGACTGCGTTATGGCAGGGAATGAAATGAGATGAGGGTCTGGATTAGAAAGTGCCTGAAAAGCTTATTCACATGGGCCCTGCCTAGTGCCTTCACATCTCCTCCCACACAGTCCCTCATCCTGTTTGTAGTCACTTTCTGTCATCTCTTGTAAATAGATGTGAAAAGATGTGTTTGTCTCCAATAACCACTGTTCTCTCCCACCACCTCCCTGCCTTCCTGGTGGCATGGGGAAACAGCAGCCAGCCCCACATCACCCTCTGGATTCAAGCACCAAGGGACAAAGCAGCTCCCACTGCTGATGTCTCCATTAGAGGAGCCATTCCCTTTCCAGCTCTCCATCCTGCTGCTGACAGAACAGTGGGTTCAGCATCCGCTTTCATTAGTGATGAAAGTCACACATTAGTCTTTAGCACTTGGCTTGTTTCAGTGTTGGTGTTTTGTTTTTCTACAGGCAGCTGAATTCTGCAGTTATATCTGTGCTTGTTGCCCCAGCTTGTTGCTCTTGTGCCTGCATCCAGTCTCCCCTAGCTTGCTGTAGCAGCTCAGTGAAGGTGGGTAATGCCTGTCCTTGTGGGGCTTCAGAAGATGAAATCCCCTCCTTGGACACCATCTTTTGACCCTGGTTACCCCAAAAGCACCTGGTGAACAGCTTGGGCTGGGGCAGGAGCTGTGTGCTAGTTTGGCTCCCTCTCCTGGGCACCTGTGGCTGCTGCCCTCCCCATGTTTTAGTTTTCACCTTCCTGCAGTAGGAAAACGAGTCTGCCTTGATCCTGCATCGCCAGAAGAGCTCACTTTTTGTGAGAGCTGTTTGGGGTGTACAGGATGGGGAGTACAAGCACTACCTAAACTGGTGGGGGTGCTGAAGTGTCCAAGGCAAGCTCGGCCCTTCTCTCCTTCCTTCCCCTTTCTCTCATGCACTGGTTGTGCTGCTGGTCAGACTTCGCCATGGAGGGGTTAATACTTTCCTTGTTTAATTTTTAATTATTTTTTTCTTCCTTAGAGAATGTCTTTTGTTTTCTTGAATAGGCTTCTGGCATCCCATTGTCCTTCTATGTGCTCCATAGGCTTTTCCCAGGCTCTGTGACTCTGACTTCCTCTGCCCCAGTCCCACATCATCTCCCTACCCAAGGCTCTGCTGCTTTTCTGTGCCTTCCTACTGTGATATGGAGGTTCAGCCATTACTGACTATGCTGGTTTAGATAAACAATGACAGCTAAAATAAATGAGAGATGCAGTGAGGTGCCATGTTAATGCACTTCCCTACTCAGGCTTTTAAAGAAAAAAAAAAAAAGGTCTTTTGTGAATCATTGATAAGTTCAGCTTCACTCAGGGTCACTTATGCAAAAACCCAATATTGATTTTTCATCTTTGCTTAGAGTAGCTTCCTACGCATCTGTTCAGGATGCAATGGGGACTCACTTGTCAGCATATGACTCACCTACTCCTCTAATTTTTTCTGTTTTCAAGGGTAGAGGAGCAGCCAACCAGCTCACAGGATGCTTGACCTTATACTATAGGATCAGAGGTTGTCACTATGCTACACGCTGAGGCTCTAGACATATTTTCCACATTTGCTTTGTTCCCGTTAAGCAGGAATATCTTTAACAAGGCAGATAGCTCTCAAAGTCATTAAATGTTCATTAGGGAAGCAGTTCTGCTAACCCTTCAGATTCTTACTGATGTCCTTCCAGGTCCCTGACCTAATTCTGGAGTTCTCCCAAGGGTTACATTGCTATCTGGAAAGAAACCAAAATAGGGATAATACAATTGTTGTGGAAACCCTGTTTGACTGCATACATAACATTCTCTTTTTCACACACACATTCATTTCTGAAAGTCTCCAAAGCTGAAACAGATACCTAAATCCAATCCCCTCTGAATGGCCCAGCAGAAAAATCAATTCACAGGCAAAGTGAGGCAGAGGAAGTAAATATGGTACCTTTCTCTGACAGACACTGCTTTCTCCATCTATTCAGACAAGGAGACAGAACATGCATGTCCAGGTCTGGCATTCCCAGCTTGTCTCTGTATCCCAGAGGCTTTTGCTTTCTGCAGGAATGGTCTGCACAAGCTGGCTGTTGCTGCAGCTCTCGGGCACTGTGAGCACCACAGGGTGCTCCTGAAAGGCCAACTGCGATACCCAGACCCATGCCAGCTTCATGAAATGAAGAGATCAGAATGCTTCAACAGCACAGAGGTGGACATCAACAGAAATGCTGAGAGAATTAGTAAGATATGCTTGGGGAGAAGTAAACTCAGAGGATAGGCTTAGCCTAACATACTTCAGTGAGATGAAAATGTGACACAGGTCAAAGAAGTCTACGGGCTGACATGCCATCACATCCTGGATACTTCTGAAAATTGGTCTTATGCAAATCCCAGATGAGTATAGAAAAAGCCTCCAGCTCTGTCCCATACAACACAAGTGTAGTAGTCACCTCTCATTTAAAGCAGGTCAGTTTATAGTGCAGGCTCTTAAGAGCTGTTGCTATGAACTGGAATTAATTGTAACTTTACCTCCTTTATCTTCTGCAGAGGTTATTTGTCATCAGATGTGCAGCAGCATGGAGCCAGTGGTTTTCCTCATGCCCTGTAATGCCTCCTACTGCTCTGAAGGGACACTCAGCTCTTCTGCATGGGGGCTCTGAGTGCATTGGTCTCATGGGGCTTCCAGAGCCTGTCTGCTCTTGGAGGCTTTGTTCTCTCCAGTATTTCCTCATGTATTCCTCCTAACTAGCTCAGTGTTACAGGCCAATAACTGAGGGGAAGCAGAACTGGAAAAAAGGAATAATTGGATTTTGTTTCCCCAGAGTTCTTTACCTTGGTGGGTTTTTTTTTGTTTGTTTGTTTAGGTTTGTTTGTTTGGTTGGTTTGTTTTGTTTGGGTGGGGTTTTTTTTGGTGCTGTGGTGTTTAAGCCACTGGTATCTTTATTGCTCTTTACACTTTTTAGTAAAACAAGATCTATTTAGGAAGCAGCTTTAGGCTGGCTGATTTGATCTTCCTTTCAGACTGTGGTTCTGCATAAACTTAGTGGACGGTAATCACATTTGCTTCCTCCTGTGATCCTCCTACTTGAGTACCAGATATTAACAGAGTCCTCCCTTTTCTCTGTCTCTGTTTTCCACAGTACATGGGCTGTATTGAAGTGCTGCAGTCAATGAGATCCCTGGACTTTGGCACACGAACACAAGTCACCAGGTAGGTGGTATAAAACTGAGATTCAGACCAAGAATGAAAAGCCCAAGTGCTAATTTCTGTATAAAGCTGAGGGTGCTTGCCAAGCTCTGAGACAATTTTGAATAGGAGTTTGCGTGTTTTGCTTTGTTTTTTTCCTGAGAGATGATTTGAATTATTTGATCATTACAATAGGCTATTTGGATTGGAAAATTAATTGTTTCAGGCACAGACCTAATTTCTCTTCCAGTTCTTGTTCAGAGGACCTCCCTCCCCCTGCAGTTGCAGCACAGTGCAGACATCCCCAGCTAGTGGGGTACCGGCAGCAGCCGGACTGTGCACGTGGGATCAGCAAACAGAAAGGCCTAGTTTTATTTTTACTTTTATTCTTGTAAGTCTGGCAGTGCAGGAGTGTTTGAGTTTTCAAAACAATGATCCCTTTCCAGCTCTGAGTGCTGGGTGCTTGCTGGGATGTATTCGTAGTCCAGCAGCCCCAGCAGCTCAGCACCTCCTTCCTTCATCCCCTCAGCCACTTTTCTGGCATGGTTTGTGCTGAGGATGCCAGGAGTGTGGTTGAGGCATCCTGTGCCTGTCTAACTCTTCCTTCCTGCTGGTGGATAATTTTCAGATGCTCTTTTCCTTCCTCAAAGTAATGGACAAGGGAAAGGAACACGAAGAGATAATTTTTCTATTTCTACCTGTTGGCTCCCAGACTTACCAGCTGAAAAACTTGAATCCTGCAATGCCTATATCCCAACACTTGAAAGCTGCCCCATTAGTTTTATATGCAAAATCAGTAGCTGTTGACATTTACAATCAGTATAAGCACGCACTCACCCCATTCCTGCATGTGTGCATGAAGAAGTGCCTGAGACACAAATATACTTCTCTCAGCCTAGTCATTCACTGATCCAAAAGAGGCACATAATACCCCGAGCCCAAATCAATCAGCCCAGGCCACTGTGTTCTTCCCAGCTCAGCCAAAGAGCGACGTTATCACCCACTTGCAAGACACGAAGTGTGTGTGTTGCTACTGACAGAGCAGAGCTTTGGATGGTTTGTTTGTCTGGAAAATAATGAATGTGAATTACTGCATGACAAGAGCTTGCCAACTTAAGTTTGGGCCCGATAGTAAGGTTTTGTTAAGCAGAACTAAGTCGAAACTTAACAATGAAAATGTTTCCATCACCTAAAAAACCCGCTACTGCTGACCTTAGTGGCCTCTTTTAGCATGAGAAATTCAAAACTTAAACTGTTTGCAAACCAAATGCTGAAGTGCTGAGCTCATGCACGCAAACTTTAAAGTTTGATCGATTACAAGCTGACTGGAGCAAAGATAACATTGATTATTCCCCTATTGTTCTCCCAGGGGACCAAGTTTATAGACACATGCACAGTGCACCAACCGAGGAGCTGTTGGAAATGATCCCATTTTAATCATCTCTGTTATGTGTACTGGGGTAAAAAATACTTTGATGACACTTCACTAAACAAAGTTGCTCTTTCTGTTTTAAAGTGATGTAGAAAGTGCCTCTAATTGTATCTGCACTCTGCCTTACTGTATGTGTGTTCATGCTTAGTTAGACTTGTGGTCTCTAAAACTGAAGTTATTTACCTGCCTCATGTGAATGTTGGAAAGATCAATGAACTCCTGTTTGCCAAGAGCTGTGAGGTGTTCAGAGAGATGAGCATGAAAGATTTATTTTCTAGTTTCTTGCTGGACTTGCAATTTCAGTTGCTTACCAGGCATATGGTTAGGGAAGGCAGAAAGTGGCTTCTTCAGTGCTATGACCACAGGTAGCAAGGGAAGGGCCAGGCACTGAGGTGCTTTTTACTCTCAGTGGCCATGTGGTGAGGAGGTTGGCAGAGCACATTTCACAGCAGCAATTTTCCAGCACTGCTGTTGCCTGACAGTGACCCGACTTACACACGCTTAGGGCATCCTTCCCATTTTGCAGAGATTTGTGATCCCAAACTCCATAGAGATGACAGAAGAAGCACCAAGAAATAAGTGTACCAGATTCTTTTGCTTGAGGGTTTGTTGGTTGGTTTGTTTGGTTGGTTTTGTGGGTTTTTTTTTGAATGGTTACCCATGAATGTGCTGTGCTTGCTGTTCTGGGTATGAGATGTGTTTGAGTTGTCACCCTTATGCTGTGGCTTTTGCTGGACCCTGACATGTGCTTCCCTTGTCCAGCCTTTCAGATCTTTTCCTCTTACACATTGCCCACTTCTGTTAAATCAAGCTGATTATTAGTCATTGTATTTGAGCATTTATGGGAAAACGGATTCTGTATCTTGGATTGGGGCATTAACTTGCAAACTCGAAAATGGTCAGGCAGCGAGGGGTGAAAGGCCTCTGAAATGTGCTGCTGGGGAGGGCTGCTGGAAGAAGGCTGACTTTGTTTGGAGGATTAATTTCAACTTTGTTGAGCCACACAATCCCTTTCTGTTACATGGTGTAGGCAGAGCCCTAGATGCTTAAAAGCAAATCCTCAACAGCATGCTTGCTTGCTTACATCAGCTCAGCTCTCATCTTTTACTCTCTTTTTGGGGAAACAATTAACAAAGTGTCTCAGTGTTACTGCCCACAGGGCTCTCCTGCATGGGCATCTCTGGGAGGAGCGGAGGGGCATCTGCCACAGGTTTCACTCCAGGAGCGCAGACCCAGAGAAGAACCTGTAGACTGTACAGCTGAGTTGGTCTAAAGGCTTATGGACACCAAAAGTGGGTCACCCTATCATGCCCGCCTGCCCCAGTGCTTGCTGAGCCCTCACCAAGTGGCTGCAGCCCAGCTGGGTGGCTGCTGCTAACTCAGCAGGTAGGGGGAGCAGTGCCCTGGGGGTGGGAGGCTGCACCAGATTCTTTTTGGAGAAATCAAAAATTCCCTGTGCCAGTGGCTCCCCCAGCATTCAGTCTCAGTGTCTCAGTTGAAGAGGATTGATCCTGCTTCCCCATCCCAACTCCTGGATCCCTGCCTCCAGAGAACTGTGCCAGCCTTCATCCTTACTGAACTGGTGCCCAGCAGAATAACTCCCCCTGCAACACAGGAGCATCTGCTGGGGCCAGGAGCAGGAGTGCTGCCTCTGTGATAGGTTTGCTGCTGGTGACAGCCCTGGGGACCAAAGTGCTTCAGAGTAATATTTTTCAGGATGGTGAAAAGGACTGACCCAGATCTCTTCCATTCACTATGGAAAGGGAAAAACTGTGTCAATGAAACAATGGCCAGTTTATGTAATTGTATGGGCACTGCAGGATCAGCAGACAGTGAATCTACTTCAAATGGCAGAAGGTGCCTAAAGAGTTGAGGAGCGACATTTTCTTTGCCTTAAACTATAAGAACAATTTAAAATCCTTGCAGCTCGCCTGATTCTGTTCTGTGGCTCCAGGTGTTAAGAGCTGCAGCAGAGTATGGAATTAGAGTTACCTCGTTTGGGGTGATTTAAAAGAAAAACCAAAAAAACAACCCCAAGTGTTTTGTGTTGGGATGAATGACAAGGAGAAAAAGAAACAGCAGCAATATGACTGAAATTACAAGGCCCTTTACTAGTACTGCCACAGAGTTGGAAGATCCCAAACAGACAAGCAAATGGCAGCATCCATAAGTTTCATGTTTGCCCAGGAAGATCAGCTATGTGAGCTGTGCATGGGTGTTTCCATCCAGCAGATCTAAAAGCAGAGACTTGCCCAAGCAACTGTTTGAAAATGAATGCCTGTAAGAATGAATTAATAGCAGATTTCCAGGAAGAAAGCACAGATACAGTAAATCCCATTTCAGTTTATCGTGGACATATCCAGAGTTTCTTTTCTTCCTAATGCAGAGTGCAGTTTCTAGTCCATGGAAATGACTGCAGGTAGGAAGGGTTCAGTGAGAGCAGCAGGTGTTACCTTTAAAGTCATATTTGTGAAGTTTTGTTAGATCACTTGGAAAATCTTGCAGAGGTATGCAGCAAGACAGGTCTGTGAGAAGATAATTTCCCCTACCAAAGAGAGGTAATAGAAACTATTAACTAGAAATGGCTTGCCTACTTTTTGGTTCCTTCTTGCTGGACAGGTGCTTCAGAGAGTGGTGAAGTGGGCAGCCACCATGCTGGCTCGTACAGGAACGGGCTCTGTGGCTGGCAACTTTGCCTACAACTCTTTAATCCACATAGGCTGCCTGACGTGTGCAACAACTCATTTGTCACCAAAAGAGATGACTTCCCTGTTTTCCCAATTTCTTCTGTATCTGGTTTTCTTTCTAGGTAGGGCTAGACTTGAAGGCTCCAAGTAGCCTTAATGTCTTGGCTCTGATTTTAATTTCCTTTAATATTGAATGAGAAGATGAGTTCTCATTTTCCAAGCTGATTATTGGAATCTGCAAGATCATCCTGCAGGATGCCTTTCCCTTTTATTTTTTTTATTTTTTGCCCTTCTGTGGTTAACATCTATATAAAATAGGAGTTAAACAGGAAGGATATCAGGAATTTGCTTCAAACGTATTTGCAACTATGTAGGGGGAAGTACTTTGCTTTAAATGCTAAAAATAGGCAATGCTTAAAAGGCTGGGTTTCTGGCCCATCTTGTGTAGCCCTTAATGAGGCCCCTCTTCTTCCCTGCTGTTTTTGCTCAGAACATATTAATTATATTATTATTTTGCCATGAGTGATATCTCTATTCATTTGACAGTCTGCGGGCTGGATTTCTCAGGATATTCTCTGACAGGAAGACTCCAGGTGTGTCACTGATCCTCAGTGCTTTAAGCCCACGGGTGTAGCAGCCTGTGGGGCACTAAGCAGGGGCAGCAGCAGTGCTGGGCTTACTTTGCTTCTCTCTGATCTGCTCCCCTGGCACAACACGGGGTCCGGGGGGGACCACACTCCTCCCTGGGGCACCTCTGCTTCATGGGATGTGTCTGGCTGGAGCCTCTCACCATTGTGTGCTCTCCTGATATTTTTTAGCCCTTCTGAAGCAAAACTTTCTCAGGAAATGAAGCCCAGCAGTGCCTTCCTCCCACACGTGTGCCAGGATCTGGAAACAGATGAACTTTCCTGACTAGCTTGTTTCCTAATTAGCTCTTTGGATAATAATCCAATAACATAAACAAATAATTAAACAAACTAATTCCCTTCCCCTTAAGAACAAAACAAAATCCCAGCCCTTGGAAGCCCATCTCTGAATTCCGCCAAGAGAGAAAGGCTGAGGCTACAACCTCAAAATAAGGGATAAGCTGGGATCCAAGAGGGTGACAGGCCCTGTGGCTCCAGGCCTGGGCAGCTGGACAGGTCAGGGGCTGCAGCTCAAACCGGGGTATCCAAGCAAGGTTAAGGAAACTTGCTAAGCATATTCCACCCCAGGAAGGGGGAACCATTTTTCCTGTTGACTACAGAGCAGTAAGTACCAGTCAGGAAAAGCCTGTGACTGCCAGCAAAAAGATTTTCTTCAGCTGCTGTGCTGACCTCAGTCAGGGCAGTCAGTGCTCCACTGTATGTCCAAACCAGTCACCTGCCTGAGCACAGATCAGAATTTGCTTTGTTCAAGTTTGGAAAAGAGACACAGTATACCACTCTGTTATTCTGTGTGTGATTAGCTGTCTTTGATATAGACTAATGAACACTGCAAGTGTTTTACGCCTTACCTTTCTGCTGCCCCTGTATAGGATAATAGGAGGCGAGAAAGAATGTCTAAGTTTGGGAATTTCCTGCCAGAGATAGAAAGATATGCACTGAGACCTCAGCTCTGACAAAGAATTAGAGGAATTGATTACACCTCCCCATGCATCCCTCTACATTTTATTTTTTTAAAGAAACCCCAAGTCCCAGAAAGGCAATCAGGGCATCCAGCTGGGCTCACTCAGCATGCACCTGCTGCACTAAATAAGAAGGATTAAGCAGGGAGGAGCCCTCCTGGCAAGCAAGAGACCCATCAACTGTACTGAGAAAGAGGATTTGAAGGCATTAGGTTGTTTGAGCATCTTGTGGTTAATTATGTTTGGGGGTTTTTTAAACAAATTTTCCTTAGGTGAACCTGATGTATTTGATGAAGAACAAGAATTGACCTAACCCAAGCTGTTTAATCATTGTATTTTGTTAAATAGTTGGAGGGTTTTTTTTTAACAGTGGGAGGACAGAAGAAAGAAAAACAACTGTGAAAGACCTTCCAGAAGATTGAAGTGTTTATAAGTGGGCCGATAACAATTAATTGCAGAGCTGCTGGCTCTGTTACAGATGGTGCATGTGAAATGATCCAACAGTTTGTGCTGTACTTTTTTATTTGCAGGGAAGCAATAAGCCGACTGTGCGAAGCTGTATCAGGTACAAATGGAGCTATAAAAAAGCGGAAGGTAAATACTATTTTAGCTGAACAATTAATTTTTTGTATCTGTTTTTGATAAGCTGGATACATGATTCCTTAACAGACTTCAGTCCATGCTGGATTTAGAGCATATTAATCCATCTGAACTCACTAGTATAACATGAAAACGCTGGTAGCAGGGGGTTTAGCCTGCTTGGTTTGGGGCTGAGGCCATGCCCTACTTTATTTTCTTCAGGACTGATGCCTTGCCCAGAGTCCTGCTTCTACCAACCCGTGCTTGGTGCTTTACAAGTTTTAGGTTTTGGCTGGTAAATTACTGGGATTGGGTGTTTTTTTTGAATTGCAAAAGGGAGCTGATTCACTGGAGGATCACCTGCTGCTTATATAAAAAATTAAACACAGCTAAAATGGCAGTGTTTAATGGTTTTATTAAGTAACTGTGATGCAGTGAGGGGCAATATCAGTGGTTACTGCTGGGTTGTGTCCAGAGGAACTTATTGATTTCCTTCTGTAGCTGTGGAGTTTGGGAGGAATGAACTTGCTCCTGAAAAATGAATACAGGAGAGAATTTCTTGCTTTACTCAGAAGCACTTCATCCTCAGGAAACAAGAGTTCAGAAGGAAAATTACACATTCTGAATTACTGAGCTAGCTATAACATTTAGCTCACTGCGATTTTACTTTAACACTTCTTTCCCCATTATTGACATAAAACCCATGCCTACCAGTACTGTATTCAGAGCTGATGTTTGTTAGAAGATCTATTTGCTTTTGATCAAGCCATTATCCTTGCTCCATTGAAAGTCTCAATAAGATATTGTAAAAGCTCCTTGACTTTGATATGTTTCTGCCCCTGACAGATGCAGCTGACAGCCTCTTTCTTTTGTTTCTTTGTTCAAAGCCTCCAGTGAAGTTTCTGTCTTCTGTACTTGGCAAAAGTAACCTTCAGTTTTCTGGCATGAATATAAAGCTGACCATTTCAACAAGCAGCCTCACTTTGATTAATGCTGACACTCAGCAGGTAGGATTCATGTAATCAGTGTCCTTCTGCCCATGCCACTGTTTTCCCCTCCTTGGTGGCTTCTGAAAGGAAAGGCTGGACATTCAAAGGGAAAACAGCACCCTTTGGCAGACTTGGGCATTCCTGGTGAAGCTGAATTACATGATGCCTCTGAATTTAAAAACCAGAGCACTTTGGAGGAACTGGACATGCAGCACATGCCCTTGTTTTTTATGATTGTGTGTTCCATGGGGAGAGATCCTCAGGCACCTAACAACTGTTTGTGTGTGTGTCTGCCTGCACAGTGCCTGACAAACAAGGCCCTAGTGCTGTCTGGAGTTTCTGACAAGTCTTAAGGGGAAAAAAGGTTGATATAAATATTAAGTCAGAGCTTGGCTTTGGTGTCATTCAAAGCTATTTTACAGCTGAGTAATATATGTGTACAATCAATTATACTAAGTAAAGTTTCTAGGCTTCATTGAGGTGTGTTCCCAGGAGCCTGGATCTGCTCTGGAGCTAGGGTGTGCTCCCTTCCTTCTTGGCAGATGTGATGAGGAGCTTTGTCCTGCCCACCTAACTCCTCCATCAGCTCTTGGCTTCAGCTCCCAGAACGATCTTGCCCTGGGCCAGCTGCAGGTTTTGCTCCAAGCTGTAGCAGAATAACATCAGGGAGGTAGTTTTGGCTCGCTGGCTCTGAGGAATCCCTGCACTGAGCTGATGCCATGCAGAGCATCGGGCAGCTCTTTGGGATTTGCCTGTAGCACAGAGGCCTCCTGTCCACTGGACATCCATGCTGGGAGGGCTTAGGGCACCAGATTTCCTTTTGTGTACAGCAGGAAAGGGCTTCCCTACAGCCGGTGAAGTTCTCAGGGTTGGCAGCTAAAGAGTGGCCCTCCTAACCTGTTCCTGTTTGTAACAGGACTAAAAGCTAAGTGGACGGATCTTCCAAATGCCTTGATGTGCTGGGCATTGCACACACAGACATGCAGGGCGCTGTCTTGAAATTTGTTACTAGGCCTTTTCAAATGTAAAAATCCTGTTTATTCTTATTCTAATCTTGTGCTGCCATATTTCATTGTGTTCACACCTGCATAATCTATTGCACTTGATTTTTAATAAAGAACAGTTTATCTCCAGAGATGAGATAGTGTTTGAAACCAAGAAGAGTTGATGCTTGATCTGGCTAATGAAATTTCTGCCAGATAACAGTTTGGTGCTAATGGTGAGAGAGAATATGATGAGACTATCCATGGGGCCTGTTTGTAAAAACACCATACTTAAAACTGTTGGTAATTTTGAAATTAATTAATATCTCAAGACTTTGCAAACATACTCAGTGTCTACAGTTACTCCCCGTTCAAAATTTCATTTAGCTTCATCCTGACTAGGTTAGAAGTTGGTGATTGAATTAATGTTGAAAACTCCTTAAGGAAGCTTACTCAGGGATCTAGACATTACTAAACATGAATGGGCAGTCCCAAAAATGTTCCTATTTTTATCTCACTCCTTCCTTCCTGAATGATACATGCATGCATTAGTGGACTGGGTTGTCATGAACTTAATTGCTTGCTCTATGAAGATGTATGCCCTGCTGTTTTCTAAGGTGTGGCCCGTGAGCATGTTTAACTAGTTTGTTATGCTTTTCAGATCATTGCCAACCATCATATGCAGTCCATCTCATTTGCTTCTGGAGGTGACCCAGTAAGTATTGATTTATAGGCTACACTTCTGCAGGTATAATGAAATTATTATGAGAGTGAAAGTACCTGCAAATACTTTTCTTTATCCCTTCCTGCCACAAGCACTAACACACTTCTGAATCATGACCAGTAATACAAGAAAACTGAGGGACTTAGACTGAAAAGGGGCTCTGACTGGGGATCTAAAAATAAGAGCATGAACATAGGAATTATCAGCTCTGTAGTCCCTGTAATCCAATACCTGTGGTCAGCACTGGCACCTCTATATTTTTAGATGAATTTTGAGTCAAACAGCTCCTATGAAACAGATGTGACATAACCACCTGCTTCCTTCAGATAGGGCTGTTCCTTCTGGTGTCATAGATACGTAGTCATTGATGTTTTCAAGCAAGAGGTTTTCTATCCTCTTCCAAACTCTTTCCTGCAGTGATTGTAAGCAGGAAATGCCATCTATAAACAAGCTCAGCCCTGTCAGTGTTCTGAATTTTACACTCCATGTGGTATGAAAGCAAGTATTTTTTAAATCAGTTTTGAATTTTCTGCCCTTCAATTTTGTTAAATGTCTCCCTGTTCTTGTCTTATGAAACAAGGAAAAGAGAAGGCTCTTTGGGTCATGCTCTTGGGTAACACTGGGATGGAAGCCAGCTCTAACTTTGACTGGAAAATAACAGATCTGCCTCTTTGGATTTAGGATCAGTCAGGGAAAAGAGCTGGGAACTGATCCTGTGTGGCTGACAACCCTTCTTTGGAAGGGCACGTAGGTGATGTAACTGGAGCTTTTTGGAGCTGGGCTGGGAAGTGGGGAGGAAGAATGTCTGCAGGGTCTGTGCTGTCAGTCCTGCACCCAGAAGGGAGGTGCAGCACCGACTGGGTGCCAAAGTACTACATCCTTAAAGATCTCATTTAAAGCTTAAGGCATTTTGACAGTCTAAGAAGTCCAAATTTTGCCTTGAGATGCCTGTGCTATCCTAATAAACGACACTGCACTATACATGCAGTCCTTGGACTTTGTAGACCCTTCCAGGTATGGTGTTCCAAGTAGCTCCAAGTGCTGGCACAATTTCGTACTGAGCATCACAATATTTTATTTCCAAATTCCAATTTCTTGATAGTTAAACAATTTAAGTATGTCCTTAAGCTGACTTGCTTTTGAAGTATGTACCATGTCCCATATGCTGGCTGTCTAGTTTGTCTTTATGTACCATTTCCAGTTTGGACAATTCAGGGGTGTGTTTTCAGAGCTGAGTTAAGCAGGTTGGATTAGTAATTCTCCAGGGATTGTTTCCCTTCTTTTAGGTTTTTTTTTTAAATATTATTATCCTGCATTGGTCTTGTACAGTGAACCCATTAGATTTCACAGGCTACACAGGGCTGGGTTTGGTCAGTACTTAATGGCAGGGTCACCAGGAGATGTGCTTGCACGTGGATGTGCTGCAAGAAATGGGCTTGGTGGTGCAGCTGGTGACATTTCTTGTTGGGAGGATATTCTAAAAGAGAGGTCTTGCTCAGCAGTGGTAACTATAAATCTGGTGTCCCTTCATGTAAGGGGCAATTTTGGTATCCTGTTGGGGTAATTTTTTTCAAAATTCCCTTTACATTTAAACTGGGAGGTAGTTTCCATGGGACATGTCTCTCCACGTGCCCCCACACTCGGGGTCTAAGCACAAGTCAGTGTTACTCTGTGCTGTTAAGGAGGAACATTATTTCACCTGACAATTAAGCCTATTCTGGGTTTATTTTAAAGCAAAGTCATCCAGCCATATACATAAACATTACAAAGACATAAAAATAGCAGGTACTGCTCCAGTTACTTTAGTTTCTATTTGCTCTCTAGATCTAATTTATTTTAAAATATTTATGAACTTTAAGAAAAACTTGAAAGGAAAAGGAAGGAAATTGACTTCACTAGATGCATAAGAAATATTTAGCTTGCTTTGTTTTAATGATGTTAACTTTGGAAATGTAAAAAAAAATAAAATCTAGGACAAGTTCTGCTGGCCCTAAGACCTGCCTCTCGTGTCATTCATTGTGAATTATTAAATGATTGTTCTTGTGCATATTGCAAATGGGGCCTTGTTTCCTGCCAGCTGATTGCATCTTCCCTCAAGAGAGCCATGCCTTTAAGCTGTGAATTGCATTTTCCCCATCCCGCCTTAAAGATCCAAAATAACAAAATGCATCTTTAATAATTAAAAGAATGTTATTCATTTTTACTATACCATTGAATTATCAAGCCACTCTTTGCTTTTGCGGTATGACTAGAAATGTTAATTTTTCTATTCCAGTCCCCTTTTCGGTTTGACTAGAAAAAGAGGATTATTTCAGTGCTGGCTGGAAAGAGAATCAGAAACAGGCAACTGATTATACTGAGGTTGTCTGATTTCAGCAGCAGCTTTGAGATTCAGAGTAATTTAACTTGATCGTAGCCAGACTAAAATAAGGCAGCAGAATTGAGATCAGATACCTATTTTGTTCTGCATCACTTTAACTTTTCTCTGAGATGCCTTCAAAATTCAGTCTTTATGCTGCAAACTGGAAACGTTACAGCTGGTCATTTGCAGTATGTTAGCACTACTTTATCTTCCACTGATATTGATAAGGACTGTCCCAGGCAAAAGCTGTGGCTGGCAGTCACACAGCCCTGATGTTACACGGGAGAGGCTTCGAGCTCTGGGAGCAAGGGAAGAGAGCAGCACTGCCTGCTGATGAGGCACCCACCGGTAGTGTTTCTACTCTGGCTGCAGAGCTGGGATTGAATACACAGTTTATTGAAGACCCAAAGAATGCCAAATGGTCTAGTGTGTTTTTCAGAAGGAAAAGATTATGGGACAATTGTGTCCATAGCCACCAGTGTGGCACTGATACTTCCCTTAGCTCACTTTGCTAGTATCTCTTGATTTTTTTTCCCCCTGAAAGAAGCATGCATTTTAAAGCTAAAAATATATATGTCTATACTCAATTGCTTTGCTATGGTGGTAGGGTGGTTCATAATGATAATTTTCAATACATTTGTTGTCTTCTTTCTTATAGGATACAACAGACTATGTTGCATATGTAGCAAAAGATCCCGTTAATCAGAGAGGTATTGAAACAATTATCAGATTGTTATATGTTTATATAATTGCTTAATTTGTATGTAACAAAAAATTGTTTGCCTTTTAAAACAAGAACTCTACTGACCAGCTCAATATTCTGTACAATTTCTGCCTTCCCTGTATGGACAGCTCTGATGGTATGCAGGCTGTGGCTTTAAATGTGATGTTCTTTGTGCAACAAAGTGAGAATCTGCAGGTCAGACTAAAGCTGTACCAGCTGCTGGCTCCATGCAGGGGTAGGAGCCTTTCCAAGTTGGCCTTGCCTGGAAAGCAGCTGCCCTGATCTGGGACAACCTCCAGATGCAGGTGGGGGATACTAGAAGATGATACTATGATTAAAAAATACCTAGAGCAATTTCCTTGACATGTGAACAATCTCAGTCTGTATAATGCCCCAAAACTATCTACATGCATATTTTCATGCCCAGCTTTTCTGCTGTAAGCAATACAGCTCGAGTCTCTATTTTCTGGTATAAACTGCATTTGCCTAACTAAAGTAAGGTGTCTCTTTGCAGCATGCCACATTCTGGAATGTCCCAATGGGATGGCGCAGGAGGTGATAAACACCATAGGGCAGGCTTTTGAGCTCCGCTTCAGACAGTACCTGAAGAACCCATCTAGCCTGGTTACATCTAATGAAAGGTCAGCACATTCTCAGTCATTTAACTGGTGGTTTCCTTCTCTTCTGTACTTTTCAGGAAAACAATACATTACAAAGAGTGGTCCATGAGTAAGATGCTTTGGATATGCTTTCTGGACATGTGCTAATTATAATATATACCTGTATGTGCAGAGTGTAAGAGACTAAAATTAGCTTATTCCATTAAATCCATTGATTTTTGTGACATTTGTACAGGTGCAGAACACAGAATTTAGCTGTATTGTTCCTCAGCCTTAAGTCATGCAAGTTGAACAAATGCTCAAATTACTCTGCCGAAGTAAGTTCAGCTCTATAAATAGCACACACACACTGAGCTCAGTCCTGACCTGTGCCAAGTTTAAGCTTGCTACAGCTGTGGAAAGCATGGGGTGGGGAAAAACCCCACATTTTAATTCACCTTTCTGCTGTTCTGCTCATGTCCTGGCAGCAGCCTTGGATTTCACATGGCATGATTTACATCAGCCTTATGTACTGAAATAAACACAGCCACCGCTCGGCATTTGAACATGTGAAGCCCTGTCCTCTGCACATTGCCCAAAATACAGGGCCTAGATTAATTTCCAGACCACAATTCCCCATTTCAATTACCCTTTTTCCATTGCACTGGGGAGACAATTCTTGCTCTAATTTATGGCTCTCCTCACAGGTTAGCCACGCCTATTTTTCTCAGGCTTCTTTTTACTGTAACACCAAATTTCATTGCTTGCTACCTGCCATGAGTAGGTAAAGCTGTAGCACCACTTAACTGCATGCTGAGCACTGGAGCTCTGTGCAGGCAGTGCTCCTGGTACAGCGCCTAAATGCAGCACAGCAGAGCTGGGTTTATTGCATAAGAGCAACTCCAGCTTGTATTTATTTCAGCGTATACAGTGGTTCTTGCTAATACTGGTCTGTTTTCCCTGGGCACGGTAATCAGAGGAAAAGCCTTTCCTATGAAACTCTGCTAGGTTATGCCACAAGTAGTATAGGAGCAAGGAGAAATGGAAGAGGCTAATTAGATTTCCTCCTTGAGCATAACCCGCAGCCAGCCTTGGAGAACAGTGCTCGGGCAGAGAAGTCGGATATTGCTGTGTGAATGACTCACTCCCTTCCAAACTGCTATGAATCACATAATCAAATACTTGCATTGCATATCACATAATCAACTACTTGAACTTTATCTCTTTCCTGCTCGAGGCCTTTTATCCAATTATACTCTTGTTAATCAGAGAAGTAAGATTTGAGATGAGTTTTTTTTATTTTGGGACCGGAGACAGTACAGGAAGCACCTAGTTGCTTTGCAGTGTATCAGCTGTACATTTAAACTATCATCACACTGATTTAGCTCAAGAAAAATATTGGGCACTCTCCTTCATGTCATTCACTGTTTTGTTGAAGCTGAAACAAAACACTTCTATTGATTATGGTTGTTAAATTCAGAGTACATTCCACTCAGAAAAACAATTTGGTAGCAATATTTGATTTTCTAAACCAGTTGTAGGCTTGTCTGATTAAATGCCACAAGGTTTTAATTTTCTCTTATAAGTCTTTGCCCCCCAGCAATATCTAGATTTATGCAGTTGAGCCAGTAAGCCAGAGGAAATAGTTTTATAGTCAGCATTTTTCATACCTTAATGAACAGTGCATTGGCACTCTTCTCTAAAAGTTTTCAGTAGGTACCTCTTATATTTCCAAGTCAAAGAAAAGGTATCTGGGCTGTGTGGTGCTAAGGAAATGACTGTACCTCCCTTTACCCCAAACTGAGATGACTCAGTTTTTAATTCAGGAAGAAGTAACTGGAAAAATAAACAGCTCTGAAAGTTCAGGCCCAAAAACCTTTACAGCCTCCATATGGCTGATCTGTGTATTGTGCAATGTGCAGACACTGGGGACGTTTGCCTGCATTAGAAAGCAATTGATTACATCAGTAGCTTTCCCCCC
>VXBX01009086.1:31604-68170 GCA_013400415.1 Scytalopus superciliaris
CAGCTGCCTGTGAGCTGCACACCCTGCTCGGCGTAGGACGAGCCCTTGAGAGTCGCTTCGTTAAGCCGTGAAATCTGGAATTGACACCCTTTTCAGATTCCCGCGGTACTTTTCCAGTTTTTCCTCTCGGAGCTTTTATCCAAATGCACAAGAAACACCGTACTTTGGGTATTTTGTGCAAAATACAGTTCTTCTCTAGAAGAAGATGAAAGAAGATGGACATAAACTACAACATGTGCCATAGCACATGCTGTACAGCAGTAGAGCTTGAAGAAAATAATGTCTGGTTGTGAGTTTAATAACAGTATATGAAAAGCCCAAATAATTGTTCTAAAAGCTAAATTCTTTAAAATTTATTAGACTTGAATATATTGAGGAACGAACACTCAAGGATACAGGTAACGTGCAATGTCTGTTTCAAAAATGATGTTTCTGTGTGTGTTGGGCTACATAATTCAGGAGGTGAGGGTGGTGCTTTTTGATTCCTCTCCTGTTTCACTCACACGTGATGTTTTCCTGCCCTGTGACAGGTTTTTCCGGATACACAGAAACGTTGCTAGAAAACAATGTCCCTTGACTTTGATAGTGGGGCTTTACAAACACAACATGAAGATGAAGAATACGACCAAGAAGATTATGCAAGAGAACAAGAGGTGAAAAAGAATCGATAATTCATTCTGAAAGCTTGTGTATTTAGCTTCTTCCTGTTTCTCTCTTTTGAGTGCTTAAAGAGAAAGAATGGTTTTATGTTACCTTTGGTAAGAGCAAAAGAAAGTGCAGACTGTGCCACCCTTGCAAAGCATAAAAAGTAAAGAGATAAGAGATGCTGCATTTTAAGAGCCTTGTTACGTGTAGTGGCTGGAAGACTTTCTCCTTGCTTGTGCAGTAAATCAAATGTAAAAGGCTGGTGTCACCTACATTTATTTGTTGACAGCTTTTTCACTTATTACAAATACTTAGAAAGCAACAGTTCTCTCACTTGAAAATTTGGTTAGCTTAGAAAAGAATGAGGAGCCATTTTTTCAAATTCTTATTATAAATTACTTAAGTATCTAGGAAAGTATTTTCAAATTTTGGAGATTTCTTTGGAGTTGAAATACTTTGGATGTTTCTGTTCTTTTTTGTTGCATAAAGCTAATTGGCAAAACATGTGTTTAACATGAATGTGCATAATGGTGTTTGACAGGGTGGGAAATCACAGTCATGTTGGGTGATGTCCCCAGTATTCTCCAGGGTCTGGGATCTGGAGTGCAGGAAATGGAGAGACAGGTGCTCACAAAAATGTGTTGTAGAATGGGCTCACAAAACTCCATGTAGGTATTTCAGTGGGATGTGACTTTCAGCCTGGTAAGAGGAGGCTGAAACACAGGCTCTGCTGTGGTCCTTGCTGAAGATGTAATCAGAGACTTTGTATTACTTTAAATTCTCTACCACTGCAAATCAGGTGGTTCTTTTCTTGAAAATTGGAGAGATCTTCATGGTAGGGGGGTACTTTGGCACTAACTTAAGAGCTGGATAACCCCTTGGCCACACCTGGAGTTCTGTGCTAACTCACCTGGTAGGCTGAGCTGGGTTTAAATGTATCATGGGACAGCTGGTGTTTCTGCTCATCTTAATACATGCTTTGTGAGTTCAGAGAAAAACAGGATTAGGGTTCAGAAACTGCATGTAAAACTCTGAATATATTGTGTAGTTCTCAAGTTACCTCATAAGAAAAAGAGGGTGCATAGCTCAGATTTACAAAAAGCCCAGTATGTGGGCCCATATCAAAGCCTCTCTGAAACTGGAAGAGCTACATTCTATGTGGAATCAATGTGTGCATTCTCCTGGAAAGCATATAATGAATGTTTTTTGTTCTGTTTCAGTTGCAACAGTTGTTGACAGACCTTCCCCATGATATGCTGGAGGACAGTGGAGACCAGCTCTCCAGCTATTCAGACTGCAGCCTTCAGGAGACTGAAGAGCAGTAAGGCATTTGGCACCATTGTTTTGTTGTTTATGTTGTGATTGTGAGAACAGAGCAAAATCTCAGTTGATGAGGTGTGTGAAAGCAATCCAAGTAAAAGGGGAGGTGTAGTGAAATTTGCAGTAAACTAGATGTCACTTAGTTTAACAAGAGATGGTTTGGTTTGGTTTTTCCTGAATTTGTAAGTAACTTGCTTGTTTCTTTAGGCCACGTGAGCCTGGGAAGTGTGACGGGAGGTGGAACGATCGTCCATTGATCAGTGATCCTCAAAATGTAAGCTTGTCTGACCAGTGATGTAATTAATGTGAACTGCTTGGTCATAATGACATGTTTAAATTCATTGGAGAAATACTTTTCATGTTCTCCTATTCCTTTGCAGTGTTTCAAGCTTGAGGGCTGATAACCTCAGGGAAAGGAGGGTGGGGGGAAATCTGAGTTTTCAGAGAGCAATTCTAAACCTCTTATCCTTTCACAGGGCTATGAACAAGGACAAAATCTGTACCCTGAACAATTCTTGTGTGACCAGCAAAGTGATGAAGAGAAGAAACATTTGTATGATGTTAAAGAAGATTACTGTGGCCAGAATGGTCAAGAGGATCCTGATGATGTGTATCTTGGTAGAGATGGGTTTAACTCTCCAAGTTGCTACCAACAGAACAATGTGTATCATCTTCCTGAAAACTTCAGGCCATATACGAATGGCCATAAACCAGAATTTAACAATCAGCAAAATAAAATAATAAATTTTCCAGATGCTCCAAAGGAACATCTTAAGGTATGTCAGAAACTTTCTTTTGGGAAGTTTTTCCAGGTCTTTAATTATTGTTATTAATATTTCTAAATGCTTTCAGTCTCTTATTGTCAGTGTAAACAGTGATGGGAGGCTTCTGTAGCCTGTTTAAAACAGTGAAATGTTAAATAATTGGATTTTCATATGTTCATGTTATGATTTTTTTTCTCTTGTTGCCTTGGTATAATTCCATGAGGTAGAATGAATGTGATTCACTTCAGCATTTGCTTACTTTATTGAAGTTAACACTTTACCACTCTCCTGAAGTGGAAGCTTTCATGAAAAATTCTGTCATTTTTAAATAGTGTGCTGGATTGGAGCCTGAAAATGAAGAGATATCAGAACTCTTAATGTCAACCTGTAAAATGAAAAATATTATCCTTGAGCAAGACTACAGTTGTGTTTTTAATGTATTTCCTCTTATCTATATATTGTCACAACAGCAATTTGTTGCATCTGATGTTGTTAGTGGCCAGTCACCAGAATCTTACAAAGTGACTTATAAACCATATCAAAATGGCATTCACCAAAATATTCCAGTAGTCCAAGAAGGAAACAGAAGAAATGAAGCGTTTGAGGATTTGCAACATGAATTCTTGACCAATGATGAAAGTAAGTGTTTGCAACTTGGGCTTGAAATCAACTTGTGTGAAAAGTCCATTGGAAATCAGTGTTAGAAAACATAGATTTCAATAGGTTTTTTTAGTAAGAGGGCAACTAAAAGTATGTGGATATATATGATCTTTTATATGCAGAAATCAGCTCTTTCTGATCAGGTATTTGATTTGATTAAAAGAAATGATGCAGTATGGACTAGCAATGAATTTGGGACTATAAAAAAGGACATGTCTTGGAGCAGGAATTATGACCGTGACTTTTTTGGTCTCTGTGCTGATTTGTTTGCCTGTTATTTGAAATTTGTCAGATTCTTCAGAAAATATGCAGATACTTCAACTTCAAGTTCTAAATAAAGCAAGAGAAAGACACCTGGAAGAACTTAATGAAAAACTAGAAAAGAGTGCACAGCAGATTAGATATTTGAATCATCAGCTTTCAATGGTCAAAGGTAAAGTGTTTTGTGCTAATTCTTCTATTTTTTCCATATCTAGCAGTTTTTTTAATTCTGAAACTTTGATTTAGGAAGTGTCTCTGTAGGTATTTATTGTATTTATAAACTTGATTTGGGATTATATGCACCTGACCCTCTTCCCCCAAACATCGTTCTAAAGAAAATTCTCTGGATTGGTGCCTGACTGCATTTTCAAGACCACTGTTGTTTTCCAGAGTCCCTGTGTGTCAGGCATCACAAATATACAGAAAAGTGAGAAGTTTGCCAGAGTAGTCTGTTAAAAGTACAGAAAATTAAAAAAACCGAAACAAGCCAAACCCAACACCCAAACTCCAATGGGAGATTTGTATATCCATGAAAAAAACCCTTGCTTTGTATGTGCTGTCTGATTTAACAAGCCACTTCATAGACTGTATGTAGAGAAAAGCTCTTCCAAAAATCATAACATCTGCAGTGGAGACTGGTGGTTGTCTTAGTCTCCCATTTCTTATAAGAACAGACTAACAAGAGTCATGAACTTAGAGAATTAAGGGTATAGTTTCTAGAATGCAAAAGGAGCAGAGGGGAGAAAAAACTTCAGCTGTCAACCATTTTGCTGTGTCTTGGCTGTTCCTGTAGAGGACTTGGGGTTTTTTTCCCTGTAAGTGGTGGCAGGGATGATGCCAGGCCCTGCTGCTGACAGCACGCGGGCTTGTACCTTCAGAGCCCTTGTATGCTGCCAGGAGGAGGAAGGGGTTGCTGGGTGGAGACTGAGACACTGACTGGTTTTGTTCTTTCTTCTCTTGTTGCCCACAGTATGAGACAGAGTGAATGGTTCTGTAGAGCAGAAACTGAACTGTTGTATTCCATGCAGTGGTTGGGTGGCTGGCCATGTTTTTCACACAATTGCTGTGTCTCTTTAGATGAAAAGGATGGTTTGGCTCTTAGTCTTCATGAGTCTCAGAAACTCTACCAGAATGGAAAAGAGCGGGAAGTGCATCTTGAAGGTCAAATCAAGGCCCTTGAAACTCAAATCCAGACTCTTACTGCCAATGAGGAGCAGGTACCATAAATATGTTCAGACTGTTTGTTGTGGGAGACCTCTACAGTTGTATGTATGGTGCATTTGCATTAAACAAAAGTGCTGGTCCCTTGAAGTGCTGTTCGTGATCATTTGAGAACTTGAATATATGATGAATGAATAGGACTATTGTTGCAAGTAGATGGTATTAAACCCCAGGCGTTATCAGAGGACATTTAGCAACTCTTGCACAAAAAAACCTTTAACTGACATACACAGTAATGGAGCAAAAGTAAAGTATATGTAACTGGGAGCTACTCTAATACTTTTCCTACAGATCCTGAAGCAATCCAAGGTGGCAGAGGTAGCCATGGAGAGCATGCAAAAGCAGCTGTTAGAACTTCAGCGATCAGATGCCCTTCAGCGAGCCAGAGAACAGCATGAGGCCATTGTTTCAGCACTAAAGCAGAAGTATGAAAAGCAAGTGTTGTCATTAGAGCAGAAACTTGAGACTACAAAATCTGCACTCCGAGAGCAGGTGAGAAATTGTTTCAGGATGCTGAGTACTGTACTGGAGAGGCTGTAGAAATCCCTATGTTTCCTAAACTGCACTTCTTGACCTGTAATTCTAGTAACTCCTCCTGGAAGCTGCTAAGAAAATGGAAAGTCTCAGTATTAGGAAGCCTCTGAGATATGTATAAACATCTCGAGGCAGTTGTGAGTTGGAATTGTGAGTTTGTACGTAGTGGATACAGAGGAGGCAAAAATTCATAGGAAATGGCTGACATCCCTGGATGTTTAGATATGAGTACACTTACTGTCTCCTGGTGAAAACAACTTTGATTCTCTAAGAAGTGACTTGTCAGCCAAGGATAGCATTTGATCTGTGATTGATTTAGCTGTCCTCTACCCAGGTAGAGATTGATTATTTTTCTCCTATTCTAGATGACTAGATGTTTGTAACATTAGTAAAAATAATCTCTCTTCCTAGAAAGAGCTTTGCAAAAACCTAGGAGAGCATGTTAAGCAACTTGAAAAAATGCTGGAAGAAACCAAATGTGAGAAAACTGAAATAATCAATCGACTGACAAGAAGCCTAGAAGAAAGCCAAAAGCAATGTGCAAATTTACTGCAAACAGGTCAGCCTTTTACTCATACCCTATCTATCCTTGCAGAAATGTCTTCAGTTTTCCTAAGTATGAAATTGCAGATCAATGTTCCTATTGGAGTGAAATCAGCATCAAGCTAAATGTGTGCTAGACTGTTTCCTATGCAGTGCATTATTAGACTTAAATAGTTAAGTCTAGACTGAAATGTAAAAAACCAATAAAAATAAAAGTAAAAATCACTTCTTAAACCCCAAACAGCAGTGATTAAAGTGCTTGCATATGTATTTTGTGCTGCTTATGTGTAAACTTCGTTTTGTACTAAACAGCCTTTGGGAGCAAGCTGCTTAATTCTGTGTTAAGGTGTTTGACTTGAATTGCCATTCTAAATGCAAATTTTAATGAGAAAAGAATTGTTTTGGGAGCTGGAGGCTGATTCTTGGAAATCTGTATGATGGGAATAGATTGTGAAATATTTTGCCATTTGTGCGTTTGACTTTTGCCTACCTTTACTCCTTAAAATCTTTTGATAGTAATGTATCTAGTAGCTGTCAATGAAAGGAGATAGAAACAGAGTAGTGCCTACTGCCAGAATCAACATTGCTGTGTTTAACAGAGATGTTTTTGCAGATTGCATGGTCTTTCTTGCATGTTTATGCCTTGCTCATTCCCTCCCTTTTCTTTGCTGCAATAGGTTCAATGCAGGAGACAAATCAGTTACGGTTTCAATTGCAGCAAGCTCAGTCTGCACACATGATAAGCAACAACATGAACAAAGCTTTGCAGGTTAATTAACTTTATTAAATATTTTACTGTTCTAATTTGATGGGGGTGGGCCTTATAGCTAAGAGGTTGGTAGTTGAAATGCTTTCAATTTGTTGAGGAAACAAGCACATCTCCTTTGACTACTTCATCTTCCAGTGTTGCATGTGGGATTTCTTCCTTGTCTCCCCCAGTTAAAACATAGCAAAGCATATGAATGGGCACAAACCTGATCTCCCACACTGGTCTAACCTGCTTTTGGGAAAAAAAAAAAAAAGAATGTAAATTCAATGTGCTGGGAATGTTGTAACTTAATTTGGAGATAGAATGTTCTGAAATTGACCTTTTGTCAGCAGAAGGGAATGCTAGATAGTCTTCTGTAAAATATATGTGGAAATCTGTGTTTCCAATTCAGTTCATATATTGGATTTAAATCTGCCATCTTGGAAACTATGAATCCTACTGAGTACTGGAGTGATAGGCTCTTTTTCCAGCTATGTGCTTTTCTGTTGTCATTCATTTTACTATCCAAGGGCAGCAGGAAAGCAGAAGTAAGAACAAAAGAAATAATACTTCATGTATGAACTGCAATAAGAACAATGGGAAATATGTTCTGTTGCTCAGTATATTCCTTTTTTTAGTTTTAACATATGCTTTCCTAGAGATATCAAAAATGACAGTATAAATAAATTAGTGCTAGGTGATTCAATTAAATGCAACTATGTTTAGAAAGAATAGCTCCAAGTATGTGTTTCCTTTGGAAGAATTGTCATGGGTCTAATGTGTTTTCTTGGAGTCTCTGCTCAGCATAATTTTTTTCCATCTCTTCCTTTCAGGAAGAATTAATGGAACTGAAGGAAGAAATAGCTTTGTATGAATCTGCTGCCAAGCTTGGAGTGTTTTTGAATGATGCAGGTGGAGAGCAGCATACAAACCTGGGTGAATCCTATGTAGATTTGGGAATTAAAAAAATCACTGGGAAGAAACCAAAGTTCTTCAGGTATTGAGTGATTCTTGCTGAATGAGAATCTAAAATCCTCAAGGAATTACACAAGTGGTGTGTGAAAGATGGTCTTACTGGATCAACATGCAGGTTTTTGGTAGATACTTGAAATAGTGCTTTTATTTCCCAGGTAATCTGGAAAACAGAAAACTGAACTAATACCATAATGGGTTACCTAATTGCTAATTAATAAATCTTTAGATTTTACAGGGACTGTGTTCCTAGTCCTTGAGTTGTATGGATTATATGCATGGATACCTTTTTGCTCAAAGACTCCACATAGTTACTTAAAGCTAAAGTTGTCTTTTACCATCAACCCATTGAGTTGTCTCAAAATACCTCTCATCATGTGACAGTGAATCTTTTGGGGAAAGAGCTGAACTAACAAGTTCTCTGTAAGTTAATTGCAACTTGATGAAAAAGCTTTTATATTCATGTTCTTCATTCTTTTTTACTGTTATGTCTTAGACATTTGTATTTCTGGTAGCATTAGGTGCTCTTGTCGTTGCTACCACTACCTTTCAGATAAATGTGTTTTGTCTTCTAAATACTGAACTGGTTATGTGTTCCCTGATAGTGCAATACAGAACAGAGACATGGATAAAGAACTCTCTAAAGATGAAATTATTGTAGAATTAAAAGCTGAACTGGAACGCTTATTGAATAGTAATAAAATGAAGAGAAACCAGATTACTCAATTACAAAATGATCTCAAAGATTGCCAGAAGACACTAGAGGAACACAAGTTGAAAGCAGAAAAAGCATCAAAAGAGTCAGAGGTTTGTTCTTTTACACTTGTTTAAAAGTAAAGTATCACTGGTTTTAAGTGAATGAAACCAACATTTAAACTTCTTATGAGAATGGATCAAAAATTTACCCATAGCTGAATATTCATAGCAACTCTTAAGAAAAGTATTGCCATTTGGGATGGTACCTTGTTTTGTATCTTTGGTTAAAAAGAAAACAGCTGAACTGCAAAACTTGGGCAGTATATACATTATTAGGTGAGTTCTGATATGATGGCTTACTGGCCTGATAACATTTAATGGGCACTGTGCTTTTTTCAGAAGTACATTTCATTGGACAAAGTAGTTTTTCTTCAGCCAAAAGGACTTGTATTTTCTCAGAGAAAGCTGATAGTACTGTTAGTTTATACAAATGGAACATTTAACAGATAGCCTATGTAATTTGATCAACAAGCAATCTCCTTGATATTGCATCTCTCTTCACTTCCCTCTGTATATTGATCAGACTTGTAATATCTGCTTTTGTAATCTATACACTGTGACATGGGTGTGGGATAGAATTACAGTGTGCTTGAGCAGTGTGCTCCCTGTTGGGTGATAGTAGTCATTCAGTTTACAGACACATCAAGTGTTGTTTTGCATCACATGCTTTTCTAAACCTTCATGATACTGGGTTTGCAGAATTCATCTGGACTAACAGTGATACTGTTATATCTTGCACTGCAGTAATTTCTTTTCATGTGGCTTTTTATTTTAAGTACAATTTTTGTTCAACAACTCCAAACTGTTTTAAACATTACCCTCTAAATCATTTATATCTTGAAAGGATATCACCCTTGTTTTATTTTTAGCCTGTCACAAATCTGAATGATACCTCAGTGGCCAGTCCTTTGGTTTCTGACAATCTAAAGGAAGAAGTTCTGAGACTCAAAAAGGCTAATGAGGCTTTGCTGCAGGAAGTTGAGGTAAGACAAAGATGCTGCTTATCCCTACAGAAAAAAAAAAAAAAAAAGTCAAAACACAAAAATCACCACCCTGTGCTAAAACTTGTATTAGAAAATGTTCTTACAACCCACATGTTACTTGTCCAGGCCCATGCTTTGACTATTGAAGAACTGAAGGAAAATGAGGAAAAACTGAAAAGCTTAAATCACGATCTCTGCTGTCAGATGAGAACGATGGTTCAGGATTTTGATCATGATAAACAAGAAGCCATTGACAGGTAAGTCTGTTAACTTTGTTTAGTTTAATTTTAATGTGGATTTTTGGCCTGCATGTGTAATCTTGTTCCAGCTATCAGGTACAAGAGGAGGTTTGTGTTAGAAAGGTATTTTCTTAAGAAGGAGTTGAACCCCATTGAAAAGCAGGGGGAAAAAACTCAATAGTTATTTTCCTTTCTTGAAATTGTAGATGGGAAAGAACTTACCAGCAGCATCATGAAGATACAAAAGCACATTTTGAGAAAGACCTGATGGAGAGGTTTGCTGTGGAAAAACAGCAGCTTATTCAGAGTTATGAAGATACTATCTCACAGTTAAAGTAAGACCCAGCATTTTTTCCACTTTTACTGAAACTTTCACGTTTCCTGCCTGGCCTTCAGTGCCAGTGACACTTCTTTTAAAACTGGCTTGCTGTCCTGTGAGTGTGAAGTCCAACTGATAATAAATAATCTGTCCTGTGAAGGGCTAATATAGAGGAGCTGAACAAAGAGATGACTGCAGTGAAGGAGTGTTACATTGGAGTTTGTGGGGAGAAGGACACCTTGGAAGCTACTTTAAGGCAGAAGTTTGAACAAGAGCAACACTTGAAGACAGAGAAGGTACAAATGGAAATACCTATAAATCACCTAATTTCAGACTGGTTTCAAGATGTAATATTCATAAGTATATTAAATTTTGTAATTGTTTGGGGAAGATACTTGGAAGAGATTCAGCTGTATCAGAAAGGTCATACATATGACCTGTTGGTTGTTGAATTAATTTGCTGTTGTGTCCTGGAGTTTAAAATATTGTAGAAGTAACTCATTCCAACAGCTATTCATTTTCATGTAGTGAACTTCTATAACTCTGGCACTTGAGAATGCTCAGTCAGCAGTAGAAGGTTTTAGATTCATGAGACATATTCCAAAAACCCCTGAATAATGGTACAAGTTTACTTCTCCCTGTATAAAACTGATTGAAAATACTGTGGATTTCTTTAAAGTAGTAGTGAATTTAGTTTGCTATATTGGTTAAAAACTTTGCTTTTCTGAAGCTGCTGGTGTGAAATTATTAAAGTAGGTTAATTATTTAGCTAAGCAGGTACAGTGAAGAGGTGCAGCTAAAAGTATGATGGGGATCAAGATGCATGGTGAAAACCACTTATTTTAGAGCAATAGCCTGTAATAATCTCTGATACCACATCTTCAAACATCTCCTTTTGAGAGCTGAATCCCTTGGTTAGGTATCATCAGTAAGCTCAGTACACAGGCTCTAGAGAGTTACATGTCTCATGCTTTCTCATCACTTGGTACCAGAGCAGTTGCTGTGCCTTAGAGAATACTTCATGTATTTAATTTTGGTCTAGCTCAAGAAACAGCTACTAGAAGAAAAAGAAGCGTCTCTTAAACTTCTGAGGACTGAGCTTGAAGAGAAACACAACAGATCTATGATAGCAGCAAAGAGGCAGTGGCTGGAAGAAAAACAACAGCAGGTTGAAGAGGAAGTTGCATTAGCTAAAATTCACTGGGAGAAGGAAGAAAAAGAGGTATGGGACTTAGATCAGGGAATTTCAAATTATTTTTATTGTTTATTTTCAGAAACAGAACTTGTATATAGATTTATATGCTGTTATTCTGCCATTTGAAGTGGCTGTTAAGGATCTGTCTTTTCAAGAGCCTCTGAAGAAGTCATTAGATATTACACATATTTAAGATTTTGGAAAAAAACAAACCCTAGATCTTGGAAAATAACAAGCAGAATATCCTGGATGTCAGAGCTGGTAATATGCAGGAGTTTTCCACCCTGATCCTTGGAGAGTGGTTACACTTTCCATTGTTTAATTCAGTTATCAAAAGTCCTTCGTGTATCCTATCCTTCAGAAGAAAGCTGTGATGAGGCACCAGACTCTCCTCTCTGTGCATGGGTCTGTTCTTCTCCTGTTAGGGAAGGTTTTTGGTGTAAACAGAGTTTTGTTTGTTAAACACCAGTGAAATCCTATTTGTTTGGATACTGGGGAGATTTTCTTAAAAAATATTTTTTTCCTTAGAATAAAGAACAAGTCTTTGCAAAAATAGAAAGAGAGTGGCAAAATAGGCTGGAAGAATTGAGAAGAACTGTAGTTGAATGTAATGACTGCAGCTGCCAAACTGACCAAGTAACAGCTGTGGATGAAGTTTCAACTAAAGAGTTAAAAGGGACTGTTGAAGACCAGAGGCTGCAGATCCAGAAGGCTCTGAAAGAAAATATGGCCTCTGAAAAGGCCTTAAAAGAATTTGAATTAGAACTGGAAAATAAGTACCATAAAAATCTTGCCAGCCAGGTAACAAATAATTGTTCTGTCTGCCTGGAGCCTGTGAAATTGCCCTGTGCAAATACATCACCTTAAAAAAAAAAAGAAAGTGGTCTCTTCCACTGACTTCCTCTTAAGCTCAGTAGTTGATATTTGCCATATTAGAAATATAGTTTTAAGAAAGTTCTGAACAAGCTGTAGCATGTGGCTTGTTTTTTGTACTGTTGAACAAGTTTTACAGGAATTTTGAGCAGAAGTGAGCAACACTGACTTGGATGCTAAATAATTTTTTTAAAATAAATTTAATAGTCATAATTTTGGCATAATTTTTGCATCCAGAAATGCATGGGTAATTCAAACTGAAGTCTGTTCTTGCACTGTCACATGAAAATAATAATAGAAATGTATTCAGTGGTGGTGACTGAAGTAGGTTTTTTATCTGTTTAAAGGTAGATGCAGCTTTAACTCAAGCTCGTGCCAAGTGGCTGCAAGAATTAACAGACCTCAAAGAGTACAAACTAAATCTAAAGATAGAACAAGAAAAATGGGAAAAAGAGCACCAAGAGACCACAGCAAAGCAGGTAGCCCAAATACTTGTGTATTGGTAAGCAGTTCACTCTTCCAAATCCCTTATATTACTGAGGAATGAATGTAGGCATAGGCAGGGAATCATTAAGGAAAGATGTTTCTTGTGTAGTCTGGTCCATACCCATTTTTTTGCTTATATAGGTTTAATTTTTATTAAATAACTTGAAAATATCTCCAACAGATTGATAATGGCTCAGAGTTACATTTTGTGTGTCTATAAATGTGTGTATGTGTTCATAATGACTTTGTTATGTATTTGCCAGTTAGCCCTAGTGCTCTCAGCTGCTGAGGAGAAGTGGAAGAAAGAGTATGAGAGTACAGAGAGATCTGGGCCAAGAGTGAAGGAACTTGAAGAAAAGATCATTTCTCTCAGGAAGGAATTGGAGCTGAAGAAAGAAGAAATGCCTGCAGCTATCAAAGCAGAACTAGCAAAGGCCCGTGCACAGTGGAACAAAGAAAAGCAAGAGGAAATCCTGCAGATACAGGAGCAAAATGAGAGAGACTACCGATCATTCTTGGATGATCACAGAAGCAGGATAAAAGAGGTGCTTGCAACAGCAAGGGAGGATCTTGCAAAGCAGAAGGATGATCTCTCCATTCAGAAAGAAGCAGAAATAAAGATGTTACTAGAGCAAAAGCAGCGAGAATGGGAGGCTCAGGAAGCCAAGAGACTGCAAGATGAAATGAATCAGTATGAGGAGAAGACTCTGGTTGAGCTTGAGTATCTGTTGAGTGAAATTCATGAAGAACTAATCAAGTGCACACATAGTAAGCATTCTTTGAAGGACAAGTGTTTTGACTCTCATGTTCAAATCAACAGTCAGTGCAAAGACAAACTGAAGACTTGCTTACAAAAGGCCTACAGAACCACAGTTTGCACAATTCTGGAAAAGAAAGAGAGAGAATGGAAAGAGGTAATATTTCTGTAAGCTATAATTGCCAATCAGAAAAGGGATTGGAGAAGTCTCTCAGGCCTGTTTTCTCCCAACCTGAAATATCTGTGTAATCCTGAGAAACAGAATTCAGCATTGGTGCTCACTGATAAACAAGAGTCCTTTAAAAGTCAGGGAAGGCTAAATCTACCATTAGCAAGTGAAAAGGATGGGTGCAACTTTGCCATCTTCAAAGAAGAGAAAGTCAGGTTAGGAGTGTAATTTACGCAAAGACTTGTAAGTTAAGGAGATGAATGCACTCTCCTAAGTTTGGGAGCCTGTTGAAGGCTCCGTGTGAGCTCTTAGATGGGCTGTAAGGACAGAATTCACCTCAGATTTTTGCACAGCTGCAAAATCCAGTTTTTAGTGGTGATTGGATAGTGACTGTAGATCATATTATGGGGGTTTTTTCTTTCTTATGCAAATAAGGACAAAACCAGTAAATCCTTTTTTTGTAGTAGGTCAGTTTGTCAGTTATTCAGTTCTGTCTTGGGAATAATAACCTTGCTTAATTTTATTGTGGCTCTAGGAAATCCTTTTCAATGTGCCTGCCCAAATGAGGAAAGATGTCCCACCCTCTTCTAGACGAGCTTGGAGCTGAGTCAAATTCTGTCCAAAAGCATTTGTTTCTGTTGTTTTAGCAGATTCCTCTTCTTGCAATGCTTGTGCTTGTAATAAGTTTTCTGTCATGGGGAGCATCCCACCGGAAATGCCGTTGCCACCCAGCGTTTGGTAGCTGGGGAATTATTCAAGAATAGGACAGAGAAAATGTCTTGTTTTTCAAAACAAGGTGGCACAGGGGAAAATGACTGTGTGGTGATTTCTCATGGCAATGTTATCCCTTTTTAGTGTCAGTGTATTTCTGTTCAGAAAGTGGGCCTTTAATGTTGTAAAAAGTCATATTCTCAATGGTAAAGAGAATTGAAAGCTTTTTTCCTGTGCCTAATACATCTTCTGTAATGGATATGAATGGCTCTTGATGAACTGTTTAATATGCCTTGGCAACTCAAAATGTTGGTTGGTTTGAACCACCTTATTAGTGAAGCCTGTAATTTCTTAGTAGTGTCTTCTCTCTTTAAAAAGCAGGTTTGCTTCAACTGTTCAAAGGCACAGGATGGTTCTGCAGTGTTAAGGACTACTGACAGTTCTAAAATAATAGTCAAGGTATTCAAGTGCTGCTGTTGCAGTGATTCACACTAAGTAAAACTTGTCTATCATAGAGCAGATGTTTTCCTCATGATTTAAGCTGCAACCTACAGTTCTGTTGCAGGTTTAGAGAACCTGTGTTACAATTACTAAAACTACTTGGTGGCCAGGGTTGGTTATTTTTAAGCATAACATACTACTTAGCTACTTCAAGATGCTGTGGAACCATCTTTTTTTTACTACGTGTTGGGTTTTCATGAAGTGTTTTTCAATTACAGAAATATGAAGAGTTAGTGGGTAATGCAAATAAAGAATCATACCCTTATCTGCAACATGGTGCAGGAGACAGTGGGGACAGGGCCAGAGCTCCTGTGTGCAGTGTTGGACACCAAGCAGAAGCACAAAGGAGATTAAGAAGACAGACACCCTTGCAGGAAACTGGGACAGACAAAGGTATTTGCTTTGATCTTAATCTGGCAAATTGTGTATCATCAAATTAAGCTTGTTAGTAGCAGTCTTTAATAGTCAACATCCTACTGATAACCCCAATGCAAAGTTAGTTAATTAGTGAATATTTGGGTGATAGAGGAAGATGTAGTTCTTCTGACTGTAAGGTTGTTTAATATTGCATAAGCTGTGTTAAAGTCACAAACTGCAACAAATGGTGCTAGTTTCCAGTTTACTGATTTAATGCTAGACTTTGAGGTTTAATTTTATCAAATGCTAGTGGCTTTCTCCTTTTCAAAGCCATTCTTCAGGAGTAAAGAAATAGCTGTTGTATCTGCTGCAGGTGTTTGCATTCCTCAGGGGTTGTGAGCACTACAACCTTCAGTGTCTCTAACAGCTCATACACAAGCCAGTGTTGATCATGGTGAGCAGGGTGTGGTCTAAGCTATGTCTCCTATTTGTGATACTAAATCAGAGCTTTGAAGATTGGATTATACTACTTGCTCTTAGCATTAGATAAGACAAGGAATATTGCATTCATGTAAAAGATACTGTGTCAAAAACTGTATTTCACCTGGCATGGTGGTCTTTTCTGGCTCTTTTGATGAAGAACGTAGTTGAAAAAAATGCAAATTTACGTGTTTTTCTCCCTTCTTCCCTTCCCCACCCTGTCCTCCCACCCTGTATATAGTTTAGCATTGTAGCTCTTCCTAAACCTGTCACATATATTATGGCAAAGCTGGCAGCAGTGTAGATGGGAAAAAGCTTCATGGGAGGGACAGAAACCTCCTTGGGGCTTGCTGTTTAGTTAGAGTTCTTACACAACTGAAAACATAAAGCAGGAAAACCCAAGAGAGTCTTTGGCTTTATGCCTGTAGTGTGGCTTGGATTCCTTCAACACCAAAATAACAAACCATCTATTAGCACAGAACAATACAGGCACTGCAGTGCTCCTGTCTCTAGAGCGCCCTGTCCTGGCGATGGAGAGCAGCCGGCCCTCTCCTGGAAGGAGACCAGTCTTTGTGTATTCCTTAACTGGAGTCAGATGCATATGAGGCTTTCCAGCTGGGACAGTTTCCTTCAGCTGACTTCAAAAGACCCTGCTTGGCTGTTATGTTTTTCTGTTTTTTTTTTTTTTAAAGAAAAAACATTCAACCTCCAAGTCTCATTGCTGACTGAAGAACTCAAACCATTGCTGAGGGGGGTGCATTGAGGCTGTGAGGGCTCTGTGAGTTGATAGCTGCTGCTGCACCTTCTGTAACAGGGTCCCAGCCTCTTGTGATTAGTTTAACTGGACTAAAAGGGTAAGTTTTCCAGCAAGAGGAGGACTAAGTAGAGCACTGGAAGGAGGTTGGGCTTGATTCTTTTCTCTTTGGTCCTGTGGCTATGTATAACTTTCAGCAGTTACTATTGCAAGTGAGAAATGTACAAAAAGGAGTCTTGGGTCTCAGGAAGATTTTTGCTGTGAACACTGCTGCCAGGAGCTTGAAAAAGAGAGGCTGTGTCCAGGGCTTTAAAAGACAGCGGAAATGGCCTACAAACATCTTCAGCTTGCTGTGAAGCAACATGAAACTAAGTCAGAGCAAATCCAAGGTTAGAATGGTTAGTCAGCTAAAGACAGCCTTGATTCTCTCATCTGTTGCATGTTGTAGTTTTCAGTGGATGCTGATTTTTGGTTATTAAGCTTGAAACTAACAAACAAAAAACCTGTACAACAAGCCAACAAAACCAACCAAGCTTTATCTTCTATCTCTCTACCTCAAAGAAGGCACAACTGCTAACTGCCAAATTAATAGTTCTTTTCCAATGTTTGTCAAAACAAACCTTGTTATTTTTCATCCTGTCCATTCCTTACTTGGTATCTCAGAAGTTTTGCCTCCAGCATAATGTTAGTAATGTCATATGAAGACTTTAAGCTCATTTAATTACCATATGAGATGACTTTTATATTCAGACTCTATCAAAGTGTATTTGGATCAATTCCTGTCTGTTACTGCAACAGCTGTATGTTTGCTGATGATGCCTTGTGACATGGAGCTCTTACTCCAGAGAGAGCAGTTTATGTAATAACTGCTGTTGAACTTGAATTTAGAGAAGTACAGTGACTTATAGTTCATCTTTTTTTTTTTCTTTTCTTTTTAATAGAAAATGAGAAGGCTCTAGAAGCTCTAATTACAGAAAACTCCGAGATGAAGACTAAATTGAAAGACCAGGTGTCACCACCAAGGTATTTAAGAAAGCTAAACAAGATGATTAATTTTTTTGGTAAGATTTATCTGCTCTTCTTGTGCAATGTGACCTATATGCATTTCAGGACACTGTCTGAGGGAGGCGTCTCAAAACCCTGTGCATCCTCTGACTCTGTGAAAGGTCTGGAAGAAATGCGTGCTCACTACATTAAAGCTGTGAGCAAGATTAAGTGTAAGTACTGAAGTCTTAGCTAAAAAGTTAATGGAGGAATTTAATTTACCTTGTTGCTTCCTCCTTCAGCCAGCTTGGACAAGAATCTGACAGCCAAATCACATGAGAAGTAAATTTTTCCTTCTTACTGGAGTGAATATGAGAAATGGAATTGTTGCCATAATATTTGACGTGTACTTGCAATGGGTGAAGCCTTGTTATCCCATCCTTGCTTTGTTTAATTATGTCTTTTAAAGTGGTAAAATGTATTTTGAGAACTCATCTTTTTTCTCCAGAAAAAAAATCTACCTGATCTGCAACTTGTCTTGAGAGGGAATCTGCTTTTCTCTTGTGCTGTATCCTGCCTTCAGGCTTAATCAGCAACCTCCTGGTTGAGGAGTGTAGCACCATCTCTTACTTGAGTGCAGCAGGTCCCCAAATTCTTTTACCAGCCAACATTCCTCCCAAATCCCTATGCCTGGTGTTTTCTATTCCTGCTTAAGATGCAGAATCAGACAGCTGAATTCCTTTCTGATGCATCATATTAACCTGCTGTGGTCTGCACTGCTGTTTATCCAGTAGGCAACAAGGATTTGGGTGGAATGTTGGCAGGTAAATCCGTGCCCTTGCTGACTTGTTCCAGATCTGCTAGGCAATCCCGGGTTGCAGTGTTGGCTTTTTTCCCCACTCTGAGGGAAAACTGGTGCTAATGAAGTGTGTTTGTAGGCGACATGCTTTGTTATATCCGTGAAAGTAAGGAACGAGCTGCTGAAATGATTAAAGTGGAGGTTCTACGAGAGCGCCAAGAGACAGCACGGAAAATGCGCAAATACTACTTGACATGCCTTCAACAGCTCCTCACTGACAATGGGAAACAGGAAGGGTGAGTTCAAGTGTGCTTGGAAATTACTGTTGGCTTTGCAAGAGGTGTGCAGACATTACTCTGGTGTTTGTCCACCTTGGAGCAAACAGTGCCCGCCCTTGCCAGTCTGTGTGTGCTGGCACAGGGTCACTGCTGAGCTGCCTGGCATTCTGTCCTCTCAGTGTTCTCTGACTCTCAGTAACATTACCTTGAAGTAAAATGCACAGTTGAAAAGGAATTACCCTTAAACTTGGTCTCTTTTTTTTTTTTTTTTCATGTTCTGCAATTGCTGACAGAGCTGAGAAGAAAATAATGAATGCTGCCAGTAAGCTTGCTACAATGGCTAAGGGACTCGAAACACCTCTTCGACACGTTCCCCAGAGCAAATCTACCCGCTCAGGTATTCTGCAGTTGTTCTCTTCTTGATCATATTGATTTAATTATCATATTGATTTAATTATCCTATTGATTTAATGGAATGAAAATGCAGATGAAAAGTGAAGTACAATCTCTTTATTAGCTTGCTAATGTAAGTTGTAAATACAAGCTGCTTATTTTGATAATGCTTATAATTCTTCATTATAAACAAACAACCTAATTTTTCTTGCTGTATTAATGTTACCTTCAATTCATCTATTCTCTTCCTTCCTCTTCTAGCTCTGCGTTTATATTCTGACCCTGGAGCTGAGCGCTCCAAGAGAGACCGTGTGCTTCGGACCAGGTCAGACCATATGGAAAGCAAATCATGTGGTGAAAGCAGCACTGAGAAAGCCAATGATAAAGTTGTCCAGAAACATGTACCACGTGATTTGAGACAGCAGTTTGATGCAACACAGACCATAACTCAACAAACGCTTCATGAAACAGCGATTTCAGATAGTCAGAATAATTCTGAAAGTCTGGATGGTGCTTCTAGAGGTGCTCTACCAGAGTTTTATCCAAATGAAGATGGAAGAGGAGAAAAATATGGCCCTATTGTAAACGTTGACAAAGCACCTTTGTGTGCTGTGAGCAACAGAGCACATCAGAACGCTCCTCTATCTACTTGTCAGGTGAGATTAGAAAATAGGCTTGAACCCAGTGTTGCAAATGGCCACACCAGCTCTGGGCCAGCTCATCGTGTGTTTAAGAGCAAGAATGGAAGAACCTTCTCAAAACAGGATAAGTGTATCCAGTCATGTGGAAAATGGAAAACTAAGTCTAAGAGAACTCAGGAGTTTAATTTTAAAGACACTCCAGGAAGAGATGAAGGAAGCAGCAGTGAATGGAGTTCTGGGAATGGAAGCCTGCATCTGGATTGTGGTGATATGCCTCTCTTGTATCCTCAGCAAAAAGTAAATACTAATGCTCAAGCACCGATTGAATACTCTGGAGAGTTTCCTCACATCAGGTCATCTTCCCCTGCAGATGAATATGTTCCTTCTTGGAGAGACATTTCTAGTGGCAGTGGCAAGTTTCTCAGCACCAAAAGCAGCTCAAAAGTTTACAATAGAGACCAGGAGAAAACAAACCCAGAGCATCCTTCAGTCCTCAACTCTGACAGATCCAATTCTGCTGTCCCACAACCCAAAGCATCAGCAGATTCAAATGGAGGAAGATGCTGCAACAAATGCTTTGAGAAAAGTGGTGTGGGATCCCAAGTCTCATCAGCAAGATAGTGGTTTTTAATAGACTTGAACCGATACCAGCAATTCCTTGTTTGAAGGAAAAAACTTGGATGTTTGAATAAAAGTGTGAGGATTGAGGAAAATCTGTTTTACTGTGTCCATTTCATATTCAATGTTACACATCTTGAATGTTACGTGAACAAATTTTATCACGTTACTTGAAATATTAATTCAGACTTTTGTTTACCTTTGTAATAACACTTTCATAATTGTTTATAGTATATTATACACAAATTTATTAAACAGAATCTATTTTTATATTGCATTTAGCTTGCAGTGCAGTGTTTATGTAAAACGCAGCTACTGTAACTTGTGGTCATTTTTTAAATGGTTATCAAAATTCCTCCAGAGGGTAAGGAGAGATGTTTTGGGATTTGTCACTATTTTAATTCACTTTTCCATTTTGAAGGACCCTCTATAAACCTTTGTGTTCCCACAATAAAAGCAAAAATACTTGCATTTTTTCATTAAATTATTATAAAAAATCCCATATTTCAAGTGTTCTTCCCTTTCATACAGCAAAAAATGGCTTAAATTGGGCAGAAGAAAGGTTTCAATTAGAATGACCACTTTTTGCAGGTGTTTCTTTAACAGCAGAGTTTATCAGGGTAAACTGAAGATGTTGTATTGTTCCTCCTGATGCTTAGAAGGCTCCTGTTTTAAAGACCTGCTCATATTGTAAAGAGAATTGCAAAATGTATCTGTTTTCCTAGACTTTTTGCTTTCCATAGGATGACGTTTCATTTCTAGTGATCCTGAGAGGAGAAGAGGTGTTTTGCCACAAGAGGTGATTAAATTATACTTGGTGCAATTAATAGTATGGTTATGGGCCAGCAATTCACATCAACAGTAATAGGGAAGATACAAGCAAAAAGGTTTTACTTGCTGTTGTTCTGTGATATTAGAAGAAAAAAGACTGACTATTCTCTCAAGGATTGTATGTAGTGCCTTTCATATGTAGCATTTCACTGCTGTAAGGTTGTTTGTTCAGTCTTTCAGAGTTGAATGTCACAGTTTAGCCTGAGAATCTTTTCAGTTTTAAGAGGAAAGTAGTAGAGAATCTGAAGAAAAATGTGTTTAACTTCCCTTACCAAAAAGCATGTTTGTATCTCGGGCCAGCTGGCAAGGCAGAATGCATTGCAGCTCTTGGTACGCTGGGCTGGTTTGTGACTTGAGACTCTCAGGCTTGAGAGACTTCTGAATTTCTTGGTGGCCTTTAATGTTGCCCATAAATCCAAGCCCACTTCCTCTTTAGTGAGGTGGGGTTTGTCATCGTCAGTGGGGGCAAACTGAGGCCATGAGAGAGACCGCTTGTGCCTAAACAAACATGGGCAGTGGTTAAGTTCAAGGGCCAAATTCCGAGCTCTTAGCTGAGGAAATAGCTGTGGCCTTGTCTGCAGGGGAAAGTTTTTACTAGTTGTCCTCTGAGCCCCATGTGGAGGCTTTTTTTTTTTTCTTTCCAATGATGAGTGGCTTTTTCTGGTTAGCTTAAACATTTTCCCAAATTCCACAAGGTAAAAAGAAGCACAATTATTCCTGTGTAAAAAGGGACTTATATAAATGTTTAAGGCAATACATCAGATTAATTCACTCCTTGGGCTAGCTCAGAAACCATCCCAGATGAAGATTGGACCTATAAAAGTAAACATCCTTCTGTCCTGTAAGACATCCCTGACCTTTCAGACAGCAGCTGAGAGCTCATCATCTCATTGCTGTGGACCAAATATGACTTTTCCAAATGCTCCTTCACCTGAGACAGGTTCAAGAGCTTCTCTGTAGCTGCTCCCCAAAATGCCACACTTAGAATTTTAAAAGTAGTTTGCACATTGTCACTAAAATGTAACTTTTTACAACACGTGTTATTTCTGTTGTCTTGTTCAATGTTGTTTGTGTGCATAACTTATTGTCAATTGCCACAGCTTTGAACAAATTCTCTGTGTTAAACAAAGCTCTGGTTTCAGTGCAGAATGAAGTGCTTAATGCCCCTAGTCCTGCTAAGGCTTTGAACAACTGATAATTTTTACGTATTTAATTTAGAAGCTGGAGCCACACTGGTGAGGAGAGATCTTCCACATTACTGACCATTCTGCAGAAAGCCAAGGGTGCAGCAGATCCCAGCTACAGCAAGGAAACCAGGGGAGGCTTCTTCAGCAGACTCCAGTAATCTGATGTGAGAAAAGGTTCTCCTGTGAGTGTCCTTCCTCTTTTGGAGCTGGAAGATGTTATGCAGGTGCAGCAAAAGCGGAGTGGGTGGGTGAAATCTTTCCAATCCCAGTTTGTAAAAGGGAGGGTATTTAAATGTGGACATTGGATGCCCAGGTAAATTTGGTTGCTGTCTCAATTGTGCCATGTCACACCACATACAAGGCAACTTCCGTGACCAAAACTGCAATGTGTGTGAGAATGTGGGTGTAGGTAAAGATTCAGTTAATTCCTTGCTCACCTCATGTTTACTGTGTGTCTTGTTGCACTGACAACTCCAGAGAGCTCCAGAGCTGCCAAGGGGATTTTAAGTTTTCCTTAATGAAAACCATCTGCAGAGGCCTGGAGGGTAGATCCATACCCCAACAACAGCAGTTATTCCCTGGTGAGTAAAGTTTAAGGTACAAGATGATACTTTGCCCAAGAATCAGCACCTCTTAGTCAGAACTGTTCCTCAGCCCTCCTTCCAGCATCAGTGGGAAAGAATGGAGCAGTAACATGCTAGGACAGAGGGTGGCAACTCCTGAAATTGGACAGTTGACACTAGGCAGAAAGGGGGATGCAGTGTTACAATACATGTGGTTGGACTTGTATAGTTGAGCCAAGATTGTAATAGAGCCACTAAATGAATCTCTTAAGTCTGCCATGTATTTTCACCTACTGGGTTATATGGCTGAAAGAGCTTACCTGCTTTTTTCAAGAACCAATTACCTGCTGTTATGTCTTTTTTTAATACTGTGTTTATGCTGTAGGAGCTGCATCAGATTTTACTCTAGTGCAATTCAGCACAACTTAGCTTAAACTTTGTTTAACAACACCCCCAAAGCAGCAGAATGCAATGGTACTCTTCCTTGCTGTATTTTTGTTCTTTGTATTTTCTTTAGCTGATTTACCTTGCAAGTATAGTATAGGGGACAGCAAATGATAAATAGAAAAAATATTAGACCCAACAGTCTTGGTCCTACCATGCCTGGTAGTTTTCAGTCTGGATTACTACAGTCTTTGCAAAATACCCTATCAGGCTGGGAAAGCCTTTCAACACTGCTATGATTAAATTCAAGTTCCCTAAAGGGTAACCTGTGAATGTGACACTAAGGAGAGCTCTGGCTTGCTTGCATTCCCAGGCTTTCCTTAACACCTTTTGGCATTTCATATCTTGTTAGCTCCTTACCTCTTCTTTTACTTTGTAGTTGGCACTGTCCCCTGAGATTTGGAGATCTACCTACTACTGTATAGTGTCCTTTTTCCCATAAAGTCTCAAGCTGGGTATGCTTCCCAGAAGTATTGAGATACACAGCCACTTATATATATTTCAGTCATTCATCCTTAAAACTTGCTGTCAAAGCCATTCTTCTGCTGTTGGAACTCTCTTCTCATGTTTCCCTTTGTTCTGTGGGAGTTGCTAAGATTTCCCATTGAAATTTATTTTGCTCTTTTGTGCAGATTCACTGCACAGTCCTGTCTCCCACAGTGTGGATGGCTCACAATGGAGACGATGGTAACCTGGCAGTGATACAGGAGCACATTACTTGCAGCTGTAGTGAGATTTCACCCAGCATTCTGATGCAGAGTACTTCACACTTCCAAATTAATCATGTTTCTCTCTGTTCTTGTTGCTTTTGGGTAAGTACTTCACTGTTGTGTAGACTTGAGCAGTGATCTATGTGAGAACCAAGGTTCTTAATTTCCTTCTTGTACAGGCTTACCTACCAAGCAAGCTTTTAAGCCCAATGCATTTTTTACACTTGATAAAATGAGTCTGTTTCCATCATGTAGCATTGCGTCTTTATAAATCTGAATACAAGTAAAGAAATTCATGTATATTGCCAAATGTTCTGGCTGAATGCCATCCCTGGTGTTCTGGCTTCATCCAGATGACGAATGTTCCCTGTCAGCCTGCAGCCTAGTGAGAGGGGACAATGGTACAGAAATACTGTAATTATCTAATCAACTTTGCTTAGAATGTTAAGCAAATGCAATTCTTTAATACTCTGGCTTTACTATAGCTGTTAATTACTATGTGCAAATGCAATTTGTACAGCAAAACCCAGTAGAGGAAACATTCACTTTTAAGTTACTTTACTCCCCTCTAGTGGTCTTATACCACACGTACGTTTATGTAACACTTCATCACCATACATTTAAGGATGCTGTTAGTGCTCTGTAATAACCAAAAGTCTACTGGTACCTTCTCCTTCCATCTCATCTTCTCTTTCTATAGAGAAACCAGTTCAGTGGCTGGGATTTTTGCCAATGTAACTCTTCAAGTGAAATTTTTCTTTATATATTAACTTTAATTAGAGGCCAAACTGTACCCACGGCTTTAAAATCAGTACATGCAGAAAAATCCCCAAGCTAATGTACCAAACATTTATTTTCTGCGCCCTCAGAGGTGTTCACAAGGGGTTTTGCTGTCAATGTCATCATGACTTAAACTGGAGCCAAGGCTGTAGAAACACCAGCAGAGCCCAGTCACACCTGTAGTGTTGCTGTATGTTTGCTCTGTGGCACGTGCCAGTTTTGGTGCGTGTCTGACACTGTTTGGGCCTGGGGAAGTTGTGGGACATGTGGAGTGTGTCAAATGACTGGGTTCCTCCTTGGAACTTGCCAGTTGGCCACTTTGTGTGCTGTGCAGCTTGCACTAGGTGGAAAACAGGCAAGACCCTACAGGATCAGAATGGAAACTTCTGCTTTTCCAGTATTTCCCTGCTTCTTTGCTCAGGTTACTGATGTTGTAATCAGCACTATCCAGGTGTGCAGCTTCATTTAGCAATAGTTATTGGGTAAGTTCTTGGTTAAATTTTTCTTTGCTTCCTGGAGTCTGTATTTTAAAGGTTTTGAAATGACTTGCTAACACCATGTCCTTGGAGAAGAATAGGGTAACTCCTAGGATGTTTTCTGCTCAGAGTTATTAAGAAAAGTGTAGATGGAGGATTCACTTTCCAGGAAGTGGTTGCTCTTTTCAAACTACCCACTAGTAACTTCTCCATGTTCTTCTAGAATGCTTTGGACTAATGTTTCAAAGAAGAGAAAGGGGAATAAAAAGGGTACAGAGTCAATAAAGAAAATGTTGACAATTTTCTATTTGAAAAAATACAGTTCTTCACAAAATTGTGTTTGTCTTCATATTTAGTCATGGAAGAAAAATGGAAACATTCCAAGAATCAAAACATTTTAACACCCTTTGAGTGGAACCTTTTGTTTTTTAAATGGGTCTTGGTTTGTAAAGTTTTGCAGCTCTAAAAAGTCAAAATTGAAATGAAACAGTTTAAGAGATTCAAACCTGGCCTTTTTTCCACATGATTTTTCTTTTGTGGAAAACTTAAGTATCTCAGTTTCCTTCCCAACTGGATGGAAACCAAATGTGAAAAGTAAAATCCTTCATAAAATGTAACTCCTGTCTTCCTGCAGGGCTCTTACAAGAGATTATTTGCCTGTGTCAGCGATGCATGTTATAATAACCAATAGCTGGGGAAACTATTTCCTACGCTTCTCAAGATTGTTCCCTTTAGGTCATTAGCAGATAGTTCTAATAAACACGAGCTGAGCCAGTAGAGGCTTTGACTCTATTTATCATTGTGGATGTCTGAGCAGTCCCTGTGGGAAGCTGTGACCAATTCATCAGCCAGGATGTTTAACTTGTTCTTAACTCTTCTCTTGAACAGCAGTGTCAACAGTCAAACTAAATCAAAATCATTCACATCTGCACGTGTAGGAAGCAGGTAAGATGTAACGTTGAAGTGAAATTACCTGTGTAGCTGTAAAAAGCACACAAGCAGGCAGCTGCTGCAGAAGTTTCTTTACTCAAATGAGAGCTGGCAGGCCCTGCCTTTGGGAGTGTGTGTCTCTCTGTAGGGCAGAATCCACTGTTTGGGCATCCTGCCTGACACCTGGCAATTCTGCAGGTGGGCCCAACACAGCTCTGCTACTCCAGCACTGCAGTGTGGGCACTGGGGCTTGATAGCTGGGACAAGTTTCCCTCCCTCCATTGGTGGCATTGCTGTTGTTCTTTGTGGGTTCCATTTGCTAGCTCTCTGCATCAGGTCTCTGCAGTAGTCTCCTAACCTTGCAATTCCAGACATGCATATGCTCCAGTACTTTGCTCCAAGGAGCAGATGTGGTTATTTTAAGAGCTTAACATAGCTTAGCACGTGAGTCAAACTAGGACTTCTGGGTTCTTGTGCTTAGGAGAACAGGGAAATTGGCCAGTATGATTCAGACTTAATGATTCTAGGTCTCCAAAACAGAGAAAATCCACTGAAACACTGTGCCCCAGTGGAAGTAGTAGAGAGAAAGTGATTGAATAGATTCCAGGATGAAGCTTATGATCCTACCCCTACTTGTCAGAGCACAGAGTCATGGAGTGGTTGAGGATGACAAGGAGTTCTGGAGGTCATCTGATCCCACCCCACTTGTATAAGCAGGGCCATCTATAGCCAGATGTCCAGGGTTTTGAATATCTCCAAGGGCAGAGACTACAACCTCTATGGCACAACATGTTCTAAGTGCTCAGTCACCTGCACAAATCTGTGTAACAGAACACCCCTGTTGGGTATGGCTGAGGTAAGGCAGGTCCCTTGTACTTTGTTGGGCCCGCTCAGATTTAGTGAATGAGTTCCTACCAGATTCACAGAATAACAGAATGGCTGAGGCTGGTTGGATCATAAACCATTGTCAAGTCCCAAACAGCTTATGTCTTTGGCCTTTTAGGTCAGCATGCTTCCTTACCTTGAAATATGTATGAAGCTGTTCTTAAATCTGGATAGAGAGGAAAAAATTGTAGGGAGAAATCTACTGCCATTACTTCAGCTCACAATAGCAAGAATAGTGAAAGAGAAGGAAGAACTCTCTGGTGATGCTGAACTGTTACTGTGGATTGACCTATGAGACATGGTACTTTAAAACATTGCTAGGTGTGAGCTCTGCATTTCTGTTGGGAAGCTCGCTGGTGTTACTATCAGATGCAGTGATATGACCAATAAGAAATGTTTGCTAAGATCCCTAGTAACGGGACACATTCCCCCACCCTTATAATTACTCATTTCCCTTTTTGTAGTTTCAGAAGAATTGAGAGTGTTGACAAGGAAAACAGGTCTTAAAAGTGACTGTGCAAGTGGCCATATCCCAGTTAGGGGAGTCATCCAAGAAATGGACTACCTGCTGCACGTGCCTCTGCCTTGCTGTCAGTGTCTTCCCACCACTGTTGCAGTTTGCCTAGACCTGCTGTCGAGTGGCAGTGGTGAATTGTCTGCAGTTTGCTTTCTGTGCTCTTCATTCACTGCAACAGGCCAGTCTCACTTGGGGCTTCTGAGAGCTTTTGGAACATGAACAACCTTATAAATTAAATCACCACAGTGTCTGCTGGATGCTTTCTTGCAGAAGTGCTGGCAACTGTGAACATACTTTGCTGATCATCTGAAGAACAGCGACCTGCACACCTGGCAGCTGTCAGACAGCGCTTTCTCGAGGCATGGCTGCTGATAGCTCAGGAGTAGGGCTGAACACTGCAGGCTCACATCACTTTATAGCTGGGATTTGCAGATTAACACACTGTTGTACTTCCCAGAATCTTTCTGGGCTAAATCCCACCTGCATTCTGCATGAATGGAAGAAATTTCTCATATTTTCTTTCTACTCTCGTCCTTCAGTCGCAGTTAACACAGAATTTAATTCCAAATATGTTAGAAGAGCTCGCCTCTCCAGCATGGATTTTGGGTAAGCACAGGATTAACATTTCCCATGTTATTTGTGTAGTCAGTGGCAGAACTAATAATATTCTCCTTAAAATATTTAACTTTTATTTTTTCCTTTTTTGAATTTTTTCTTGCAAATGGTATTATACAGATTTTGACCACAGGAAGAGGAAGGTCAGCTTGTGAAACAACCCTGTCAAGCAGGGTAAGCAGCTACCAGAGCTGCCTAAGTCAACCACCCTTAAAATGAAGTTTGTGATACCCCTGGGAAGGGACAGGAAAAGGTGGAAACCAAACAAAACAAAATAACACAGAAAAGGCTAGTAAGATTTCAGGTGCTGAGATGCCCTAAAAGAAGCAACTTTTTTCAGGATTCCATGGGGAATGACCATTGTTGGCACATCAGTGATCTGAACTGATACAATGGTACAGTTGTTTTTATAATGCATTTAGCTCTGAATTTGTCCCTGTTGAACGTGTGTATTACAGCATGATACATATGTGAATTCTGAAGTTGGAGTAAATTCAAAAAGCAATAATTTCTTGGTTTAGAGAACACTTTTTTTCTTTGTATTTTCACTGTGCACGACTGAATATTTAGTCAGCAAGACTGAAGAGGCTTGTTATTGTTCCGCTGTTTGTGACAAAATCCCAGGTAGGTAAAGAGCCTGATGTATGCACCAATGAATGCAGAGAATTGCATATTTTGAAAAGGAGGAAAGGCTTTGTAGCCAGTTGTATGGAAGGAATTGTTTCCAGTTCTCCATAATGTTTTTGAATCCATGTAATAGGCTGTGTTCACAAACTTCCCAGCTCTAGCTTGGCCTAACTGAAGGAACTGTTCACCACAGCAAAGTCAGGGCATGCTCTGAAGCCCACTGAAATAAGTGGGGAGGGAAAAATTATCTGGAGCTTGGACTAGGCTTGCAGTGCCAAAGGAAGTTTCTCCAGATCATTGCAGTGCAGGGAAACTCTGTTTTCCCAATAGTTTATCATAAAGTGTGTCCAGACTGGAGCCTCTGAACGATTTTCTTATCTTGAAAAGGCTGCATGAATCTCCTTATTTACATCATCCACTTTTCATCCATAAAATTACACTTCCTTCCTTTTACTGATGAACAGGACTGGGAAAAGTCAGCCTTACTATATATCCATGTATCTATAGATAGATAGATATAGATGTCCTTTTTCCCAAGCATCTCCTGCCCATGAGTATTTTCCCTTGGCTCTCCCTCCTGGGTGTCAGATGACATTTCCTCTGCTGACTCTGTGCCTGTTCGACCTCCATTCTCATTCGTCTGTGTGGTTTGGGCTTTTTTTTTTGTTCTGAAAGGAGTTCACAAAGCTAGAAACAGTTTGTTCAACATCTTTATTTAAATTTTGTGAAGTGTCAAAACGTGTCCCTTTAAAAAAGAAATGTAGCAGACCAATCTCTTCTGAACTCCACCCCATTCATCACAGTAATAGCAATTTTGGGTGGACCTGGTGTTGATAATTTGTAAACCACTAGGGACATTTTAGAGGCAGTAATTCCATTTTTTAAAGAACATTAAAGTTTTTTTTTAGATGTTGGAATTACTTGCCCACTTAAATGTAATCTCAATAATTTTTACTAGAAACTGGTGAAAGTTACTTGCATTTCAAGTGTTATAAGTATCATCATTTTCTTTGCAGGAGAGGAAAAAAAGGGTTTTAAAACCCCCAAAAACCCATACAGAACTTTCTTCTTGTCCCATTCCCACTCTGAGCTACAGTATGTGGAATTTATTGCAGGTTCCTACTCAAATAGCTTCCTTTACTTCATTTAGTTACTTGTGAAATTAATATATTTTTGAATTTACTGCAATTATTATTTCCTGCTTCCTTATAAAGAAAGGCAGCTTGATTGATTTGGATTATATAGATCTTTTATAGCTATTTGTTTTAGGACACAATCAGTTTCCTGTGAGTTGAGCCAATACGCAAATGAGAAGGGGCTAAATATGAAAGAAAATAATCTATAAATTAACAGGAAGTTTCCTATTGATGTCTGTGGGCTGAATATACTCAAGTTACCAGTACTGGAAGTGCACAATGCAATATATTGAAGATGTATGCATTAATAAATGGATCATGTTCTCCCCAGTGTGATGCATAAAGACTTTGCATCTAAAGGACATTTTGAGGCAATGAAGACTGGCTGCTGGAACTTGTGAACCTGATAAAATAACGCCCCAGTGATCCTCAGTAAGTAAATTTTAATCCTTTCAACAGACGAAGTGGGAGGGAAATCCCCAAATGATTTTATACCAGTAAGAAATCACAGACTGTAGATGAGATTGCCTCACTTAGTTTACTGGTATCTAGAAAACCTGAGGAAATGAAGTCAGCCTTTGGAAAGTTACTGAATAAAGGAAAGTGCAGATCAGAGTGTACTGAATTCTTCACTGGGCAGAGACTCATCCCAGTCCTACGTGAGTCAGTGGTGCGCTCTTGCAGTGGAGGTGGCCAACTCCACATGGGGCTGTGTTAGTGGGAGTGCAACCACTCAGTGCAGGGAAGTGATTCTTCCCCTCCTTTGGTACTATAGAAACTGCATCTGCAGTACGGTATCCAGCTGTGGGCACCCTGGTACAAAAAACCCCAAACCAAAAATCCCCCATGCTGCCCTAAACCCCAAACCCACTGCCAGCTGCAGCAAGCCTGGCAGAGAGCCACCACCATGGGTAGGGCCTGAAGCAGAGGGTGCATTCAAACTTAAGAAGCAAAGGTTGAGAAGATCTTACTGTTGTCTTCAGGGTATAGAAGAGATGGAGCCTGACTCTTGTGGGTGATGAGCAGTGGTAGGATGAGGCACAGGCACAAATTCTAGGAAGGGAAATTCCTACTAAGTACTAAGAAAAATTTATCACATTGAGGAGTGTAAAACAATAGCATAGGTCACTCCAGGATAGTGGAGTGTGCATCCTTGGGATATTTGTATTCAGAACTCATCTGGATAGAGCCTGAGCAGCCTACTCTTAAGCTGGTCCTGCTCTGAGCAGGGAACTGGACTGAATGACCTCCACAAGTTCCTTCCAACTTCAGTTCATCATTGATTCTATGAGAGCTGAATGCAATGCTCTCATAGTGTTATTTCTCAAAGGAAGGGCCTTGCAAATGGAATGTGGTGGGTTCAGAGTCTAATCCCTGGTCTCTTATTACCTATTTTATTATTTCAACTGCATCATGGGGCAACTCCCTATCAACTGAGACACCACATAGCCAGAGGAACACTAGGATGGAAAACAGAGGCAGAGACACCCAATCCCTTGCTGACAGTGTTTGAAGGAATGTAGGGCCTGATTCAGCTGTCTTTGTTGGAGTCAGTAGGGAATTCTGCATGAGTGAGAGTTACAAGAGACTCTTGGTTACTGATTTCCACCCACTTGGAATGTATTAATTCAAATAAAAAGCTGTATCCATTCTGCTCAATGTTTTAGGCTCAAAATTCAGCCAGCAGTTGGCATTTTATGCTAAGCCATGAGAGTTGTTTCACTTTGCTTCTGACTTTCCAGGTGGGGATTAAGAGGTCATTGGGGACAAATGTAAGATTGAGGAAGCTCAGCTTGCAAGTGTTACTCTGGCAAAATTCCCATTAAATTTGACAGGCTATAGCTGACAGAAAGTAGTAGTATATATGTTTTCTTTTCTTGCACGAAGGCTGAATTAAAAATTTTGTTTTTAAATCGAAGCAATTGCTATTGTCAGGCTAGGTTTTCTAGCAGTACATGTAGAATTGAATATATCACTATATGCATTGTATCAAACTGGGATTTAAAAAAAAAAATTCCACTGTATTTTAGTTGTATTTCTATTCAACACTACTTTTATAAAAATAGGTTGTGTTTCTCTTTGCTGGAAGACAGAATGGAAGTCATAGGATTTCTTATGGCTTAGTTCTCTTTTCTGTAGGACCCCCATGAAAAACTCTGATAATGTAATCTCATATTCCTTGGAGATGCACTATCAGTTTCACTCTTACTAGGTAAGAATTGATTTAAATTGAGATCTAGTTTTAGAAAAGAAAACAACTATGAATGGGGTACAGAACTTTCCTGAAAAATAGTGCTGAGAAGGGAGTGTCTGAATTAGGGCTCTCTTGAGTTTCCTTGTGCTTTCTTTGTCACTGATACTGTAGAATCCAGGTATTTTAGAAGAGTTAAGAACATTTGTGTCATTCAGGTCTTAATAAGGGCAAATCTACAATTTTTGGTTGGGTGATATAAAAATTTGCCTTGTTTTAATTTAAGGATGTTATTTTTGTTGAGAACAACAAAAGCTCTGTGCTAACACTATTCCATAGAGGCATAAAAGGAGAGATGTGTCCTGAATGTAATAAAATGTAATAGGTTTATGCCCATCTAGGATACAACTGAGCTAAGATACTGTAATTTCCCCAGAAGCACGTAGGCCCATAATATCTGAGGCAAGGAAGACCTTTTATTTTTTACATTATAGAAACATTAGTCCAGCACTTTACACAGTATCACAAATTATGGAATTATATGTTCATGTAGGTTGGATTTCCTCCTCCATCACTATAAATTCAGCTGACAGATTAAAAGTTCAAATAAAATTGTAAAAATGTAGTAAAATTCTTGATATGTCCCCTAAAAGCTATCATTAATGGATTCCACAGCTACTTATCACAGCTTTCTGACCAAACAGCATTAAGAAAAATGAGTGATAGTTTGTTTTGAGTTCCTAACTTTTAAATTTTTTTAAATTTTTTTTTTTATATTTAAACCAACTAATTGGTTGTCTGGATGTAATTACTGTTTGTGCTTGTAACATACTTAAAAAAATACACACACCAAAACTTTCCCACACTATTTGTTTTCACTGGCACAATCAAGGCTCTCTTAATAAAGAAAAATGTAAGATGGACATACTTATTTTTGCTCACTTTGATTGGAGTAAATTTACAGATTAAAATAATGCAATTATTGTAGAAGTTCATATAAATTCAAATAAAAAGACCACACTTCATTAAATGAACTTCCAATTCTATAGTAGTATCCAGTAATAAGATTTTTTTTTTTCTTTTTTGCCACAGTTCAGAGTAATTTGCTTAAAATATACCAATTCTGCACAGTATCCTTCAGGAGGAAAGGAAGGAGTGTTTGTGTGAGATGAAGAGGACCGGCCGGCTAAAGGCTGGGAAGGAGGGAGGCGAGTCCTTGGCATCACTGCTGCTGAGCACAAAGATCACCAGCACTGAAGACTTCATTATGGAATTCAAATAACAGGACAAATAGGTATGTCACTGAGATATAAATGTTAGTAACTTAGGCACAGTATAAAATGATTGATGTACATGATGTTGATGAGCACAGGGAGGTGCACTAAGGCATGGTTAGCTAGTAGCATGTCTTTTACTTGAGGAATGTACTGGACTTGATTTAAAGCGTGTTTGTGTAGTTACGGGAATGTTTAGGATCATTGTTTCCCAGATGATACCTAATTGCAAAGGGTAGTCTATGTCTTTTTTATCATTCCCTCTTATAAACAATCTGCCTATAATTATCCTCCCGGGATTTTGGGCCCTGCTGCCATAATCCATGCCACCTACATCCTCCAAAATACTGCTATAGGATCCTCAAAATCATCTGAGAGAATCAGCATTGAGGAAAAAATAGATGTTTAATTTCACTGTGCATGCAGCAATGCTGTTACATGCCTTTGTTTTGACTTCTTTTCCTTCTGGATTTGATTCCCTGATTTGATCAAGGAACTCAAATATCACTGAACTTCCAGATTTTGGTTAATCTAAGAATTTATCTTTCTGTTTGTCTCGAGAAATGGTGATCAGCTGGATCATCAGAATTGCTTCTTTGTTGCTTTTTTTTTTCCCCTTGAGTGAAACTTCGAGTGGATGACAAGTGTTTTGGAGGCCATGTAGAAATCTGTTTGTCTAGATGTTCTTCAGAGTCCAAATGTTTGCAAAGACTCAAGTGGCTGTGGGAAAGCCACTTAATAGTAGCTCTGTTCAGCAGCAGAGAGCAGAAGTTGTTTTAAGTCTTTTGTTTGTGACAATATATTTTTCTGGTGGTTTGAGAATCCAGGTGAGACTATTTTAAAGTTGTCAACAATGTAAGTACTTCTAATATATAAGCATATTCTTTAAAATGACACACCAGAAGTTGATGATGTGCTACATATTTCACTAGATTAATGACCAGACAGCCCACATATCATGTAACATTACTTCATATAGTGTAATCCACATTTCTGCAACCATGCAAGATACCAAAAAATACATCACAAAATCTCCTAGAAGATGGGAGAAAGTCACCCCATTAGCCTGTGACACAGACTAGATATTTTTCTGATTTTCATCCAGAAAATCAAAGTGATTGAAAAAGAAAATGTTGAAGCCAAAAGAATGTTTGAGTAAAGAGTAACCTAGAATTCCTTTCATAACTCACTTTTGTTTACTGGCAAATTCTACCTCCACATTATAAACATAATTAGTAAATAACTGACAACATTTTTTGTAGTGGTTTGGTTTAAACATATTTACCTTTTATAGTTATTAAATAAATGTTTAGATTTTACTCTATCCATAGGTCAGAATGAAGGAACAGAATTGGATATCAAGGTACTGCATGTCCTGAATTTCTTAATAGAAGGGATAATTAGTACCACCTTTATCCTGGTCTCTTGGTTTTTAAGCAAGTTTTAATTTGGAGTTGCAAAAGAAATACAAAATCCTGTAAACAATGCTGTATTGTCCCTTCAACAAGCATAAACATAAAAAGAATCTTATCTTTGTCTGCTTGTGTGTCAGACAAACAAGAAAATCTTTGAAAAATCCAATTCCTATTTATCCAGCTGGATTGTAGCAGGAAAATTAACATTTTGCATTAATCCCAGTCCCTAATTCCTGTTTCTGTGGTGCAAACTGCAAATCAGTAACACTCTGCTTGCAGAATTGAATTCATTTTGTACAAGTTACAAATAGTAGTCTAAGGTGTGGATTGCTGCTGTCTTGAGCCTTGTTCAGACACACTGAAGAACATACTCTGTATCCCATCACTTCTTTCTTGTGCCAATATCTCATAGTATTTCACCTGTATACTAAGTGTCCATCTAAAAGTTTTCATGTTAAACTGTTAAATAGTGACATTGAATGGTCAAAGGCAAATGACTGGTTTGTAATTTGCAGAATCTACTACTTTTCTTGATGCTAAAAATCAGCCAAAAGGATTAGAAAGCTGTTATTGTGGTGAGTACATAGTTCAAATACTTCTGTGTATGTTTAGAAGGATATGCATATTTATATATGTAATACATAAACTACTGATTCAAACTATTTATTTTAAATAGCACCTGCCATATCTTGTTCACCATTGCATTTCAGCTGCAAACAGAGATTGGTACTAGGAAATCTTACACAGTACTTCCTTTTTTCCTGAATCTGTAGTAGTGGCAGAATATACCATGCATTTATCTTTGGGCAGGGTGGCTTGGCAGCTGCTGTGGGTGGGTGATCAGCTGCTTGCTTACAAAATTGTGCAGCTGAGCTTTTGCAACATCAGTTCAGTAATACAGAACCACTCACCATCAGTACCTGCCTGAAAGTAACAAAAAATGAAACCACCTGGAAATTAGGAAAACCAACATTTCTGCCAAAATATTTTTATATGATGAGCAGCAGAGTGCATAATTTACTTTCAGTCTAATCAGTTTGCTTTTTTCGTTTATTAGTTTTATATTTTCTGTGTAAGTTGAAATGGGACAATCCTGGTGCAGAGCTACTTGGCAGGAGCATATAGAAGCTGGGCTCCAACTCTGACCATTAATGTGTCGTGTTGTGTCTTGTGTTCCCACGTCCCCTCCCCAAATTATTTCAGTATTAAATTTTTTCTGCCTTTCAGGGGGTGCTGTTGGTTTGCTCTTCAGGATTTCTAAATCAATCCAAAAGCAAACATAAAAACTGCACAGCTGCTTTTCCTTTGCTCGACGAGGATGAAGAATGCACTTGTTCTGGAGGTGGCTGTAGAGATTTAGGAGTATGTGCAGAAGAGCTCGGTGTCTGTGCCATGCCAGTTACTAGAAAGTGCATTATTCACTCTGCAGCAGCCTCTAAGGTAAAGGAACGTCCTTGCTGTTTTTCCTTATAAGGGAAACAGATACTTTCGTGTTTTTTTCACAAGCTATAGATGCAAAATGCTGCACCTCTAGGAGATAAGTATAGATACATATATATACACGTATGTATGTATGCCTTTAGGCTGAGACACAGGCGTCCCTTTCCTTCGGTTCCCCCCAGAGCTGCCTTACACAGTGGGCGGCTCAGCATTCCGGCTGCCCCAGGCGCTGATTCCTCTGCCGCCGAGCGAGCCGGGGACCCGCGGGGTACCCCGAGCTGGCAGCGCTGCCTGCCCGCGGCTGCCCCCGCAGCGGAGGGAAGCGAGGGAGGCGGCGGCGCCCCGTCCCCCGGGCAGGACGGCGCGGTGCCGGGGCCGAGCATCCCGCCGGCCGCAGGTGTGACCCGCCGGGGGCTGCCCCGGCACCGGCGGAGCCCCCGGGGTGGCGGCTCGGGGGTGGGGGGACATTTTTATTCCCCTCTCTCTCGCGAGAAAGTGTTGGGCGGGCGATACTTGAAGAGGAGAGGGGGGGAGAGAGGAGGGGAAAAAGGAGGAGGAGGAGGGAGGGGGCAGCTGGAGCCGCA